>CM052551.1:630066-721287 GCA_028533065.1 Trachops cirrhosus
CCCTCACCTCTCCCCTCTCCCCTCACCTCTCCCCTTGTCCTCACCTCCTGTGACCCTGTAACCCAACTGGTTTTCCCTCAGCTCAGGGCTCCCAGCCCAGCAAACCCACCACGGCCACCGCCCTAATCGGACCGATTCTAGCTTTCCCCCCAAAGCCCAGCGTGCTGCAGCTGCACAGTCAGCCCGCATCACGTGAGAAACCTGCACACTTTTGCCCTGGCCGAGTGGCGCAGCTGGCTGGAGCGTCGCCCTGTGCACCAGAAGGTCTCGGGTTCGATTACGGGTCAGGGCACGTGCCCAGGGTGCAGGTTCAGTGCCTGGTCAGGGTGCATGTGGGAGGCAACTGATTGACGTTTCTCTCTCACTTCGATGTTTCTCTCCCTCTCTCTGTCTCTCCCTCCCTCCCTCCCTTCCTCTCTCTCTAAAAATCAGTAAACACATCCTCGGGTGAGGATTAAAAAAGAATCATCGTAACACCCTTGGAGTGGCTGTGCCGTGCATAAGCATCCTGCAAAGGTTCACTGCAACTCCCCGATACCAGGAACATAGTTCTTTCTTCTGAGCAGGAAGAACGAACTTGCTAAGAGAGCTTTGCTCCAGCAGTCCCTCCAGCAACAGACAGACGAGTTTGAGCCAAAAAAAAAAAAAAAATGCACTGACTGTTTAGGTATCGGATTCTTCACCATGATCAGTAATTTCCATTAGGAACTCTGGGCATGACACTGGTCAGGGCGTCCCCAGCTCTGTAGGTGACAGCGGGAGGGTCTTGCTCCAAGGTGGCCCAAGTCTCCTCCACCCTGCGTGGCAGCCGCAGGCAGGGGAGGTGCTCCTGCAGGCCCACTCCCTGGGGGCATTTGGTGGGGCGGCTCCCCCAGGCTCGTGATTACCTGGAGTTCTCTCAGAGCCTCCGCTCGAGGACTGGGGACCCGAAGACCTGGGCCGCCATCTCTCTCTCCTCCGAGCTCTTCCTCCCGCTCACCCTGAGGGCGCCGGGTTCCGCCTTTCTGCTCTGAGCAGGGACCCCGAAGGGCCCCACACCCGGAAGCAGCCTGCCCCTCCTGTAGCGCGGTCACCGGCAAGCAAAGAGTACGACTGGGAGGGGAGAAAAGAAGCAAGTGACTGAGCAGCTGCGCTCCGCCGGCCCCAGCCTCCGCACGTGTGACCTGGGCCCCGTCCCACCAACACGGTCTCACGGACCCGGGACCAAACCGCCAGAGCTGTCTTTGTGGCTGCGAGCAACCCGCCAGGTCCCCGGGGTCCTGAAGGTCACAGACCGGAAAGGCACTTGCGACTGTGAGCGAGGAAGCCGGGCCGAGTTATACCCCTACGTCCCTTTAACAGTGCGCACAGTAAGTGTCACTGTGTGCCCTGCAGATACTCACAGAGGTCAGGACAAGGAGCTGGAATGACAAGCCGGCCCGGGCAGGCCCCCCGTGAACGGAGCAGGACGAGGCCGGCTCCCCGCACGGTGCGCAGGCCTCTGCAGGGCCAGCGCGGGCCGTGTTCGCAGCCGCGGCGAGCAGGGCGCTGCCTCCCGTTGGCTCTCCCCCCACTGCGCTGGAGGCCGTGCTCCTGGGTGTAGAGCTGACGGGAGCAAACCCGTTCAGCCTCAGACGAACAGTGTTCAGAACGCCAGTATTCGCGGAGCGAGGCCGGACAGAGGATGGGGACTGTCCGGGTGCCACTTCAGGCCACAAGAAAAAGCATGTCACTCTCCTCTGGTGGCGCCTGTGTCCCTGCTGGGCCTCCACACACCTGGGACTGGGTGCCCTGGGCCGAGAAGGCTGCCTGCCCCCCCGGGCGCTCCAGGGCGGCCACCTGCCCCTGGCAGGGCGGCAGGAGCCTCGCAAAAGCTTCCCCAGCCCGTGCCCAAGACGTCACTGCGGTGGAGGAGGGGTTCGCAGAGGGGCCCCCAGCAATGAGCAGGGTCTTGCCGGGGGAGTCGCGTCCACCCACCCCCGGGGCAGAGGCCTTGCAGTTTGCGCAGAGGAAACGGACCAAGGATGGGGGACGGGGCGGGCGCCTCCCGCAGCCGCTTCGCAGTCCTGCAGCGGGGTCTGGACAAGCAGCTCAGGGAGAATCGAGAGGAAACAGCGCGAACTCCGCTGCCTCAGGCCTCAGTCTCTGGGGTCCCCGGGAAGGAGGAGGGACGCCGGGCTCCGAAGGGACTTGATGGAGGCCCGGTCGCCAGGAGGGCACAGGTTGGTCCCTTTCCCAACTCTGCCCCGAGCCAGGGGCCCAGATCCGCGGGTTTTGTCCCCAGAGGGCCCTTCGCCTCTCCCGGGGCCTCTCTCCAAGGTCACTGGGGGGCTCCAGTCTGAGACCACCAGACGGGCAGCCCCGAGCTGGCCCCGCCCCAGCCTCGTCTGCAGACAGGTCTCGGGCCCAAACCGCCACGCCCCGCAGCCCACACAGATGAAGACGGACCCCACTTGGCGGGACGCATCCCTAGCCCTGGTCCCTCGGGTGGATGTTGCTCCAGCAATGGGACCTCAGGAATCAAGGGGTGTGCTTCCCGGTCTCCCTAATAATACTCATTCCCTCGACACTTCCAAAGGGACATTCAGGTGACTTCAAATAAAATGCAGATTCAAAAAAACACAACAACAAGCTATTCACACAAGAACTAGAAGCAGGAGGAAAATCAGAGGTAGGAGTGAACCCACCAGAACCAGGGGGCCGCTGAGCCGGAGCGGCCGGGCAGGAGCGGACCACAGCGCCCCAGGGCCCGTGGACGAGGAGACGCTCCGCAGACCTGGCAATGAGCTCCGTCCAGGCTGCCTGGGACACTGCGCCGGGGAGGCCCCCTACAGCATCTGTCTCCGCATCCGTGGGATGCACAGTGACCCGCCCGCCTCGCAGGGGCCGTGGAGCTCACACGGGGCCGCACCAGGCACCGCACGGGGAGCCTCACCAGACGGAAGCTGCTCCTGTTCTTCTTTTTGTCCCCATTCAACACGGCAGCGGCACGCTCTCTGCCGTGTGTGTCCCCAGGACAGCCATACGACCTCCGTGAGGCCCCTCAACCCCTCAAGACTTTGCTCTTTCTCTGACTCGAAAAGCAGATCGGTTCTTAGAGCGGAACCTTACACGGGGGGCCAAACCGTCACGAAATAAGAGCTACTGGGGCATCGCCACACAGCACCCGTCCGTCCCACCGCCGCCAGGGCCCCCGATGAAACCCAGCAGGCGCCCGACTGTCGAAGGTGCTCCCAGACGGGGGCGGCCGGTGGGTGTGGGTTGTCGGCATCGTGCAGGGAAGACTTCACAGCACGGGTGCAGGTGGCTGGGAAGCCGCGTTTATTGAAGCTGGGGACAGTGAGACGAGGAAGGGCTCGGCACGGAAGGGGCTGCTGCCAGCTCGCCTGCAGTCAGGGGAAAGGGGGCCCGGGAGGGTCCGGGGTTAGCTGCCGCTGCCCCTTGCTGCCCTGGCTGCAGGTCCCCTGGGGTCCCTCAGAGCTTAGGCGACTGTGCTGTGGGGGAAGGGAGCGGGGAGGGAATGGCGCCGACGCGCCCCCAGAGGGAGAGCCGGTGCTGCACCCTGGTCGTGAGGCTTTCCTCTCTCTCAGGCAGGAATCTCAGGGGAGGGTCAGCAGAAGATGCACCAGCTCCCCGGGTGCGCCCTCAGGGTCATGCTCTCCCCTGATTGGTCGGCACCAGGGCAGGTGCTTCAGTCACCGCAGGTGGTTCTGGCCTCACCTCCCAGGTTCTGCTGCTTCTCTGGGCCTGGAGCTGAAACGCCGCTGAGGCCTGGGGGGCGTCTCCGGGGAGGTGGCCGTGGTACGCCCTGCCCTGCCTGTCAGCTGCTCGGCCAGTTTGCTCAGCCGTCCACCTCATCCCCCCATTCCTCCTGCCGAGGAACTCTCCCAGCGCCTCCCTGTCCTGTCTCAGCGGGATGGAGAAGGCTTTATTAAGGAAAGGGGCAGACACACCAGGGTTGTCTGGGACGGAAGCACAGCCTGGGTGGACGGCCACAGTGTGGCCACGTGTTGAGAAAAAATGAGCTGGCTGTAAAGATCAGGCAGAAGGACACTAACAGTGGGACCCCTGCAGGGGGCAGTCCCCATGTCCCATACCCTCACACTCACGTGTCCGACCACTGGGATGAGAGAAAGCCCAGCTGGAAAGAAAGCAGAGGACCTGGCACGCAGCTCAGAGTCCTGGAGGGCTCGGCCGCTCTCAGGCTGCCCGCCTCCCGGCTCTCTGGCCACGGGAGCAAAGTGGCCCCAGTGGCCCGCAGCCCCGGTCTCCCGTGGCCACCGAGCAGTGAAAGGGACGCAGACGGGCAAGGGCGGGCCAGCGGCCGGGAGACAGAGCCCTCGTCGACGCGGCGACCTGGAAGTTCAAGGCAGCTATTTTTTCTTAAATGTTCCACGTCTGGCTCTTACCAACTACCTTTTAAAAGAACAGCTGTGTCCCAGGGCAGAGCTCCGAAGGCCTCAGAAGCCCTGCCCTGTGGGTGCACACAAGCCCGTCTTTGTCCTCACGCAGGGGGACCGCCACCGAGGGGGACCCTCGGGCACAACCGCCACTCGCCCCACAGCCCAGCTGACCCGGGACACCCGCCGTCCAGTGCGGCCTGAGGCCAGGTGCCCCTTCCGCCCACTGGACCTGCAGCCCGAGACGCCCAACTGCAGGCTGGCACTAAAAATACAAAGTGGCAAGGGAGGCAGCGTGGCCAGGAAAACAAGCCGCGCCCCGGGGGCCAGGCCTGTGGGCACCTCTGTCCCCCGGAAGCCGTCCCAAGGACAGGCTGCGAGGGCAGGAAGGGTGGGGGAGGAAGGGCCCTTCCCTCCCCTGGACAAACAGGCAGGCCACCCGTTCTGCAGATTCAAGTACAGTTTATTTTCTCTTGAACTAGTCCTTCCCACACTTGGGAAGACTACTGTGTCCACGAAGAGAAAAAAGGGAAATTATTTGCAAGCTGAAAACGCGGGAGGCCCTCCCGGCTGGTGGGCGTCTGCGCGGAGTCCCGGCAGGCAGAGCGGGACCACGCTGCTTCGAGGTCCTCACAGGGGCGGCCGGTCACTGGGGGAAGCGAGCGGAATCCAGGGAAGCCCTTCCACTCAGGGAGGGAAACAGGGTTTCTTCCTTTCCTGCCCGCTGGTCCCCTCCCCGGGCCGCTTCCCGGAGTCACAGGGGAAGCCTCAGGCCCTGGCCCGCAGCACGCCCGAGGTGGGGCACGGCCGTTTCCTTAAATAACGCAGACCTCCGAACCACCTGGCAGCATTTCAAACGGGGGAGGGAGGCAGCGATCTGGGACAGGGGATGGGAGTTCCCAAAGCTATCCCCGCAATAAGACCGCATGCCCCCCAAAAAGATATAAACTCTAAAAGGAAAGTTTTCCCATCAGAGTATCAGTCACCCAAGCAAGTAAATCTCCACGACTGAAGAGACGACAGGTCCCACATTCCAGGGAAACAATGTGTTAGGAATTAAAACTCATTCATTATGGGCGTGGCCTCAGTTCACATTCTTCATTCATGAAGTTTTGTCCTCTTTTCAAAGCGCGTGTTTTGCAATCATCCTGGCTCTCTTCCCAGGAGAAAAAGAAAAATGCCGGTGGAATAAGAGAAAGGGCACCTAAAGCATGGAAATCAGCTCTCGGGCCCCTTGTCTGGGTGGATACATGAGGCCGTCCGGAAAGTATCCGTCCATGTAATGAGGGGGAGAAATACAGACGCCCACTGAAGAAGATGCACTGTCCACAGGACAAGGACACCCCAGTCCCCTTCAAAGCAGGCACCGTGGGACCTCACACAGTTCTCCCGATTGCCCCCAGCAGCCCTGTGGTATTTTCCTGAATCTCATCGACGGTCTGAAATCTCTTCCCTTTCAAAGGTGACTTTAGTTTGGGGAAAAGCCAGAAGTCTCAGGGCACCAAATCTGGGCTGTAGGGGGCGGAGTCACCTGGGTGATTCGATGTTTCACCAAAACACTGAGCATGAGACGTGATACACGAGCGGGCACATTGTCGTGAGGAAGCTGCTAATCACCAGCTGCCCGTAGCTGTGGCCTTCTGAATCATCAGAATAGTTTCCACGGAGGAATGTTCAAGCTTAACACAAAATCTGATGCAGACTCATTGCTCTACTCGCTCATTTTGAATGTGACAGCCACACAGTGCACATGCTGGTCAACGGTGTCTACTGTCCCCACTGACGAGTGCAGTGAAGTCGTCACTGTTCACACATGCGCATTCCAGTCCCCTCTCCTCGGCTGCCGGGTCACATGGACGCCGTGCAAACCGTTCTCATTGTATCAACAATGGCTGGACGCTTTCCACATGGACCTCAGGTAGACGCTCATACTAACGCAGTCAAACAAAACCCTTCCAAACAGGGACCGGCCTTCGATGAGGCTGCTACACTTCCCACCTGTGCTCTGAAGTCCCTCGGGGCACACGGGAACGAGACTGGGGGCAGGGGGGACACAGGGAGCATCTTCCGCCCTTCACCTTGACAGCATGGCTTCCATCGTGGAAGCACGTGACCTAGAACTTACATAACACACACAACACCACTAACTGGCTTCTGCCCTCTCTGGACACGGGACATTTTTAGTTGTCACTGTCACCAGTAGAGAGACAGCACGTGGCCAGCACACAGCATGCACTGCTAGGATGTCCAGAGAGGGTAGAAGCAATTCTATGACGAAGAGGAAGATAAGGAGCCCATGGTCTGACAGGCGGCTCAGGTCCCAACCACAAAACCAGGGGTGGGGTGGGGAGGGCACTGTCCCCAAACCACCCTGGGGGCTTTCCACACGGCCGACCTGCCCCCTGGAGATGTGGCCAGCCCACTGGGGTTCGGCCTCCCTCCCTCTTCCTCCTTCCCAGCCGCCTCCCAGACCCAAGTGTGCCGTCACTCTGACGGGTCTGTCTTCTCTCCCGGTGTGTCTGGGGCGGGGGCTAAGGATTTACAGTGTCGCTGCCCTGGAACCTCGGCATCTCCTCCTCGGGGTGCAAGGGGAGGCAGGCACCCGAATCTCGTGCGGGGAGGGGGACTGAGCTTTAACGGCCTTTGCCCGCATTCCTCCAGGGCCCGCTCCTCAGCTGCAGCACCCAAGGCCTGGTCCTTCCACGGGGTTCTCGGGGGCGAGCCGGCCACTCCTCACTGGCCTCCCAGGGAGACCCCAGCCCCCGATCCTCTCCATCCAGCATCTGGTGACGGCTCTCAGCCGCTGGTCCCCTCCTGTCCTCTCCCGTCGTTGTGGGGCCTGTGCCGTTTTCACTCCTTCGCTGTCTCATGTCAGACGTATTTTGGAAGGACAAGAGACACTCACGTGTGCAATCTGCCGTGTTTCAGCAGAAGTCACTGTGATCGCTTCTCTGCCTGGAAACCTTCAGCCAGGCGCCCAAGTCCGGACGCACAGGCCCCACACAGACAGACACGTGCTTTGCTGCCTTTAATGCTTTTTTAGGTCAAACATTCAGGGAAAAAAATCTCTCATTTTAATTTTTTAACTCAATGTTTTATTTATTCATAATTAGGTACTTCTTTATTGCACTGTAAAGAAATTTTAGCATTTATTTTTGAACATATTATGGTAAAAGAAGTTTTATGTAACAAATAATCACAAAACACAAGAACGGATACAAAGTATTTCTGGTACTACCCATGTACCGTGCTCATTCTTATTTTCCCCTCAAATATTTGGGCAAAAAAGGGCACGTTATACATGGCAAAATACGGTAATTTGCCCCCAGAACCTGGCACCGCCCAGGCGCAGGGTCGGTATTTTTAGATTTGCTGAGCAATGAATCACTGTAAACGCACGGGGACCACAGGACTTCAAGCCCTCCGTGCGTCCTCAGAATTCCAGGTCGTCAGCTTTCCGAGCGAGGGTCTCTCTGCCCCCGCCCAGGGCCACCTCTAACCCTCCAGGTCAATAATCTGGTCCCTTTTCAAAAGGCCCCCAGAGCAGCGGGTTGCACGCCCTTCTCCCGTCAGCCTGGAGCAGAGTGGCCCTAACAAAAACGAAGTCACACAACCCCAGGGGGCGCTCTCCCACACCTACCACTCGGCAACCTAAAATGCTGGTTATGCAGCTCATGACCCGCTAAGGGGTCACGACCTACCGTCTGAAGACCGTTTCCGTTCTCCGTCCCACCCTATCCGGGACAGGGGTGCCCAGGGGAAGCCTTCCCCGCTCCCCGAGTCGGGGAACATGCCTGTCCTTCGCGGGACACAATGGTGCCCTGTGCCCTGCACCTGTCCTGGGCAGGCCCAGAGCTGGGGGCGGGCAGCAGCTCTCGGGGTCCGAGAGAACAGAACTCGGACGTCTGTGCAAAGTGCACACGTGTCCACAGCAGCCACGAGGCGGAAACAGCCACACGTCCCCCGAGATGATGGACAGACAAAGGGCGGTCCATCCACACGGAGGAAAGGGACTCGGCCACAAAAAGGCTGATGGAGGCCGAGGCGTGGATGAACCCTGCAGGCCTTTGCTCGAAGCAGCGAGCCACATGTGGAAGGTCCCGTGTCACCCGTGGTCTGTGCAGGCCACGGAGGAAAAGTCAGGCCCAGCCGAGCAGGACAACAGCTCCTCCAGCGCCGGGTCCTGGGGGAGACGCGGGCCCCACTCGCCGGCTTGCCACTCGCTGTAGCTACGCCACACGCTCGATGTCATCCAACCCAACAGCCCTCCGAGAAAGCTCCACAGCTCACCTGTTTTTTACTGTTTTCATCAACAACAAAAACCCGGCTGGCTCTTCCCACCTTGGGAAAGCGAACCCGTGGGACCAGGAAGGGAGCGGAGGCTTCGGGGAAACGGCGCCAGCGGGCCCTCCGCTGCCGGGACTCGGCCAGCCCTGCCCCCCGGACGCTCGCAGCCCTGGACGAGGCCGTCGTGCCCACACTAGTGACCGAAACACGGGGTCCCCTCACCTCTGCGGAGCCACTGAGGGGACACACCCCGGTGGACCTTCTGCGTGAAGGTTCCGGCATCCTGTCCCAGGTCTGGGCTCAGGGAGGGAGGGAAGGAGGGAGGGACGCCAGGGGGACAGGGAGGCGCAAGCAGATCAGATGGGCCCGTGGCGCCATTCAGCCTGGGAGAGGACGGCTTTGGCCACGGCAATTTAGAGAGTGAGTCACAGGTGATTTCCAGTCACGGCCAGCATTTCCCACGTTGCTGTCCTCTGCCCCTGCGGAGACGGTCGACGGGCCTCCCCAGGGACCCGACCGAGGAAAGGCGGCCAGGGCCAAAGCACCGGGTCCGGGGCGGAGGGCGAGCCAGGCCCGCAGCCCGGCCTCCAAGGGGCCTCAGGCCAGCCCACCGGAGCCCCGCCCCCCACGCATGCCGCACTGCGGGCTCCTCTGCTCGTCAGGATCCAGGCGGCAGGTTTTAGACAGAGGACGTGCTCCGGTGACAGGCATGGCCTGGCTGGGCACCTCGCCTCGGGGCAGCGGCTGGCACCAAACCTGTCCGCGGGCACCGCCGCCCTTCTCAGGGAGGGTGTGGCTGCTGGGCTGTTCGGGCGACAAGGAAGCGCCCACAGCCTGCGCCGGCAGGCCTAGAAGGCGGGCACCCGGAGGACTGAGCAAGAGGCCCCCCAGAGCGCCCACCTGTCCACGGCTGCCCCGGGGCCTTGGAGAAGCTGGGGAGCCCTTTCCCTGGGTCTGCGACATCGTTTGATCCGCTCAACCCGACTTTGGGCGTCCCCCTCGCCGGCCAGTCCTCTGTCACCCGTTCCAGCATCTACCTGTCCGCCACCACTGGCTGGGGAACAGCTCCGCCCCCCACGGCCACTGCCACGGGGTTGGCTCCTGCGTCTGCCTTCCTCCCATTTCCGTGTCTCTGGCTGTGAGGAAGAACCTCCGACCCTGAGGGGCAGAGGCGGGAGGCAAGGGGAGAGCGCCCCCCGAAGGAGGCTGTGTGCACACAGGCCCTCGGAGGGGCTGACGTGGCCAGCAGCCACTGAGCTGCACCCACACCGGTGCTTCCAAAGCTTAAAAACCAAGAGGGAGGCATTGCAAGCGCTCAGCAGCACAGGGAGGGGAACTGGAAAGCCACAGAGGGAATGAGTGTGGCCTCAGCTCAAAGGCGACGTGCGAACTTGAGAGGCGTTCGTGGTGTGTGTTTTCACCAGGCCCGGAGGCAGGGTCCTGCCCTGTCGCACGCCACACGCCCCTCGCGAGGCCCTACCCCTGGAAGCCCATTAAAGACCCCACAGGTGCCCACTCCACTCCAGGTAACAGGGTTTTTGCCAAACGCCCGAGACCCCCAAATACCTGCAGGTCCACAGGCTCGCCCCACACCAAGGCGATCAGAATAGGGAACCGCCGGAAGCCCGTCCCCCCAGGGGCGAAACCGCAGGAAGTGAGCATCGCAGCCTGAGGACCAGAAGACCCGGGACCGCTGCTCACGGGCTTCCGTGCCCGGGCCGCACGCACGGGCAGCGGGACCAGAGCTGCCCTGTGACGTCCAGCAGGCGCCACACCCGACTGATGGCGGGGACGCTGCTGACCGGCAGGCTCCAGCCCCAACTGAGGAAGGGCCTCTGAGACTTGCCCTTCCCGTCAGCGGGAACGGTGGGCCGGACGTGGAAACCCAGGGGTCCGATGCAAGGAACTTCTCAGGGCCACGGGGGCACGGGGAGAGTCCTCAAGAGTCTCCGGGCAGCCAGATCCGGACAGTGCCGCCGGCCAGTCTGCCTGCTCCAGGTCCCCTCTGGAGGACACGCCTACCAATCCCAGCCAGTGCCCATCCAGGTCCCTGTGACCCGCCCGGCCCCCCGTCAGCAGAGGGGGCACACTGGCCTCCCTAGCATCTCTAACCCTGGCCACGGGCTGGAAAAACTCCAAGCACAGCCCGGGGTGTTTGTATATTATTGCTTCCACCTCTGAGGTGATCCGCTGTGCACCTGCCCACATCTGGAGGGACCAAGACACCCCCGCCCAGGGGCTCCAGGAGATGGTGTTTCAAAAAAGAAAAACTCTCTCTCCACAGACAAGGAGAAGGGCCCAGGGGGTGAGAGGAGCTGCCGCTTCCTTGCCACACTCACACCCCACCCCGAGCAGCCTCCCCCCAACCCCCCCGGCTTCTCGCAGAGCTGGGGAAAGTGGTGGAGAGAGACGGACAGAGAGATTCGGCACGGGAACGAAGGCTGAGACAATGCACCCCATTTTCGCTCTCCTTCACCAGTAACTGTGAACAGTGTTTCCAGTGAATGGAAACAGAGAGGTGCCACAGTAACCTTTCACTGCGTCTTTGTCCGGCTCTCTCTGTAGCTGCTGCGTAACCACCAGGAATGTTCGCTGCACACTTTGGTTACATCTGCTGGCTCCTCCCAGGCCTCCGAGCCCCTTTCCTGGGGCTCCTCCACAGCCCCCGCGTCTCCCAGGGCCACCCCAGTCCCCGGCCCCGGGGGACTAAATCCCAGAGGCTAGAAAACAGTATCTTTTCAAGAACAATGAAAAGTTACACCGGGGGCTGGTATACGTTCAACAGCTTCTTGCCCAAGGTCATCTGACCCGCCCATCCTCACAGGGAAGAAACTGGGGCAGTTGGCGACGGGAGGGGAGGACGTAAATGCAGCTCAGGTGACATGTGCACGGTGGCCATGCATGCCTGGACCAGAGTGTCCCCGGCCCCTACCCGGCGCCAGAGGGGGTGGACTCTGGTTTTGAGCTGGGGGTAGATTCCCAGGCGCTCGAGTATGGATGTCCGGCCTGAGCTCCCTAGGACCCCGGCCAGGACCCCTGGCAGTGGCGGGCGCTCTCCGGCACCGCCTCCTAAAGACCGCTTCAAAGTTGTTCTCTTTCCTAAGCTCAACTTTCTGAGCCGTGTAACCTCACCCAGGTGCTCTGAAAATTACCTATGCACTGAATTGTAAGTGATCCTTAAAAGCCGAGACTCCTCGTGGTACCACAAAGAGACCTGTTCAAATTACCCCACCCCCCACGCTGGGGCTGGGGCAGGAGCCGCCCGCAGCGGGAAGGGGACAGAGGCCGCACCACGATTTCCCGGCAGCGTCCTGGGGCGCCGCTGCCGTCTGCCAACACCCAGCGAGAACTGCGTCCGGGCGCCGACCTCGACGGCCGGAGTAAAGTGCGAACCCGGGACCTGCCGGGTCGCACCCCATGTGACATATCGGGGGTCCGCGGTGAGGGCGCCTGTGCTGAGCACGCCCCACTTCTGCGCAGAGCTGAGTCTCACGCTCCTCCTGCGTCTCTGTTTACAGGGGAAGCAGCCTGAATTGGAAAACCAGCTGTTTGTCAAACCGTGACGTGTGCGCCCCGCCCTGGGTGGACGGGAGCATCTCCACCCCGTGCAGCCCAAACAAAATCCAACCTTCCTTCTACTTTTTTTTTTAAGATTTTATTTATTTTTAGAGAGAGGGGAAGGTAGGGAGAAAAAGAGGGAGAGAAACATCAATGTGTGGTTGGCTCTCACGTGCCCCCTACTGGGGGCCTGGCCCACAGCCCAGGCCTGTGCCCTGACTGGGAATCGAACCGGTGACCCTTTGGTTTGTAGGCCCGGGGTCAGTCAGTCCACTGAGCCACACCAGCCAGGGCCAACCTTCCTTCTATTTCTAATGCACATTCATCCAGACGGCCACCGAAGTCGCTCACTGGGTTTAAACCACTTTGGCTCTGACTATAAACCTGTGAAAACACTCACACTCTGAAACCGTCACTGCTCTACGAGTTCCATGGAAAATGTTGTGTTTTGAAAGGGAGCTACCGGTTTCTTTTACAACTGCCTGGGAACCACTGGCCAAGGCTGATGTCACTGAAAGCAGCTACAAAAGGGGCTGCCGAGGGGACACCTGTGAGCACTGGCGTCACCTCACGTCCTGCTGCTGGGTCAATAAGCTCGTCCCCGGAGACGGGAATCAGCAAAAGAGTAAAAGGACCGGCCGTGCGAACCAGCAGCTCCCGGAGCAGCAGGGAACTGCGTTCCAAGTTAGAGAGCCCCAGATTTCAGTGGCTCATCACTAAGGGGCCGGATGCTCACAAAACTTCTATTTTTTAAACAAACAGGTAGTAGTAGAGTTTATATTTTGAGTTAATGAAAGACAGCGCTGCCGTCGACGTATTCCAAATACACAATTACCCAAAATAACAGCCTTCCACATTCCGTTTTCAAAGTTAACTTGCAAGTACTCCTGATCAAGCCTGATGAAGACGCTCCAAAGTGATAAATAAATAACCAAAGAAAACAGGGTGCAGAGATGGCAGGTTAACTTTTCCAAAGAAAGCCAGCGCACCACGGTTGCTGTTTGCAGGGAAGCAGGTAAACCACCCCACCGCGTGGAATTTGCCTGCGCCCTCCCGGCCTGCTCACTCCAACAAGAAAGGCAGTCCCGCCTCTCCGGCCCATTTTAGGAGGGGCGTGGAAGAAAGCCGGGCTGGCAAACACCAGATAATCCAAATTCCAAATGAAACAGAACAAACAACACAGAGACCAAGAAGGGACCTTCCAGACACTCAGGGCCACCACCCCGGAGGGAGGGGGGGCCGCATTCCTGCCCCCAGGCACGCAGCAGCAGCCTCCGAGGCAGCGTGGGTGGGGGGAGGTCACCGGGGATCTTGCTTCCTCCTGACATATTTTTCTTTCAACCATTAGTCCTTTTAAAAAAAAAAGGCCCAGAAATAAAAATGCTGCCAAGGAGTTGCAGACCGGATCCCTCAGGCACGGCTGGTCAGGAATGCGTAGCCCGCAGCCTCTCCGGGGGAGTCGGGCAGCTTCTCAGGAAACTAAACAGGCGATTCAATGGCGCAAACCCGCATCTCCGCCCCTCCACACTGATCGGGGGAGACTGTTCACACAAATGTCTGCAACCAAATGTTTCTGTCGAGTTTCATTCCTAACAGCCCCCAGCGCAGAGGGCCCCCAAGCCCAGCACGGGCGAGAGACCACACGTGTGCCGTGTGATGATGCTCACAGGGTGTTCTGAAGTCACCAAATCAGAGACGTGCAGAACAGCCTGGCCAGGCGGCTCGCTTGGTTGGAGCACCGTCCCGCACACCAGAAGGTTGCGGGTTCGATTCCCGGTCGGGAATCATGATGTTTCTCTCCCTCTCTATCCAAAATCAACAGACATGTCCTTGGGTGAGGATAGGAAGGAAGAGACGGAGAACAGATCGGTAGTACCAGGGGTCGGAGTAGTGATGGGCGGTATGCGTGTCCGTGAGAGGCCCACGGTGCAGGATGGTGCTGTATCGCACAGTGTCACTCTGGCCGTGACACCGTATCGTGGCTGCGAAAGATGGGGGAACTGGGTCGAGGATGCACGGGACCCCTCTGTGCTCTTTCTTATAATTGCATGTAAACCGACAATGACAGAAAGATGAAAAGTTCCAGTTTAAAAGAAGACATAAATCAAAATACATTTTCCAAAGCCCGGGTACCGCAGAAAGTGGGTGAAGATCCATTAGCTGGTGGGAGGCTGGAATCGGGGTCAAAGAAACGCAGAGACGGGACTCAAGGGCCAGCACGCCTCTCGGCGGGCAGCCCCGCCTACAGCCGTGGGGGTGTCCAGACAAATGCATCGGGGGACACGGCACCCTTACCTCAGCCTTAGCAACGCGCCAGGCACACAGGTGTGCTGAGGGCTCTGAAACACCAGGCAGCCAAGACACGGGTCACCTTTCCTGATGGACACACTTCCGTGACCCCTGAGCACCTGAGCGTTTCCGATCGGACTGACCTGAGCACGCCTGAGGGACTCTGGCCCCAGTCAGGTGCGGGCTCCCTGTGCCCCTGAACGGGAGCCACAGAACGACAGCTCGGCCTGCCCACCCTCCCGGAGCCCCGAGTGAGCGCCAGCCCTCCTCGGGGGCGGTGGGCACGGGGGAGGGAAGCAGGACCCCCCGGCTCCCTGCGCGGGACCTGGAGGGCGTCCCTCGTGTGGGAGACGCCGGGCTCCGACCACTGCCCGGGTCATCCTCAAAGCCACCATTCCCACGGGGACACTGTGATGACTGCCATCGGGAAAGGGACTGGGGGTGACACTGGGCAAGCGGCCGGGCTGCCTGCGAACGGGTGTGACTCCAGGTCCTTAACCACCGACCCGACTTCCTCCCTGGGGAAGGCAGGGCGAAGTCCACACGGATGTCATCGGAAACAGGTGGCAAAGAGAGACCCGTCCAACCAGTCCCGACCTTCGCCTGAGTTTCAGCGGCCGCGGCGGGAGTGAGCGCTCGGTGTGAGCCCCCGCCGCGCCGAGCTCCCCGGGCTTCCAGGGTGCTCTGTCCCCCCCACCCAGGACGCCTCTCCACCCTCGGCTAGCTGACCGTCCACCCAGCGTGGGTTCATCCCCCCTTCCTTCCGGACGTCGTCCCTGACCCTCAGGCCTGAAGACGGGCCCCTCCGCTGCGCTGTCCCCTTCCCGGCCACCCTGTTTGGACCACACGTCACTGCTCTGAGTCCCAGGAAGGCAGACTCGACATGCGCCGTGGCCGAACCACGCGTCTGCCACACCGCGGGCGCTCCGTGAACCCGGGGCAAGTTCGTACGCCCCGCAAGGACGTCAGGTCCCGCGAGCCCCGAGTGCCGACCCCTAAGGCCCGAATCTCCCTGATGGCTGGGTGAACATGATCAACCGAGGGACAGCCAGCCAAGCCGAGTCCTTTCCACGAGGAGCACACAGGGAAGCAGACAGGCGCGGCTGGTTCAGGTCCTGACTCTGCCACCAACTAGTCACTAACTAGTCACTAACTAGTCACTAACCAGCTGGATGACCTGCAGCAAGTTCCCTCGGCCTCTGGGAAGCCCAGGTTCCTCCAGTGGAGATGTAACCAGTGCCCACCCACCAGGGCGGCCACTGACTGAATAAGGAAGGACATAATTAGGTGTTCAGCCGAGGGCCCCGCCATCGGTCAATGTTCAATAAATGTTAGTAGCTACTGTGGCCCTGGCTGGTGTGGCTCAGTGGGTTGAGCGCCGGCCTGCAAACCGCAGGGTCGCCGGTTCGATTCCCAGTCAGGGCACATGCCCGGGTTGCAGGCCAGGGCCCCAGTGTGGGGCACAGGAGAGGCAACCCCACACTGTGGTTCTCTCCCTCTTTCTCCCTCCCTTCCTCTCCGTCTAAAATAAAAAGAGATGAGCTATTACGGCCATGAGAGGAAGGAAGACGAACAGATGAAGATAAACCCTGCACAGAAGATCAGCTAGAAAACGGGATAGAATCTCAGTGTGAGGACAGGGAACCAACAACCCGCAGCCCAACAGAAGGAAGACGCGGAAAAGAAGCATCAAAAGGGCTTCGGAGCCACTGCAGCGACCCGCGGCCGAAGGAAGCCCGACATGCGCGCTCTGAGGCAGTCCCCCACGGCTTTGATTAAATTTCTCCAAACTCAGAAACTCCGGAATCAACAACCGAAAGAAGGTTAATTTGTAGGCCATTTGCTCAGACTCGAAGCTTGTCAGACCTTGAACGTTTCTATTAATAATTCCTGCCCGTGCAAGGAAGGGACAGCCAGGACACGCTGATGCCGAGACACTAGAAAGCGCTCAGATTCCAGATTAGGGGAGAGAATTCCTTAAATTCCAGTGTTTTTGTAATTAATGGGAGCCAGCTAACGTTAAGACGAGCTGCCCCCCAAATCTTGACATTAAGTACTAATCATAACCACTTTTAAATGGTACTCACTTCATTATATCAAACACTTACATTTGTCTTTGACAAGTTTAACTTTGTAAAGGGCACTCAGGACATGGGTCTCGTCCTGGTGCCCGGGACAGCGTCCACTCAGAACCACGGCCCCTCCCAGGTCAGACTGACAGGGGACCGACCTTCAGCACGGCTAACAGAAAACGGCAGAAACAGAACTCCCTCTCTCTACACGACCACCCCCCGAAAGCACCACAGTCCCGCCGTGACGCCCTGAGTAAACACGCTGCAAGGAACCTCCGTCTTTATTAAAGCCACGTGAGGCAGGCTGACAGCCGCGCTCCCTCTGCGGCGGACGGTCCCGGTCTCACGGTCGGCGTGCACACGTTTTGTGGCAGACGCCACTCGAGGTTCCCCACTTGAATTTCTCTGCCCCCTCCCCCCGACTGGTGTGCACAGAACACAGACAGAGAAGTCACCCCGGCCACGTGCTCACAGCCGCAGGAAGGCAGGCAGAGAGCTTCGGCTTTCAAGATCCTCAGGACGACGTTATCACAAAGACACCGAATTCTGGAGCAATTTCGACCGAAGACACAGAATATTAAAAATATTCTCTTTCGATGGCATACGCTTGGGTTTTGTTTTTAAATGCTCTGGGGGGAGGGAGGAACATGCTCCAGAAAAAATAGATATAATAGTATTTGTGAAATACCTGTTGACCACAGCTGAAGTGGAATGAAAAAAGCACACGGTCAGCGTGCCAGCCCCTAGTTTCACACGTGTCTGAACTCCCCCAGTGGTAAAAAGACACACAGAATGCTGTCTCCCACACATACACACACTGCCGGGACGTGTCCGCTCCAGCTTCCGTGCGGGTTTCCCACAAGCCCAACCACGAAGGCGCCACCCACAGCCACCCACCTGTCTGCGGCCCGAGCCGGCCGCCCCGCTGGGCCCAGCCCCTCGGCCCCCCGCCCCCCCGCCACTCCTGCCGCAAACCGGAGGGAGCCCCTCGTTCCCTCTCGGCGGACACTTCCCGCCAAAGCACCAAATTGCGACGAGGAAGGACAGATGCTTTCTTCTCCTTCGCAGTCGTGGCCCGTCAGACGGCCTTGGACTCGGGAAACCCTCGTGAAATCACAAAGCTGACCGGAGACGGCTTTTTCGAAACTTCTCTCTAACTCCTGACGAGTAAGATCACAAACCGGCCGCAACAGATGACAACGAACCAGGGCCACTGACCACACTGCGAGGGGCGTGACAGCGGCCGCAGAGAGCCACCACCGCCGCAGGGACCGCCGCGTGGCAACCTCGGCCTCTGACGCCTACACCGCCCCTGCCGACCTGCAGTGGGCGCACCTTCCCCTCCATCCAGGGCAAAACGCTCCTCGCAACCTTTGAACAAAACTTAAAGCAGAACTGGGGCTGCGTGAACATCCGGCCACTGAAACAAGGGGGGACCGTTTCGTGTGCAAACATTTCCTCTGAAACACGGGGGCGCTTACCAGCACTTTGTTTTCAAGTCTGTCTCCCTTCACTTCCAGCTTGACTTTCTTCCTCACGCCGATCCTTACCTTCCTGCCGAGCACATCCTTCACGCTCTCTGGAAGAAGGGAACAGTGCCGTTACAATCTTTCACTAGTTAGAAAAATCACGGGGTGGAGAGAGCACGGGGAGAAAGGTTTTGATTGTTTTGTTTCATTTTTATTTATTTTTAGACATAGGGGAAGGGAGGGAGAAAGAAAAAAAATCAATGTGTGGTTGCCTCTTGTGCGCCCCCCACTGGGGACCTGACCTGCAACCCAGGCATGTGCCCTGACTGGGAATCGAACCTGCGACCCTTTGGTTCACAGGCCGGCACTCAGTCCACTGACCCACACCAGCCAGGGCTTTTTGATTGTTTTTATTGTTGTTTGTCTTTTGTAAATTATTTGCTTGTTTTAACGAGCCTGGTAGTTATCCCTCGCCAAGTATTTAGCGAACACCTACTGTGTGCCTGTCCTGTGTGCATAAAGCGGAGGCGAACAGAAAAGCACGTGACACAGCGGCGGCCGCACAAAGGCATGACATCATCTTGCGGGGAAAACAGCACAGGTGCGAGAGAACGAGGAGAGGGCCTGCGGGGCAGCCTCGCAGAGCCCGGGGCCACACCCACCACAGCGCAGGAGCCACTCGCAGCCTCAGCCTCGCTGGGCTGGCCGCCTGCACCCCTGCACCCCTGCACCCTGTGTTCCTCACAGGGCCACACAGGCCTGCCACGTTCCGGGACCGCCCCGGGGGGAAGGCAGGGAACAGGCAAAGAGCCGGGCCGAACCTCGGAGCCGGGGAAGGGTGCTCCTGGCCTCCGGCCCGTCCACGGTCCTCACGGCACAGCACCCCAGGGTGGCCAAAAGGTGACAGGACAGGAGGGGGCGGGAAGGAGAGAGAGAAAGAGGGAGACCTGAAAATCTGGATGGTGGTAGGAAGGAGTCCCCGACACTGGACAGTCCCACACCAAACTCATCATCTTCCTCCTGCTCTCCAGACGCTGTCTCCAACTGCTTTCTCTCAGGTGGGGAGGGAGCCGGTCACCGCCTCTCCCAAAACGGCCTCCTGAACGGTTCCTGACCCCTGACCTTGACCCTCACCCAGGCCTCAGAACCTCTCACCAAGTCCCTGACGTCTGACCGATCTGTCCCCTCCTTAACCAAAGTGACCGCCCAAAACCACAGGCGTGACGGTTGCACTCCAGCCTGCCAGCTGCGCGCACCTGGGGACGATCCCAAACTCTGCAGCACACCCCTCAAGGCCTGTCACAGTGTGAGGGCCTGGCGTCTCTGCACACGCCTAAGGGCACAGCCGCCCTCTGCACCCCAGGACCTGTGCGCGCGACTCTACCCCGCTGTCCCTGGTGCCAGCCGGACCTGACTTCACATGGGGACACAAGGAAGAGGCCGTGCCCACACCGCAGGGTTATTGGCACGGCCACCTCCGCGTGGCCGCACGGGGACACTTTCCTCTGGTTCCTCCCTGCACTTAGCTTTTTTAATAAATAGCTGGTACGACTTCCATAAGCGGAGAAATACACGTTTCAAATATCTTGGAGGGACTGCCTTGCATTGAAGTTTTCATGTGTTTGCCACTTTGAACTGATCAGATGGGGAACTCTTGTAAGCGCTGGAAATTGGAGAGGGAGACCAGGTACAGCAATTCCCCCCACAGCCCGATGATCAGCCGGCTGTAGGGCCCAGAGAGCCCCATCAGGCACCTCCCCAAAGCAGGCGTCCCTTGTTTGAAAGGTAGTGAGACAGGCAAGACTGGATAAACACAGAAATTCCACTTCCAGATAAAGGCCAAACTCAACTCTCACAACGCAACACAGTATTCATTTTGAGAACCATCCATTTAAACCGGGCGCCTCACCTCCACCCCATCCTCCAGCGCCCTCTCTCCTGGGCCTGAGCAATGACCTCCACTCCCACTCCCAGGCTCAGGCAGCTAATTGAAAACTCTGCCCCTCCCCGGTTGTCGCGGTCCCCTGGCTGCGCGGCACCCCTCCCTTCCCGGGACCTCCGCAGGCCGCGCGAGCTCAGGGCGCGTTTCCTCTTCCGGGCAAGGTGTCGGGAAGGTCTGGGCTCCAGAACCGGACGGACCACTCACTCCATCCAGCAAAGGCTGCTGATGCTTATCTGAGCAGCCGACGCCGGCGGGTTGGGGAGAGAGAGGAGGCGGGGCGTGGTGCGGGCGGAGGGAGCAACTCCAGACCCGAAATGCGCGAACAGAACTCGTTTGCCTTCGCATGCAACAAAAGCAGGAGCTCCGACACGCACCTAGCCCCCGCTCCTTTCCGCCAGGCTTCACCTGCCGAGTTAACAGGCGCTACGGGGGGAGCTCACACAAACTCCCGCAAAGTGCCCGGGCTAAAGGAGGAACGGGAAGCGGGGGGCGAATTCCTCAAATGCAGAGCGAAGGGGTGAGAACTGCCTCCCGGGTCCGCACTACCCCACAGCACCTGCCAGCGCTGCCGGCTGGGCGGGTGCCAAGGCCGGGACCGGGAGGGATTCAGGTCACTGGGGCTCCGAGCCCGCGCGCACACCTTGTTTCGATACATCGCACGCGCGCGCGCACTCGCTGGGTTTCCGGGACAGCCCCCCCACCGCAGTTCAGCTCTGCCATCTCAGCCCTCCACAAAACTTACGTGAAACCCCGAGACATAAAATCTAGCCCCCCACCGCCACCCCAAAAACAACCTCCAGGGACTCAGACAATGGGGCACTTTGCACTAGGTACCCCGGACAGGTTCCCTAAGAGATCCGGGGTGGGGAGCACAGGTAGGTTAATTATTATTAAAAAAAGGCTTTTGTCATTAACCCTCAGTTTCCTGGTCCGAGTTTGCGTCAGCCCGGTAACCCTTTGGCTCCCAGCTTGCTAACCGAAGCCACGCCTTTCCAGGCTGAGTCCTCCCCCAGACCAGCGCCCCTTCCCCAAGTCTGCTCGTCGGCGGGGGCCCCCCCCACCCCGTCTGGGATTTTTGCGGGGGTGGGGCACTGCCGGAAACCACCTCCGGAGCGCTCGCTCGCGTCCAGTGCTGGGCTTCCCGGGACTTCCCCAGGGGGGCCGCGGGCCGGGCACTGTTAGGGGGTCTCCTCGCCTGCACAACTCCCGAGACCCAGGCAGGCCCGTCTCCGCCAACCTCCACCCCCTGGTGGCCGCGGAAGGTGGCGCCCGGGCTCCCGATGGCCCTACGCCGGCCTCTCCGGACTTGTCTCTCCCGGCGGCCAAACCGGAGCGAACTTCCCCGGGTCCCGGGGCCCCACCCAACAGCGCTCCGACCCGGGGCGCGGGACTCGGCTGGGGAACGCAGCGCTGGGGGAAAGGAGCGCAGAGGCTTGGGGCCCTTCGTACCTGTCAGCTCGCGGGGCACCTCGTTGCTGTCCTCAGCCATGGCTTCCTCACGCCGGGACCGCAGGTCCCACTCCGATCCACCGCCCCGCCCTCTCGAACCCCTCGGTTTTGAGAGGCTGCTGCGGCGTGCAGATGGGAGGAGGCGAGAAGGCGGGCCGAAGAGACGGTTTGGCCGCGCCCCTGCCCCCCCCCAAAAAAAACAAATAAATAAATAAATAGTTTCTGATCGGCGAGGGGCTGCGGCTGCGGCTACATGACGCCTCCTAGAAGCTACTGCGGCCGATGGATGGATGGACGGACGGACAGAGCCCTCAGGACCCCGCTTCGGCCCCGCGCCTGACCCGGCTGCGCCCTTGCTTCCGCAGAGGCTCCGGCCGATCGGGGCACCTGCGGCCCTAGGTGCAGGCGGACGGCGTGGGAGGGCGGGGAGAGCGCGCCGGGGGCTGGGGTTCCCGGCGATCCCAAGGCTTGGCTGGGCGGGGGCAGCCGCGGCCCTCCCCCCCTCTCCTCCTCCTGCGTCTCCTCCTCCTGCTTCTCCTCCTCCTGCGTCTCCTCCTCCACCTCCTCCCCCTCTCCTCTCCTCCTCCTGCGTCTCCGCCCCGCCTCGCGAGAACGGCCCCGCACGGTCCCCGCGGCCTTGGCGCCGGGGCGCCGGCTCCCTCCCCGCGTGGGGCACACCCCGGGGGATGCCGCCAGGGCCTCAGTGGTGGCGTCTCAGCCCGGGATCACAGCCTCGCTCCCCAACCCTGAAGACTCGCGTCTGGAGAGGGCGCGCGCGGGCCCGGGAGCCCTCTGCTGGCTGCGAGAGAGGACAGCCGGGGGCCGGGTCCCGACGCGTCCTCGCTCCCTGGGGCAGAGCTCCAGGCGGTGGGAGTCGGCAGATTCCGTAGATGCGTCGGCAGAGATATCTGTTATTCCTGGGACTCTCCCACCCTCGCCCCTGGCCGAGCCCTCCCCCGGCCACGTAGTGTTATTTTCCCTGTCTGGGGTGAGCAGGAGCGGGACGAAACCTGTGAACAGCGACCCTGTGTGACAGCCGTCGTACGCGATCGCAGACGCTCCACTCGGGAGATCGTGGGAACAGTCCTGTCACTCGCAGGGACCTCCGCTGACCCCAGGGCTATGCGGGTAGTGAGCGTTATTCCCAGAAGCCCGGGTGGGTCTGATCCTGCCTGGCCAACTCCCCCGGACGCCCCATGGCTCCACCCCAGAGATACCTTCGGGGACAGAACACCTGTGAGCGCCTCCGTTGCGGCCTTATTTCCTAGCAGCTGGGAATGTCGCGACAGATTGCTTTGTAAAAGGACAAAAAAAAAGGGGGGAAGGAGGAAAGAAAAGGGAACCCGGCTTTGGTTCTCTACTTTTAAGCGCCGCTGGCCACCTCAAACATCAAAAATAGCCTTCAGCCTCCCGGGCATCAGCCAATCCGACCCCTTCCCACTCGTGAGCACTCTTACTAAACCGGGCTCTCTCCAAGACTCAGCGCTTTCCCTCCCCCTTCAGCTTATCAGAATCTTATCCTCGCCCCCCCCCCCCCCAGCCCGGAGTGCACTGCCTTCCTGAGCGTTTCCCAGGGCTTTCCAGATTACAGAATCCTCTGCTTGAAACCAGTGGAACTCGTTGCCAGAGACCCTTTGGGAAGCCCAGCCCTGCACTGGGGCACTGCCCGTGTGATTGTCTAGCGCTCCTGGTTAACCGTCTCTGGTTCCCAGAGTCGGGCTTGTCTGTGGGACAGAGGAGACCGTAGGTGAGCTGGGGCAGGGCTTCGAACTTCCTGGGTAGACGCACACAAGGCCAGTGTTGGATAAACCCTCGTGACCGATGGGTGTTAGTTAGAGCTTCGGACCTCAGGGCCCCTCCTGTTTGTCTCAATAGGTGTCCGTTTCTTTAAGCTAGGCATTTCCTTTATGCCTAAAATATCTTTTTATGCAGTAAGTGGAAATTAACATCTTCCATTCAACTGCGTGTGTTAGGGTTTTTCTGGCACATCCCAATGAAGTCTCAGAAATAGCCCCGAAGGTTTCGAGTCATGTGGTAACTCCTCAAAATAAAGGCAGAATATCAAAATATCCTCCCCACCGCCTGGGCCCTGGGTGGTGAGGAGAACAGAACAGAGGAAAGGCTGGCTTCCTGGCGGTCTTGTAATTCAGGGCTCCTTGGCTGGCGTCTTTTAAAGGAGGCTGGGGTTTCCATGAAAGAATCATGTTTGTTTGTTTGTTTGTTTTCCACTGCCCAGGGTCCCCCCTGCTCCTGCACCTCTGAAGGTGTTGGGCGCATGCGTCTCCTATCGCCATGCTCACCAATGACTGACTGATCTGCAGATCAAAGTCATTTACTTCTTGGGGGCAAAGCTCAAATGTTTCCAAATGGTGAGCAGACAGCTCCAAGGAGCACTGTGTAGAATGCGGTGCAGTGCGGCCGACAGCCCACACCCCCCTCCCCCCCACACACACACAGAGCACAGCCACAGGGCCTCAGTCCCCCGCCCCACGCTGCCGGCTTTGCCCAGAGGGCCCGCCCTCCGACGCCCGCACTTGGGGAGTTCCCCCCCTGCATGGGCCGGGCCTCTCTGCGGGCAACTGTAGCTACCACTACACATGAGACCAGCTGCAGCTTCATCTGTAAATACTTCTCTGTGGCCGAGGGTTAAGCACTACAACTGGCATGATAAACAGGCTTTCAGAGAATCCCTACCACACCTGACCTTTTAAAGTGTTAAATACATGGCAATAAATATAGCATAGACCGGAGGAACAAAATTGTTTTGGAAAATTGTACATGGACTTTCAAATATTTTTAGTTTCTAGGCATAGATTCATATCTGCATACCATCATGCTCTGTATAACGACCTTTCAGTCAATGACAGATGGTCCCTTAACATCAGGATAGAGACCCTGGCCGGTGGCTCGGCTGGTTGGAGCGGCGCCGTGTACCTCACAGGATTGTAGGTTTGAAACCCGGTCCCGGCATGCACCAGAGGTAACCGATCGCTATTTCTTACATCAAAGTTTCTCTCTCTCCCCTTCACCCTTCCTCCTTCTCTAAAATCAATGAACATCCGGGAGTGAGGATTAAAAATTAGTTAATTAAAAAATTATAGCCCTGGCTGGTGTGGCTCAGCAGACTGAGCACTGGCCTGCGAACCAAAGGGTCACCAGTTCAATTCCCAGTCGGGGCACACGCCTGGGTTGCAGGCTGGGTCCCCAGCAGGGGATGCATGAGAGGCAGCCACACATTAGTGTGCCTCTCCTTCCCTTTCTCCCTTCCTTTCCCTATCTCTAAAAATAAAAAATAAATAAATAATCTTTTTAAAAAAGATTATAACGGAGCTAAAAATTCCTATCACCCAGCGCAGCAATTTTCAGCGGCATGCTGCAAGAAGGTTTAACACACACACTACCTGCCTCTGTAGTCAGGGGCATGGACCTCTTTCCCCTTAGGTGGTCAGATACAAAAAATGACACCAGCCAACACAACAGTAGCCGTCTGGTGTGAATGAATCAAAATTATCCTTATTTTTGTGTCCGACTGGCAAAAAAAAATTTGGTGTGCCGCAGAATTTTAGTCGCTAGTTTACGAGCCGGGAGATGAACAAGGTTGAAAGTCACTGGACCAGGGACGTCAGAGCCACGCCCTGCAGCGCAAGGCGTGACTCGCCGGCGTGCGGTGACGCCGGCGTGAACGAGCCAACCGCGCTGCCCGCGGTGTGACGTGGCACAGACACCACGGTGTGCGTCCTTCGTGCACGACAAGTGACCGTGTCCCCGGTCTACAGTCACCGCACTGCACGTTCGCCATTGCATCACAGAGCAGCACTCTCCCCACTTATCACAAGCACAGCCGTGTCACGTGGGCAGCAGCTGCACGCACCTCGAGTTTCCCGTGTGTCCTGGTTACACCGTTTCCCTTGCGTTGGAGTTAATCTCGTGTTTTGCGCAGTAACGTACTGTGAAGGCTTGCGGCCCTGGAGCAGGAAGCTGGACCGTCTAGGTTTCTGTGAGCACCTCCGGGACGTTCGCAGAACGGCGAAGTCACCTAAGGACACATTTTCTCAGAACCTGTTTTCGTCGTTAAGCAGTGCATGATGGTTTAGGGAGACTCTCTGTACCTTCTCCTCGATTTCTCTGCAAATCCAAAACTGCTCTGTAAGGTAGTTCGTTACTTTACGTTTAAAAAGGCGTTAATCCACGAGGACCAAGAAGATAGGGGCAGCAGACGAGAAAATTCAACAGTTTGGAAACTAGGAAAGCCGACGGAGGAATGGTAGCCGACTTCACAGCCCAGAGGAAGACAGCTGAGCCCGAGGGGAGGAAGCAAGGACGAGGCAGCTGATCCCTCTCGCAGAGCCCGGGGGGATCTCAGGAGCTGGAGGCAAACGTTCCCCCCACGCGGAAGAGCAGAACATGGGGGGACAAAAATAGGAGGCGGGGGACAGAAAGGAAAAGTCACTCACTTCCTCGTCCCTTCCGTACGTCCAGCTCCCCAGCCCAGGACAGCGGCCTGAAGTTGGAGGGCCACTCTTCCGAGAGAGTGACAGGCAAGGCCTGACTCTTCAAACCGCAGGGGGTGTGAGTGAGAAGGCACAGCAAATGGAAAAGATGGGCATTTAGAGAGCATCCCCTCCCAACAGAGAGCCCACCACTCCTCCCTCTGCTTGGCTCTCCAAAGTCCAGCAGACAGGCTGACCATCCGGGCATCGGGTTGGAGAATTCCTCTTCAAGTCACTAACTGTCCTCGAAAGAAAAACCGGTGGCTACTCAGGTCCGGGGATTTGCCCACAGAAAGGCCAGGTCCCCTCCAGTCACCCTGAGGTGAGCGCCACCTGCTGGTCACCTTTTGTGCTGCCCTGTGAAGTATGAACACCAGGAGACACTACTATGCAGGGAAACCCTCCCTCTGAAAAGCCAAGACCGACATAGATCAACCCCACAGGCAACGAAGAAGAGCACAGGAACAAAAGAAACCTTTTAAAACTCGAGTCCTACGAGAAGTGATAATAGCTCATTAATTTGAGGATGCCGAGCCCTGGACCTATTTCATCAGCATCGCTCATCCCGACTATTCTAGTTTTTCCCTTGTTCAGCCTCATCGCGTGGATTTCCATAAAAGTGGGAAAACTGCCGCTCCGTTGCCCGGGCTGTGGGGATGTCCAGAAGGGCCACCTTTCGGAGAAACCTCACCGGAGGGAGGACAAGAGTGGGAGGTCCGGGCCTGCAGATCTGTGTCTCCCACTGAACTCTTGAGATTGTCCTGAAGACATCTGTGCCCCAAAGCACCTCGGCACTCCCACATGGAGGGACTTATTCAGTGAACCCTACAGCTGCCCCTCTACATTCTGTCCAGAAACTGTCATCCCGGTTTGGGGGATCGCTCCTGTTCAGGCAGCTCTCGGAGGCCGGGAGAAGGGTCCTAGCCCTCCGACCCACCCCACACCCCCACTCCACTCCCCAGCCTCGCTGCCCCGTGTATGCCAGAGGTGCGGTAAGCTGACTCGGAGGCTTTCAAATTCTGAAATCTGCTCATTTTAAATAACCATTCTGGAAGTCCAGAGGTCTTGAAATAATTGTCTCCTTTGTCCAGGAGACAACAAGCTTTGGTCAACCCGTCCACGTTCTAACACCCCCTTGGCGCCCCTGGCTGTCTCGCTGGAAACCCCCTTAGCAAGCCAAGCACCCCTCTGACGAATAGGAACTCTGCACATCATTCGCACAGACTCTGGGTGAAGCTAGGGACTAGCGAACAAACAAGATTCTCCAAAAGTGACCTGTAGGAAAAAAAAATTTTAAATCTGCCCAATTTCTGGCATGCTTCCAGATGATTATTTAAGGTTATATTGCCTCCTCTGTGACAGTTTCGCTTATCTAGGACTTTCGCTCTATTGTTATTGCTCTCTGGAGAACCACCACCCTTATCTTGGTTTAATTCCTATCTTGGCACATCGACATTTTGTCAAATGGCACAAGAAAACCATCAGCCGGGCTGAATGATAGCATTCACGGGCCCGTCCATCGTGCGGAGCTCTTTAAACGTCTCTCCTCATTTTATTCTCAAGACAACGCATGAAGTAGGTGCTTTTATTATCTCCATTATTCAGACAGGGAAGACTCTGGCCTGGGGTCACACATCAGCACCACCGAGTAGCTCTGATCACAGATCGGGTTAGTGGCCTTGTGGTATTTGCTTTTATTCCCAAATGCAAGGTGTTGCTTGAAAAGGTGACTACTACTGCCCTCTGCTGGCGGCTTGCAGAGCTGGCCTGCCCCTGCGCGGGCGGGCCCGGGAGCAGGGGTGATTCCGACACACGCTGGCGCGTCTGCTGTGCCAGTGTCTCCCGCCGTGCCCGCCGCTCAGTGGGCACTCAGAACCTGTGACGTGGACCAGACTCAGAGAGTGTGCGGAGCTAGGCTCTCGGCGGCGGAACTGGAAAGGCCCCGGGAAATCCTGGCTGCGCTTCCCAAGCCCCACTTCCAAGCCGCGCCGGGCACAGAGCGCCCCTGGTGGCCTCGCCGTGGGACTGCGCTGCTCTGCGCATCAGACAGACCTCACGGCAAGGCTGTCCCTGGAGCTGAAGAGGAGGCGTCCTAATGAAAAAGGGCAGCAGGCAGTGAAGTGTGAAACCAGTACGCGTCTACGCGCCCAATGACCGAGGGTCAAGATGCGTGAAGACACGGCCCGACAGGACCAAGGGCAGAGATGGACAAATCCACAATCACTGTCGAAGATTTAACTTATAACTCCAATTGTTAATAGGACAGCTGTGCAAAACAGCAGTGACAATGAGTAAAACTAAAATGTGTGGGTGTATTAGGGTCTCCAGAAAACAGAGCCACGAGCATATATATATTTTCCTATTATGTATCTTATTATATATTAATACCCTGTTCTATGTAGCATATATAGTTTATATACTGCATGCATACACATATATACACATACACACACATATCCGTATATATGAGACAGATAGTGGGATTTACTGTAGGAATTGGCTCACGCAGTCAGGATGCCAGGAAGCCCCCTGGGCTGCCGAGTGTGAGCTGGAGGACCAGGCAGCCGGGTGGTGTAATTCGGCCTGAGTCCAGAGGTCTGAGAATCCGGGCAGCCAGAGATCTAAGTCTCATCTGCATCCAAAAGGCCCAAGAATTGGGAGGTGGGGGGCCAGTCGGGGGCCAATCAGGAGCGTTCGCCCTGGCCGTGTCTGAAGGTCCTCACCCAGGAGAGCCGATGTCCAGGGCAGGACGAGACGGATGCCCCATCCCAGCTCACACAAAGAGCGACCCCCCCTCCCTCCACCGCCTGGTTCTATTCCGCCCTCCAACACATTGGATGAGGCCCACCTGCCTGGCCGAGGACAAGCCTCTCTATTCAATCTGCTGATTCTAACGCTAATCTCTCCCAGAAACTCCGTCACTGATGAACACGTGCAGGGGAAGGACTTGCCAGCCAGCTGGACACCCTGTCAAGTTGTCACATAAGCAGCCACCCCAGTGGGGCTCACTTCTCCTCTCTCCGCACTCCCCTGGATCTTTTCCTTAACACGTGGGTTCTAGAAGGCCCCGGAGGAAGGCCACAACTGCTTTTGAGAATGTGGGTCAGGATATTTTCCGTCCCGAGTAGCAGAAGGCTCAGTTCGAACTGCCTCGCACAGCAAAGGGAGCTCACCCCTTCGGGTGTGGGTCAGGCAGGGTGAAATTCTCCTCCGTGCTCTCAGTTTTCTCGTGGTCGTTGGACTCATTGGAGGCCAGCGTCCTGCAGGGCGTCGGAGGCGCGGTAACAGGTCTAACCCTCCACCCCACACGACGCGGAAGGGAGACACGTGTTCCCCAAGAGCCGCAAACGTCCGGACACTCGCCATCGGCGCAGACCGCAGGCCCGGCTCAGGCCCACCCCACGGCCGCTGTGGCGCGACGTGGGCGGTCTGCTCCCTGCCACAGCGGGGCGGTTGTA
The DNA here is from genome assembly GCA_028533065.1 of Trachops cirrhosus. Classification (NCBI taxonomy): domain Eukaryota; kingdom Metazoa; phylum Chordata; class Mammalia; order Chiroptera; family Phyllostomidae; genus Trachops; species Trachops cirrhosus. Next base: position 659,460 of record CM052551.1, read on the forward strand.
GGTAGGGTAGCAATGGGCCTCCACTGGGGGTGGAGTGGGGGCCATCGGGAAAGGTTGAAAGGACACTGAGCCCTGGCCAGGTGGCTCAGGTGGTTGGAGCGGGGTCACGTACACCGGAAGGTTGTGGGTTCAATCCTCGGTCAGAGCGCATGCCTCGGCTGTGGGTCAGCCCCCAGAGGGGGCACATATAGGAAGCAACTAATCAATGCTTCTCTCTCTCATCAATGTTTGTCTCTCTTTCTCCCTTCCTCTCTCCACAAAAGCAATAAACATATCCTTGGGTGAGGATTTTCTGAAAAAGGAAATTGGGGTCAACCAGCAGGGGACCATGTAACACTCAAGTCACATTCACACACACACACTCACACACACTCACATAATACACACGTGCGCACGCACACCAGCGGCAGCGACCGAAGGCCTAACCAAACAGATACACATCAGTCACCGACAGGGCAGCCGAGAGCACTGGATTCAGTGGAAGACAAGAATTCTGTAAAGCCGCAAAACCGCAGTCTAGGGACTCGAAGAGGAAGAAAAATACATAACACTGCGGGGTTCTGTCGCTCCTCTTTCCCACAGAGGGTTCTGAATGAAGAGGAACGCTGACCTCTTTGCACCTTAAGGTTTAAGCGCTGTGGAGAATTTGCTCCTTCTCTCCAGGGGAGTCGTATTAACCAGATTTTGAACCAAGACTGTAACATGGTTGTTACGGCTCCGAGAAGGGCCCACGCGGTCGGCTGTATCAGCTCCAGCGCACTCGGCGTCCTGCCGCTCAGCCCGTCCCTGTCCCAGCAGCGTTTGCGGAACGACCTCGCCACGGTTACAACAATGGGCGTTGGCAGCCCCCCGCTGAGAGTGTAAAGGAAAATTAAAGCGTGAAGAAAGCGCGGGGGGCCAGGAAAGGGCTTGGCCGAGCCGTGGGTGGTAAGTTCTCGGAGTTCACACTTCCTGGATGCCGGCGGGGTGGGGGGCGGGGGGTAGGGGTGGTGGGGACTGCGGCGCCGGAGAGGACGCGCCGGCTACCAGCCGCAGCGCACTCGAGCGCCGCCTGGGGCTAAGAGTGCGTCTACTCTGTGTGGTCGGTTCTGTTTTTCCATTTTCGCTCTTAAGAAACTGATGAAACAGTAGAGAAACGAAAAAGCCCCATTAACTCTTAATTCAAACCTTATTGTACTTTGCAGTCCTGAAATGTTTTTCTAGAAGTTTTTTTAAATCCCAACTCCCTTCCAGACAGGAAGCAGATATTCCAAAACAAACATTTCACTGGTTCTCTGCCAGTCATGCGAGGCAGTCGTTTCTTTGTTACCACAAAAGCCAAGGCGAGCCCGCGGAGCTGGGATCCATCCAGCAGGCCCGCTGCTCCGAGGCTGCTGGGAGGCGGTGTGCCCTTTCATTTCCCCAGGAATTTTTGGGCACACGATCCAACCAAACTGCTAAAAAATGTAATAATATCTATAAAGCACTGTCACACATTTCGTGAAAGCATATTACTCTCTTCTGCATATCCTTGATTTACACAGAATTAAAATTATGACAATCACCAATTGTGTACAACAGTATTTGCACCAGGAACTTAACTTCCGTTTCTCACGGTCGGCCCAGAAGAGATAATCATAGGTGGGAGCAAGACCTACAGGCAGCTGCTCATTACAGTGTCCTTTCTCATAGCCAGCAGTGGAGCCCGCGGAACACCCAGCAATAGAGACTGGGCAGCAAACTATGATGCACCTACACCACGCAATATTGTACAGCCATTAAAACTGCCCTGCCAGGCTGGTGTGGCTCAGTGGATTGAGCGCCGGCCTGTGAACCAAAGGGTCGCCAGTTCGATTCCCAGTCAGGGCACAGGCCTGGGCTGCAGGCCAGGTCCCCAGTAGGGGGTGCAACCACACATTGATGTTTCTCTTCCTCCCTTTCTCCCTCCCCTCCCCTCTCTCCAAAAACAAATAAATAAAATCTTGGGAAAAAAAAACTGTGATGGCAGGGAGTAGTTAATGTTGTGGGAAAACGTTTATGACTCTATCATCGTGAAAAAATTCAAGATATAAACAATTCTAGTATCCCGTTCTTAACGAGTGAATAAACAAACAACATATCTAAAGGATATTAATAAGCATCAAGATGTGAATAAGGCCTCAAATCTGAGGGGTATGTACACACACATTGTTGCTTGGTGCTTTCTGCTCTGTTTTCTATAGTGAATATATGTTGCTTTGATAGCCAGGAAAAAAGAAACATAGCTATTATGGGAGGGAGAAAGGGAGGGAGAGAAACATCGATTCGACAGAGAAACACTGATTGGTTGCTTCTCACACACGCGCCGGACTGGGGACGACCCACAGCCCAGGCCCAGGCCCTGACCAGGACTCAAACTGGCGACCCTCACTTTGCGGGACGACACCCAACCCCCTGAGCCACACCAGTCAAGGCATAACTATTATTTTTATAATAATACTACGTCCTAGTTTCCGTCAATGTTCAAACCACTGACCACCCCTGTGCATTCTGGAGCACGCACACACTTTATCCACATTCCATCCCTGTGCATTCTGGAGCACGCACACACTTTATCCACATTCCATCCCTGTGCATTCTGGAGCACACGCACACACACTTTATCCACATTCCATCCCTGTGCATTCTGGAGCACGCACACACTTTATCCACATTCCATCCCTGTGCAGTCTGGAGCACGCACACACACTTTATCTACATTCCATCCCTGTGCATTCTGGAGCACGCACACACACACTTTATCCACATTTCTTGGTCAGTCTGCGCACACATTCTGGGCGGCCATCGCCATAAATGATTATGTGCGTTTTCCTGAGACAGTTCCATGCGCTGCCACTTTCATTTCTGACTCTTCTGTCTAAGAGGTTTTCCCGGGACCAACGCAGCCGCCGAGAGCCTTTCCCGACGCTTCCTGTGGGATGCGGGATCGCCTCATGCCCCTGTTCACGCTGGAGAACGTAAACTTCCTACCCGAAAGCTCCCCACCGCCCAGGGAATAGCCCTTCCTGACGAGACCACCCCCCCACCGTCTTGCTCCGAGTGGCACTCAGAGGTCACCTCAGGAGACTGCACTGCAGAAAAACCGGTTTTTCTCAAACACTAAACGCTGCATTGACTTCAGGAGACAGAAGGTGTCTTTGTTCTGGCCACATACCAGTGACAAGGACTGTTGTGCACCTGGGCGTGGGAAGGGGCCTCCTCTGGTGAGCTGAAGGCGCGCCCTTGAACACACAGCGTCCCCTCTCTCCGCTCCCCCCGACTCCACCCCAGGTGGCGGGGCAGGATCTCGCAGGGCCTGAGGCTGCCCTGCAGAGCTGACTCGGGGCTGCTTCTGCTCCGCACTGTCCCGAAGGCCTTCTAACGGGGTCACGTCTGCCTGTCCGAGCAATTCGGCCCAGAGCCATTGGGAAGCAAGGACAGAGTGGGGGAGGGCCCTGTGCCAGGTGGGCAGCGGACCAGCAGAGGTTTGGCAGCTGAAGTGGAGTCGGGAAAGCACGGTGCCCGGGTGTGTGAAGCACGAAGGCCAGTCGGGGGTGAGGAGGACACCTGCATGGGGACCACGGCCTTGACCTCACACAGGAGGTCACATAGGAGCGCAGGTGGGTTTAGGAAGCCGCCCACGTGAGATGGAGAAGTGGTGGTGTATCGGGGTGGTGAGCCAATGAGTAAATATACGGAGGACAACAGGAGCCGAGCTCCCCATGGCGGGGAGAGGGGCTAGAAACAGGGAACGGGAGAAAACCGAGTGACCTGAGCCTTTGGATCGGACCTGGAGTTAGTGTGAGCATATGGTTTTCGGACTATATTTGGGTAAAGAGGTGGAGAAATGACGTGGAAGTGTTGGGCTGTTATGTAGACACGTGCATTCCTCAGCCCTGGCCGCTGAGCTGGCCTGGGAACAGCCGTCACATCCCAGCAGGGCCTGGGTATGGGCAGTTCGACCCCATTCTCCCCCCAAACAAGCCCGGGCTTCACAGAGAAACAGCCCACTCCGCCCCTGGGGTGGGACAGGACAGCGTGACCTGGGACATCTTGTGCCAGGAAGGAAATGACCAAAGAATGATGGGGACATGTCACAAGGACCCTAGAGCTAGCTGACACGGGGCTTTTGCCGATAAAGTCCGGGTCCATCTGCCCCTCAAACTGCACAACAGTAGAAACTGTGACCGTTGGGTGAACGAGCAGTCCATGAGTCCGCGCTGCTCGCGTGAACAAAGGAGGAGAAGAAAAAGCTTCCTTGTGGTAGAATGCCAACTGACAGAAGACACCAGGAATTAGGAAGTCACCGTCTTCCTAAAAGGGATAGTGAGCTGAGCCAAGGAACATCAACGAGTGAGAACGCCAGCAGGTGGGAGTGTGGTGGTTGCACAGCCTCAGAGCACCGCCCCACAGGGTGTGTGGGCTGCTGCCTATTGGGTGCCAGGCACGGAAAAGCCGGGCCCCAAGGGGACCAGCCCCGCCCTTGGCCGAGGCCCCAAGGGCCCAGCCTGTGTGCTGCACCGCTGAGAGTGAGCTTCTGTGCCCACCACGGCTAACAATGAAAGGGCACTTGAGTTCCTGCGACGGTTGCCTCCTCGTCACCCATGTCCTGGTGGGACCTGACTGGGGGTTACAGTGCCGCCATGAGAAGTGGTGGCCGCTGTGGGCTAGTCCATCTGGGTGGCTGCGATGACAGCACCGCGATCTGGGGGCTTACAGACAACACCGATCTATTCCCCGTAGCTCTGGAGGCCGGGAGGCCAGGGCCACGGTGCTGGCAGACGGGGCACCTGGCGCGGGCCCTCCTGCTCAGAGGCAGCTGTCTGTTTGCTGTGTCCACACGTGTGGACGGGGTGAGAGGGCGCTGTGGGGTCTTTCATGAGGGCACCACCCCCATTCATGAAGGCACAGCACTGTCCCGGCCACAAGGTGGCTCTGGGCCCGGCCATGCACGAGGAAAGCCTGTCAAAGTGTCCCCTCCCCGACAGTCACAAGGATAAACAGGAGCTTTTGAAAAACGCAGCATCGCGTTTTCACAACAGGCCGTGCGTGAACGGTCATTTGTGAATCAGGCCTCTGCTCTGCACACTCTGCGGGGAGAGCCAGGTTTCTGGGTCTTCGGTGGGGACACAGGTCCCCGATGGAGGCGCAGGGGCTGGTACAACGTTTAACCTGCGACCTGAGTTGCCCCCACGGGACCGTGACTCTGAGCCATTCCCGTCTGTGTCCCCGAAGGCCACATGTCTCTGTGTGCTGTGTCATTAAATTGTCACCAAAACAGCCACGGCACTCGGCTCTCTTCTTACAGCCAAAGACGGTGAGTCTCGGGGAGGTCGGCTGACAAGCCCCGTCCCTCGCACACATGGGGGCTGGAGACGAGGGGCCTCTTCGGTGAGTGTGTGTGCGCCAGCTCCCTGCTACGGGCGCCGTGCGTTCCGCTCAGCGTGTCAGTCTTTTCACGTGAGCAAAGCCCTGCAGGAGTGTCCTGAATTCAGAACCCTCTGAGCTGCTTGCAGGAAGGGGGTGCCCGGCTGCTTTTCCTGAAGGAGATGGAGAAACTTCCCTTAGTGACAAATCTAGTGACTGGCAACTGACACAATCCTGGGGGAAAACATCTCCACACTTTTACTGTTGAGAGTGTTCGGTAAGAAAACCTGAAGAATTAGGTAAAAGTGGAGGATGGAGATGCAAATTTGGTGTTTGGTTTCCACGCTGACGGAAACTGCAACGCTCTTCCGCAGCCCCTGACTGAGGACGATGGTGTGTGTGTGTGTGTGTGTGTGTGTGTGTGTGTGTGTGTGAGCAACACAGCTGGAGACTTCCTGCAGGGATGGCAATGCAACTGAACACTGAAGGGTGGCCGGCCGGCGCCACTGCGGGGTTGAAGGTGAAGTTTATTTAGCCGTAATGAGTTAGCGCTCACACTGACGTAGCCACCGCGGCCGCATGGTGGACAGAGGGCTCCAGAACAATGCGTGACTGTGTGGTAGTTCAGTTCTCCCGGGAGTTCCTCTGGTTCTTTTTTGTGTGTGTGTGTGTGCATGTTCCAGGATGGAACCTCTTACCCCAAATTCTGAGTTAGAATAGGTAGGATGGCAGGAACCCCCCGGTCTGTCCTGTGAATGAACGCGGACTAACCACGGAAGGGTGGCGTGTCCGGAGGTGGGCAGAAGCTGGCCCAGCCCGCCAGGTGATCGGCACCTTGGACAGCTCTCCCACCCAGTGCGGGCGCGGGCTGGGCTTCCCGTTAGAGCTCGAGGCCGGCACAATCTGGAAGCTTCGGGTCACGGTCGCCCCCACAGCCAGTAGCGCAGACGGCTTGCAACAGACGCCGCAGCACGCCCTGCGGGCAGGATCCACGCGGCGCCCCGCTTCCCGTTACGCTTTCCAGCCAGGGAACCGTCTTACCTTCGATTAAACGGCGCCAACGCAGTTTCACTGCTGGGGCGCTTTCTTCCTATCCCTGCACGCCCGCGTCTTCTCCCTCATAACGCGGCCCTCTCTCTTCCCACTGCCGCGCGTCCCCGTGACTTCTCTGTTCCTCTTATTCTTCGGACACAATTCTCCATGATACTATCGAGCATTTTACCAACCTTCCCTTTTAATTCTTAGTTCCACAGTCTTTTCCTTATTCACATCGGAACAGCACCGTCCACTTCACGACTTGGTGGTAGTCACATTCAACAGACCGCCTCCCTCCCCAGCCCACTAAGTGACAGGCGCAGAGATGGGGGCGCAGGATTGCCCGAGTGGCGGTTTGCAGATGGGGGTTTCCTGGCTTTGTTTTGAAGTCCCGGCCACGGGGGAAGAGCCTCCTCCGCACAGCAGGGGGCAGCTGGGAGGTCAGCCCCCCCGGGGAGCGTTACCTTGGCGACAATGAGGGAGGGAAGACGCTGCTGTGCCGTGTTTAGTATGCACCGCCGCCTTCCTGGCTCTTGCTGTGGTTCCTTCCACCTACTTTGGTTGAAAATGGTTGATCTTTGAAAACCTTATTTTTTTAATTGAGAGAGAGAAGGAAACATCGACTTACTGTCCCACTTATCGGTGCATTCCTTGATTGCTTCCTGTATGTGCCCTGACTGGGGATCGAACCTGAAACCTTGGCGTATGGGGACCATGGTCTCACTGACTGAGCTAGCCAGCCAGGGCAGTGGTTGATCTTTGACGACTGTTATCTGGACCGCTGTTACCCTCACTCTCCCGTTCCTGGGCTGTCCTGGATTTCCCACCCGTCCCCCCAACCCCCGAAGTAGCCCGAGACTGACACCCAGTGGCCGGTTTGTGCAGGGCGGCACAAAGGCTGGGCTTCCTGCGCTGGGTAGACCGTGGCACGTGCTTGCTGGTGAGGGCAGGAGGCCCGACTCTGTTCCCGCCGCAGAGGAGGGGCGGCCTCCCAGGGTCTCAGAGAACCCCGGAGAGCAAGCACGCTGAGACCCCAGAGGCAGACACGCTTCTGCGAGAGCACAGTGAATTGAGCCAGAAACTGCCAACCTGGGGACGAGAACAGATCAGGATTTGGAAAAAATAAAATAAGGTGGGGGGGTGCCTTTCAGATTAGGGAGAATTAGGCAAAAGAGATTCGGCTATAAGGCCATTTGGGGCGGAGGTGGGCTTGTTGATAAACCGTAGCTTTTCAACAGCGATGGTGCAGAGGACCCACCGCTCTGTGAGAGGGGTAAGTGTGAGCAAGCTTTTTTTTCCTCGTTGTTCTCAGTCACACTCAGTCAAATATCCCTGTCCTGGCCCTCGATGAAATGCAGATTTAATAACCTTTGGTTACAAAATGTCTATTTTGTTTAAAACACCAATAATATCCAATTCAAATCATACCCTATTCCCACTCCAGGCACTGGGGCACAAAGAAAATCTTGACTTTAAAGAAGTCTTATTTATGAAAATTGATATACAATTGACACATAGCATTTTTTAAATTGTGGACTACAACATAATGATTTGATATATGTGTGTATTGAGAAGTAATCACCACAATACATTTAGTTAACATCTGTCACCACACAGGGTCACAGATCTTTTTTCTCGAGATGAGAACTTTTAAGATTCTTAACAACTTTCTGTCAACATTTTTCAAATACACAACCCAGCGTCGCTAACTATGGTCTGCATGCTGAGTGTGGTGGCCCCAGGACTCCCGGCCCTCACAGCCACCAAGACAACACTTTTCAGAACCTGAAGTCACATAAACCATATTGTCTGACCATGTGGTAATAATCACACCAGACGGAGTGACAGGAACATAAGAAGCTGGGGAGGTTTCTGGGCTAGAGGAACGGGGAAATTGGCCCGAGAAATGTAAACAAGGTCAAACGGTTTGAGCAACTGGAGAATCACAAGACCTTATCTCCCCAAACCAAGGACACTTGATAGCAAACAGTTTACTCCTCTCCTCCCTGACCAGAGAACAAAGAGCTTCAATCTCCCTGGCCTGGGAGATAGAGAACAGAGACACCCATTAATGCCCTGAGTCCTGGCTCAACTCAAGGACAGAGGAAGCCAGGGGAACAAATAAAAAAACCCACTAAAAGCCAGACAGACCCAAAATGAAAGCAAAACAATGTCGCAGACCAAAGAATATCTCAAACCTCTCTATGTGCTCATTTCGACACATCAGCATATTGAAAATGCACCTGGAAAGCTGGTAAATATTCTGTTGAAACCCTCCCCTAAGATTCTCACCCACAGAAAGAAGATAAAAAAAGCCCTCAGGACAAAGATGCAGCGTGGACCCTACCAGGGGTGCCTAACCATGTGGTGTTGCTGGGCCTCACTGGAAGAGGAAGACTTGTCTTTGGCCATGCATTAAATACACAGACACTAACAAAATTGGTGAGCAAAAAAAATCTTGTAAGTAAAGTTACGATTTTCTGTTGGGCTGCACCCATAGCCATCCTGGGCTGCGTGGGGCCTGCGGGCTGCAGGTAGGACACCCCTGAGTCTGGAGCGTGCCCTTGCCCCTTCCCGGGCCTCAGCCTTGTATTCTCTCCTAAACCCTAAAGGTCCCCGGGGGACTTGCAGCCAGGGAGCAGTGGGCAGCGGCAGCTCGTCCTGGGCTCACCCCCCATAGCCGGGGGACCAGTGGGCAGCAGCAGCTCGTCCTGGGCTCACCCCCCATCCTGTCTCCAGGGCCCCCTCTTCTCTGACTTCCCAGTGCACTAACAAAGCCCCGCCTTGCCTCACTCCTTTCCTGTAACTTTTCTAGGGAGCCCAAGCAGCCCTGCCTTGGCTCTCTCCTGTCACTTCCTCTACTCTAAGTCCTTCCTTTGTGTCCCCGTCCCCAGCTTTAATCAATGTCCTCTCCAAATCACCTGGGCTCCAGTTGCAAATTCTTGACTACCCAAAGTCAAGAACCACAAAGTGTAGGCTGGCCTGAGGCAGACCCACTCGGGCTGGTCCCTGGCCAGTAACAATAGAAGCAATAAAAAGCCTTGGAAGGCTCGAAATCTTTGGAAGCTTCAAGCTGAATTCCCAAGGATGCACGGCTTACAGGGAAACTGTAGGAGAAATGACAGAGCATCTCTCCCTGAAGGACTGGAAGGTGTGACAGATACATCTGAACGGGTGACATTAAGTTAAAGGAAAGTGTATAACCTTATACGCATTTATTGAAAGAACAACAAAATCTGGAAATACAGCTTTTTACTCATTAAACTATCAAAAGAATGACACATAAATATAAAGAGGAAGAAAGGAAGGAATTGACACAGCCAAAAAGAATTAGAAAAACAAAATGAGAATCAAAAAACTTCTTTGAAAAAATAAAATAAGAAAATAAACACCTTCTACTGAAGTGAGTAGAAGGCAGGGGCTCAAATAAACATCATTGGAAATGAGGAGCAGAAATGAGTTTGATATAGTAGAGATGTTTAGAACCATGAGCGTACCATAAATAATTTTACGTCAATAAATTTGAAAATGTGAGCAAAACACAGTGTCATCTAGAACAACACAAATGATCAAATGCTGACTGAAGAAGAATCTGAGAACGCAGAGAGAAGGGGCCTTGGCATTGATGACTCTCTTCTGCCCAATCACGTCTCCCTTTCCCTCAGCCACGCCCTTCAGCCACGCCCCAACCACGCCCCCGACCTCACTCGTGGCCACGCCCCTGGCCACGCCCTTGGCCACTGGGGGTCTGACCGGCCCCGCCACCCAAACCGCCACCGCCGAAGGTCTGAATCCTGAGCGGTGTTTTCCTGTGGGAGAGAGCTTTTATTCATCAGGCGCCCCTCTGGATTGTAATTTCATAATGGTTGCATTTCCCGGCAAACTTTTCACATATTGCAAACCTTTTAAGTATACCCAATATCCCCATATCATTCAATTATCGTTACAGACATTTTAATAAAGGTGAGGTATAAGGGCTAGCATCTTAATACTTATGTAAATACTAATAAAAAATGAGGAAACATCGTTTTCCTTTCAGAAGTTCTTCACTGTAAGGCACAAAATATTAACATCTGTAAGGCATTAGATTACTTTATACTTTTCTTTCCGTACACTATCGCCTTTCACCTGTGTTACCTGAACAGAGCAGGTATGCAGGGTAGTTATCACAGGCCAGGACGGGTCAGAACTATTGGGGTTAAGAAACAATATATCTGCAAACAAAAAAATATTAACAAAGGTATATTGTATATAATAAACCATAGATCCCTGACTGTTACAGGTTAAAACAAATTGTGAGGGGCTTAGATTGACAGAGAAGGAGAAAAGCATTGGGATTTTTAAAAATAAAAAAATCACACTATTTATTTTAACATCTGAGGGGGAAAAAAACAGAAGCTAAAAACGTGGAGCGACAGTCTGAGTTTCCCAACTTCGCGTTTGGTTTGCTGGCAACAGCCCCGAAGGCCCGACGCTGCGTGCTTCGTGCTGACTCAGACACAGCGAACCCGGCAGAGGGACCGGCCCGGGTGCACAGCGTCGCAGGCGCTCCCTTCACCAGACAAGGGCTTCCTGCGACGGGGAGCGCAAAGCGGGGCGAAAGGCAGCCGGCGGTTTCTGTTTCCCTGCTGGTGTGCTCTGCTTGATTTCTTAAACCACCTTCTAAGACCCCAAATCACCACTGAGTGTGGACGGGCCTCCCCTTGCAGTTGCTGGCACAGAACCGTCGGCGCTCTCTCTGCGATCTCACCTTCCGCAGCGTCCACAAGCCCCGGGGACACCGGGTTTGGACTCACAGGCTCCCCGGACGTGGCTCTGGGGAGGCTGACGTCACTCCGGGAGGCTGACGTCACTCTGGGGAGGGTCTGGTTCCTGACAGTGTTGCGGCGCGGAGGCGCGGGCGGGTTAACACATGTGATGCCTGCGCGCTCTCGGGGAGGGTCCAGCGACATTTTTTCTGTTTAATTCAGTTAGACGCGTCCCACTGAGCCCTCCTCCTTCCCGAAACAGGTTCTTAACTCCCTGCTCGGCCCCTGCGCCAGGTGTTCTGTCGATGTCCTCTTGTTTTAATTCTCACCGCAAATGCCTCGTCCACCTTTTGTGGACACGGAGGCTCGGTTTCACCTGCTGGCCCACGGAGCAGACAGTACCGGTCTGGGCCTGGGGCACCGGCTGGCGCTGCCAGCTGGCTGGTCTCCAAATAACAGACCGTCTGGGATGGCTGGGCCTCAGCTGGGAATAGCAGTTAATGGGAAACAAGAGTTTGTGTCACCCTCACTGCCAGGACAGACACCCTGCCCCTCGGTGAGTGTGACGCCCTGTCCCTCACCGCAGCTGGGTCTCCACAGCTGGAGCGGTGGGGCCACCGCAGCGCCCTGAGCACCACCGCCGCTCTTTTCTCCACCGGGCGCCAGTCGGTGACTCTCACCTGGTTGACCTGGGGTAGCTTTCGCCTTCCTTTTTCTAGGACTTGGAAATCGGGAGGCAGTCACACTTCTTCAGTGCCCAACGGTCACACAGACCAACACTCTCCTGGCGTTCTTCATGGGGGTTTCCATCATGGGCATTCTCCAGGGCTCGGGGGCACAAAGTGTTAAATACAAAGCCGGCGATAAACTATTGGTCAATCAACAATAGAGACGTATTATCAGGCAGTCGGTGATTGATTAAGAAAAACAATGAAGCCAGGCACAGCCCTCCCGGTTTCTATGGGAGGTTTCGATCCTCCAGTTCAGTGACTCATGGGTAGAAAGACCCGCTTACTAAGGCAGTTGGCTATCTCTGTGGATGATGATTGAATCCAGACACAGACATTGAAGACAAAGTGTAAACCAGAAAGATCACTGCCTGACATGTTCTCAAACGTTCCTTCTCGGGACCAGTGCACAAGAGCACGTAAAGCCACCAAAAGACTCTTTTTTTTTTTTTTTTTGCAAAGGCTCTGTGTTGCCCAGAGTTACACCCTCCAGGGAGGTGCTTGTGGACGTGGGCCTGGGGGATTTCCAAGCCCAGCGGCCCAAGGGCGGCTCACGGTGAGGAAGGAAATACCGCCCTCCTGTGTGCAAGCACCACAGACAGTGCCAGAACTGAGCTGATGTGTAAATCTCTATTCAGCCTTTGTACATGCACCGTCTTCAAATCCCCCCGTTGAATTTCCCCCAGAGTTTTCAGGAAAAACTGTAGACAAGGCGAGAACGCCACATGGACCCGACCAGCTGGCCTGGTGCTTTGGACCCTGTGCTGACTCTGCCCTTGAACCTGTTGTGACAGACATCAGATCGCACATCCTAAATCAAGGCTGTCCGGAAAAGCCGGGTGTGGGCGTCCGGGTGTGGGAAGGGCGGTCGTTCACATGAAAAAGAGCACAGGGCAACAGTTACCACTCCCGAAGTCAGGCTAGAGCTCCGAGCAGCGCACCCGCAGCGGGGAGGGACGGTGTCCGCCGGGGACCAGGCAGCGGGCTGGGGCCTTCTCCCACTCATTTGGAAATGACTGTCAGAGAGCTACCTACAAAGGAGCTCCCATGAAACTGTCGGCTGATTTCTCAAAAGAAAGCTTGCAGGCAAGAAGGGGCTGGAAGGAAGTATTCCAAGTCACGAAAAGCAAGGGCCGACAGCCACGATTGCTCTGCCCAGCAGAGCCATCGCTGAGAATGGAGGGGCAGGTAAAGTGCCTCCCAGACAAGGTCAAGCTAAAGGAGTTCATCATCACCAAGCCCTTCTTACATGAAATGTTAAAGGGACTTATCCAAGAAAAAGAAGAAGATTAAAACCACGAACAGCAAACAGGCAATAAATTCACAACTATGAACAACTAATTCTAAAAAACAAACTAAGCAAACAAGCAGAACAGGAACAGAATCATAGACATGGAGATCGCAGGGAGGGTTATCAGCTGGGAGGGGGAGGGGAGAATGGGGGAAAAGGTGCAGGGAATGAGAAGCATAAATGGTAGGTACAAAATAGACGGGGTGGGGGGGTGCTGACCACTCGGTTCTCTTCTGGGAGTCTGGAACTGGGGGTGCGTGCCCAGCAGAGAGTGCCCATGTGGCAAGCCGCCCCGGTCCCGTGGACAGCCTAGGTGCTGAGTGTCTGAAAACCTCTCCTGGCTGGCGCCGTGTCCCAGGGATCACATCAGCGGGTGCTGGGGGTGCTCCGTGCCTCTGCGGGCGCTGTGAAGACAGCACCTGGGCGCTGGGGCCCGTGGGCCCAGCCCGGGCCTGGCCCCACGAGCCTTTCTCCGTGGTTCATTTTGCTTTGCCTCTGTTCGCTATCATAAATCACATCCAAGAGTTCATTCACGCGGAGTCCTGCACGACCTTCTGCAGGTCATCACAGGAGGTGGTGCTGGGGCTGTCCACACGGGGGCGCCACGGAGCTTGTTAGAAAGAAGCGGGAGCCGGGTAGGGCGTCGGCGTTTGGAAATGGCTGTTTTTGTACTGACACACCTTGGCGTGAAAATGACCTTGCCTCTCTAAGCTTCAGTTTCCTTGCGTGCAAAATTCGGATAAGGATACAATTATCTCAGGGACTAAAGGAGACACGGTGGCCGCAGCTTAGGGCCGAGTCTGGTGCAGCCCTCGGTCAAGGCCGGTGAGACTGCAGGACGGCTCCCGAGTCCCAGCCTCGGACGGTCGTCCCGCCGAAGGAAACAGTGTCCGGGGTGGGACCGCTCCCAGTGATTCCCGACGTTGAAGAACGGTTACCGGAAGAAGGGAGATATTTTAAATAGGTTTCCTCATGTTACAGTTCATAGTATTTATACTATTTCACAGTATCTCATACGTTATGAATCATATTCATAATGGATGCATACAAAATACCCATGACAGTTCAACATGAAAATATCTAGTTTCTCACATAATAAAGCTAATGCGAACTTACTGTCAAAATCATTTAAATGATACAAAAATGTAAAAAGTAGGAAGTGAAATTCCTCCGTAATAATCATTCAAGATTTGGGGCTTATCTTTTCTAATTTCTTTTTTTTTTAAATCCTCACTTGAGGATGGTTATTGGTTTGAGAGAGAGAGAAAAAAACAGCAACTGGTTGCCTTCTTACATGCCCTGACTGGGAATCGAACCCACAACCTTTTGGTGTATGGGCTAACACTCCAACCAGCTGAGCCACCCGGCCAGGGCCTTTCTGGTCTGTTTATGCATAAATAGAAGGCCACAGTCTTTAGGCAAAAAAGGCCCCCATTACTCTCATGGTTTCCTGCTCGTTCACCAGTGGCTCTTGGTGCTCGGCATTTCCACGCTGTCACACACACAGCAAGCCAATTATTGAAGCATGTGGCTGGTGTCCCCTGTTTGGGCAGGACCAGGTCTGTTCAGCTGAGCCCCTTCTGATGGCTACCTGGGTTCGTTGTGAACTGAAGTTACCCTAAACAATGCCACCACCATAAAAAAAACTACATTTTAGGGAACAGTTGCTGCTTTCTCCACTCCTTTAGAAGAAATAATAAAAGCTTTTAAAAAAAGGCCTAATAGCCCTGAACTACTTTGCAAGACAGGCCTCCTGAACTTGCAGGGATGGGCTGAGGGGCCTCCGTCCGCCCCGGCTGCACCCAGCGCCACGGCCCAGACATGGGGGACCACCAGCCAATCAGAACCTAATTTCTGAAAGGAAACAGAAATGGCCCTGGCTGGCCAGTAGCTCAGTGGGTCACAGCATTTTCTGGATGCACCAAGGTTGTGGGTTCGATCCCCAGTCAGGGCACATGCCTGCGTTGCGAGCCAGGTCTCCAGTAGGGGGCGCTCAAGAGGCAACCACACTGACTCAGAAATATTGGCCTTAGACACTGAAACTACCAGAAATGAGTTTCAGAACTACGAGAACTGGCAGCATTCTTAGGAGAACTCAGTCTGATGTTTCTCTACCTTCCCCTCTCTAAAAATACATAAATAAAATCTCCAAAAAAGAAAAGAACAACTAAGCCATGATGACTTTTTTCTACTGGGTAGAAGGAAGTTTGGCAACAACTCAGGGGTGGGGAGACCGAACTTTATCAGGGTTGGCTGATTATATTAAAGGAATTCTTTCCCTCTGGCCTTATTCCAGGGCGAGGCGTTTTACTTTAAAGACACTGACTCATGGGAGAAGAAACCAAACCAGAACACAAGCTTTTAATTAGAAAAAAAATTTTTAAAAGATAAACAGAAACCATTAACTTTTAAAACTCAGGAATGAAATCCCAAAATTTGAGTCACTACGTAATTGTGATAGTAACGAGTGAGAAATACACATGCCCGAGTTACTATGCTGCAAAGCATGATACACACAGTGGGGACAGAGGTGCAATTACAGGTAAAGGTGAGAGAAATCAATCCTGAAGGGTGCCAGAGTGGCAGCGCCGAACAGCGCGCTATGTGAAGCCAGAAGACTGTGCAACCATTGTCTGTGTGACCTTGCACTTAACCTCTCTGAGCACATTACAGGTAAACATCGCCACGCCTGACTACAGCTTCGCTGGGGAAAAAACCTGACATGAAGGATGTCATCCTTAGCACCCTGATTAGAAGTAATATAACAGTGTGTAATATTTATTAACACTTGCTGCATATTTATTTTTTCATTCCTCAAAGAAATAATAATAACAACTTGATGTCTTTGAGTGAAAAAAAAATCATCTTTTGGCGGGGAGGGGCTGACCGGCATTCACTGCCCGTCCCGAACAGCACCGCCCTCTCCAAAACGTGCCCCTTCCCTCGGCTGGAGCCCAGCTGCCTCTCCCTCCGCAAGCAAGTTCCTCCTGTGACCTGGGCAGGGCCAGCTCTCTGTCCGGAGCCTGAGCAGGCCCTTCCTGGCAGGAAACCCACCCTGCGCACGCCCGAGGCCGTCCGGAGCTTGGCTGCTCGTCTTCAGACCTTCTGTTTCTGCACAGCTCTGTTGTGCAGGGGCCAGCCAGGGCCGTGTGAGAGCCCCGTGAGCAAGCTGACACCGATTCCTCTTCCCAAATTACGGCCGGTTCGGGGCTCCTGGAGAGAGAAGCTGTGGCCAGAAAGGGGAAGGGAAGCGGGTAAAGGGCAGGCTTGCAGGCCCGAGTTCAGCAGAAACTCAGATGAGGAAGAGAGGCCCAGGTTTTCCCCTGTTCATCCCCTCGCCCAGCTTCCCACCTGGGCCCCCAGTTCAGATCCCACCCGTCGTTCCAGAGGCCCCCAGCTGCCCAGGGCCCCTCTGCCGCCCCACAGGCACGCCCGCCCCCGGGGCTCGCGTCCCGCCCCCAGGAGCTCCTGTCTCTCCCAACCTGCCCCTGCTCCCCACGGGAGGGACCTCGCCGCCCTTGCAGCCTGCTGCGCCAGGCCCGCATCGCAGCGCCCGCGTCCCTCTCTCTCTGACAGGCAGAGAGGTCCCGGGGGATGGCCTGAGGCAGAAACCCTCGTGTCCTTGCTCAGAAGAATGCTTTTTAAAATGCAGGGAGGCCTGTGACGTAGGGATTGCTCCTTGAGCGACCGGGCAAGCAGGGAACTGCCCAGCACACGCGACCTCAGGGGCTGCCCAGTTCTCCCAAGGACGCCGCCAGTCCCCAGAGTCCTGAAACTCGTTGTTGGTCGCCTCGGCGTCCGACGCCGGGATTTGAGTCCGTGCTGCGCGCCGTCTTTGTTCGGTGACCTGCGTCTTCGGCCACGTGACTCCAGCCAGCAGGGCTCCTGCTCGTCTGATCTGCCTGAGGCGGAGCCGGAGAGGCTGCTGGTGGACGCGTCTCCTTCCCACAAACCACCGGCCGAGCCAGCCCAGCGCAACCGCCGCGTGCGCGGCAGGGGGCACGGCCAAGGCCCGCTCTTCCAGTGACCGATTCTGCCGCGTAGAACGCGCACTTTTCTGCCCAAATTTTTGAGGGAAAGGTAGGGATGCGCATTACACACGGGTAGCGCTAATTCCGTATCTATGTAAATGCGTTTAATTCTTTTATTTGTGCTTATGCGTTAAAAGTGTAACTCCAGAAAGCAATAATGATATCTGCATGTAAAATAACACCCGGGAGCACAATAATCAGCTTTGTTTCCAAATAGAAATAAAAAATTGAATTAAAAACTGAAAACAAAAGATGTTTCTCCTGAAAGTTTGGGCCAAAAAAGTGGGTGCGCGTTATGCATTTACCCGGCAAAATACGGTAATGTCTGCGAGGCGCCTATCAGGATCCAGGCGTTACCGTAAGTACCGCGGAGACAGAGGCGAGAAATGTAAGATTCCTCTGAAGGAGCCTGCCCCAGCGGGACAGAGAGGCGGGAACGTCGTAGGAATACGACGTCACAGCCCAACGGGCACTGTGGAGAGGGACGAGCGGGGATGCACACACTCACAGGCAGTGACTGACGGCTACTCATTAGTCCACTGCGTGGCCCCCGTAGGCCCCGAAGCTGAATATTCCCGTGCGGGGGGCCGCCTTTTCCCTGTGACAGCTGTGGAAACCAGGACTCGGAGACATGGCGGCCACTGAGCCAGAAAGTGGAGGAGGCAGATTGGAGGTGTCTTCTTGCCTCCCTTTGTCCCCTGCCCGCCACCTCGTCCATCATCCCCTTCTCCCCCGCCCCCTCACTCCCAAAGTGTGGGACCCTGATGCGGTGAGGGAGGCACAGGAGAAAGACGGACGTCACACGGACGCACAGAGAATGGGCTCATTCTTAGTGACGAGGGCCCTGGGACGCGCCCTGTCCGCACCTCCAGCCTCGTCCCTGCAGCAGACAGGACCCTGCCACCTGGGGCAGTTCCCAGGGTCACGTGACAGAGCGCGGGTGAGGGGGTGAGCACATCGGGGTGTCCCTGGTCCTTACCACGTGTTCTACCGTCACATAGAACGGACCGGCAGATGCCGAGGGGCTGACAAATACCTGGGACTTGGAGCACCTTACCGGGGGTGCAGGGGCCCTGGTTACGTGGGAGGGACTTGGGGGACACCAAGGCTGAGGGCTCCAGCTTCTCATCTGCCCCCGACTAGCCCTGGATGCAGGTAGAACATGGGAAGAAAGCATCCATTTAACAAAACCGGTCGGTTTTCAAGAAGTCCCCAGCAGGGAAGGACAGGTGGCCCTTCGATGGGCGAGGCGACTCAGCTTGAGGCTCCCGCGGTGGCCGAAACCCCGAAACCCTGCAGGACTTTGGGGAAACACAACGATCCCAGTGGAAGTTTCCACGGTGGGGGCAGTGTGAGGGCCACCGCGTAAAGGGAGCAGACCCACCAGCTCACAGCTTCATCTCCCACCCCCTGCCATCAGCAGCCGCCGCAGGAAATGCCTCTCCTCTCGCGTCCTTCCCCCCGCCTGCTTCCCCAGGGAAGTGCCCTCCGAGGCGCTGGGAGCACAGAGAAGGAGGAAAAAGGGGCTCTGTCCTCCATGGGACGGAAGGGGGCCTGGTGACACCTGCTTGCGCCAAACTCTTCCCGCCGCGTCTGCCAGCGGTCGCGCCACTGCGAGCCTTCCCGGCCGAGCCAAGGTGTCTCTGGAGGCTTCGGCCACCACGAGGTCACGTCGCGTCACACCAGAGAGCGAGTGTGTGGAGAGGGGAAGACGGGAGGCGAGAGGGCAGGAAGGAAAGCGGGGGAGTTGGGACAGCTGAGCAGATGCACAGGGGAGTCCCTACAGCCAGGCGCACACAGCCGGGCTCAGCCGGGCTCTGGTCCCCGTCGGGCGTGTGCGGAACACACCGCACTTTCCGTCCTCGTGTTCTGGCACCTTCCGTGATGCTTACAGGTCGGTCCGGTCTGCTAATTGTGACGTCCAAACCCTCTTCATCCTCACTGATTAGGACACGTGCTTACCTGCTCACTCTCTCAGGTACCGAGAGAAGCCTTTAAAAAGCTGGGATGATTTTGAATTTCCTCCTACTCCTCATGGTTTTGTCGATACAGCTGAGGCCATTATCAGCCTGTGTGACTCTAAAATGACTATGGTTCATCATTAACCGAGCCGTTTATCTTTATGCAGCAACTGTCTCTGGCAGCGTTTGCTGCTCAAAACACGCTTCCTGTACTCGGTTAACTCTTCCCGTACGGACGCCCCGGGCTCTTCCAGATTCCCGACGTCTGATTTCCGGTTCTGTCTTCTTCAGCAGGAGGATCCAGCTCAGCATCCGACCCTCTCCCTCCCGGAACAGAACCCCAGGCTCCGTTCGCCTGCTTCCGTGTCCTTTTTTCCCCTCCAGGAAGAATACATCTGAGCACACTGCCATTCCGGATGCTTGTTCTCTGTGACTAAGTTCTTGACGTTGCACGGGGAGGTGCCAGGCTTTGGTTGACAAGGACAGGGCAGGGCAAGAGTGGGTTTACCGTTGTGAGCGCGTGTACCAGGTTAGTCGGTGTTGTTACTTATGGATCATTGTATTGTTTCCCACACAAACAACCGCAAACTCCTTTCGCCCGTCCTGTGTGCGGCAACGATGCAGTGATGCTTCTGGTCAGTTTTTAAAGAGGGCGTCACCAACCACAGCCACCAGCTGGAAACCGCCCGGGGCCACTTTACATTTTCCTATTTTTACCTTTCATTTGCCTTCTGCCTTCACTTCTATTCTGGTAACCTTCTTCCAAAACTAAAACCACACAAAGAACTGTGGGGGGTGGACTGGCGGCCCTACCCCACCCCCACAGGTCTGGCGGCCCAGAGCTGCTGACGACGACCTAGTACAGGGATAAGGTCTGTGCCGAGGCTCAGAGGGTTAAAGAGGAGATCATTCTGGGGAGTCCAGGTGTCCCCAAACCCAACGGCAGGTGGATCTGTAAGACGAGGAGGAGACAGAGACATGAGAGGACGGACACAGAGAAGGTGACGTGAGAGTAGAGAGACTGGGGTGACGGCCCCGTGAGCCGAGGCACGCAAGGGTGGCCAGCGCCGGGGCCAGGACAGAGGCCGAGTCCCCAGAAGGAGCAGCCAAATCTGCTGACAGCTTGGTCTCCGGCTTCTGCCCTCCAGAGCTGGAGAGAGAGAGAGAGAGCGAGAACGCAATTTCCTTCATTCCTGTGAGCTCCTCCTTTCAATTTCCAAACTGGAAAGTGCTGGGTCAGATGCTCCCCACCAGAAAAACGCAGTCATGAGTGGGACCTGCGGAGTGGGCGGGGGCAACACCTGCCTCTCTAGAGTCTGCTGCTGGCGACGAACAGGTATTGAGGCTGCCCTGGAAGTCAACATCCTAAGAGAAGTCACTCCCCTCGTATTTATGATGACCCCAGAGCGGCTGCCCCAAGTCTGCCCACACACAGTCAGCACGTTCCTCCGACCACGTCCTTGGTCCCTGAGACGCTCACCGGGGAGACGGGCGGCAGGAGACGCCTGTGCTGTGTGGCAGGCTGTCACCCCAAGGGGGACCCCGGACACCCCTGACCGCTCGAGCAGGACACCCGCCTTCCCGCAAGCACCCCTTCACACGTCAGTCCGCACAGACTTCATCGAGTTCAGCTCCGGAAGGATGTTTGGATGGGGCGGGGGGAGTTGTCTCACAATTCTACAGTTAATTCCTGATTCTGGAAATTATATTCACACACATTCAAATATTAGCCCTTTTCAACAGAAAGCCTTGCCTCTCCGTGTTCACCTGAGAAATGCAGTTTCTGCAGAGGAAGCTGAGAAAGGCTCGCAGACACACAGAGAGGACAGGTGGTGGCCCGGGGTGTGTGGGGGTGGGGCCAGGGGCCGGCAGTTATGACACAGTAACCAGAAAGTAAACACAGCGCAGGAGGCGCGGTCAATGATGCCGTGACAGCTGCGTGTGCCCCAGCTGTGGTCCTGGACGTGTCAGGGGATCGATATGCCCAGTGAATGATCGTCTAACCCTAAGCTGCATCCCCGAAAGTGATAGGAGACAAAATAAAAACAGTGGATCCTTTTGCCTTGTGCCTCAGTTCAAAGGCTCAGTCAAGAGACCCTGGTCTTGAACTTGAATGGAAGGAGAAGGGGAACCAGGAGAACCAGCCTCACAGTGTCCCTGCTCCTGGGCCTCCACTTCTGCCACAAAAAGCCTCTGCACCCCACCCCGCTGCCCTCACTCCGGAGATGGCAGGGCCGGTCTGCGCTGCCAATTTACACCCCTGCTGAGCTCTGGTCCCCAGAACCGGGAGACTGGCATCAACCCCAGGAAGGCCACGGCCACCCCAGTGGGCGTGTGTGACCGTGCAAGTCAGCATGGCAACCTCCCACCCCACAGGAGCCGAGCGTCACAACAGAGGAGAAAAATGCGCGTCCCTTCCTGCCCGGGCGTGTTTCAGTCCCTGCGAGCCATCGGGAGAGGCCTCTGCCGTGCTGTTGGGAGGGAAACTGAGTCAGGTAATGTGTTTTCTCGAGGTTGGCCTGCGTGGGAAATAGTCATACGAGTCCATTCAGCCATAAAGGTGGACTTTGTGTATCCACAAGATAAAATTTTGCAGGATGGCTCACGGTTCGTGATCACTGATTACATGGGTGTGAACACAGCCCAGCCCTGCGGTTTCTGTGTGTGCAGCACCCAGGTGCCTCTGGCCGGCCTTTCACCTCCAACGTACCTGTGCTGCGTCCGAAAGGAAGCTCTCACGGACCTCGCGTCGCTGGGTCGGGCTCTTTCATCCCCTCCACCCGTTCTGGTCTCTTCTTTGGTGTGTCCAGTTAGACCGCTGACCTGTCAGGTCGTTGCCGGCCAGCGAGGGCTTCTGCCTGCCCTCTTTCGTGCTTCCTGACCGCTTCCTCCTCTTCTCGCTTCCCTGTTTCTCTTCGTGGGCCTTCTCGTGGATTCCGTGCACGTGTTTCAGGATCCGTCTTGGCTGGGGCCAGAGGCTGTTGAGCAGTGTTTTAAAAATGTGGCACATGTAACACAGAACGTACCACCTTCGCCCCTTTACGTGTAGAGTCCGCGGCATTAAGTGCGTCTACAGGGGGTGAAAGTGCCGTCACGGTTTCCAGAACTCGGCCATCACCCGGACAGAAACCGCAGTGTCCGTTAAGTAACAACCCCCCGTGCCCTCCCCTCCGCCCCCCGACTCCACGCACGCTCTGTCGCAAGTGGCCTGTTCTGTCTCACGGGAGTGGGACTGTATGACATGTGACCTTGGGGTCTGGCGTAGCTCACTTAGCATGATGCTAAAGTTCATCCGTGTCGTAGCATGCATGAGAAGTTTTGCTTTTTTATGGCTGAAGGGCGTTCCTGTGTATCACTGTGACATGTGACAGCACGCTCCGTACATACACACACACACATGTCATGTCTTGTCTACCCGTTCACTTGCCGGGGGACGCCGGGTTGTTCCCGCTCGCGCTGTGAATAGCGCCACTGCGAGCGTTGGCGAGTGTCGGCTCCACGTCAGGACGCGACAAATACGCACCAGAGGGTGAACCACGCTGCTGGCCAGAGTTCACGGGCATTGCCACGCACTAGATCCCATCGTGTTTATATTAGAAAACTTCGGAATAACAACGGGGCTGGGAAGGCCAAGGGGGGCGGCGCTTCCGAGAGGGGGGCGGTGCTTCCGAGAGGGGGGCGGTGCTTCCGAGAGAGGGCAGCCATCTACCGTGCCAGGCGCCGCCGACAGGGGCAGGGAGGTTTCGAGATGGAGACGTGGCTGACGTGGGGAGAACCCTGGGCGGGGGCGGGGTTGCCGTCCACGGGGAGTGGCTTGAAGGGTCAGTGGAAACTAAAAAGAGAGGAGACAGACAGACAGAGGGCGAATGCTGCTCCTCCAGATGTTTGGCCGGGCGGCGAAGAGAAGGGCCCTCGCCAGGAGGGAACAGGGAGTTAAGGACCGTAGTTCTCAAGATGGGAGAGGCTGGCGCGTCTGTAAACTCGAAAGGGAAGGGGCAGGTCCACAGGAATCGGGAGAGACCGAAAGAGTGACCAGAGGCCCCTGAGGCGGTGGCCTGGAGGAGGACCTCTGGGACCAGTGGGGGACCTGGCCCTTCCCCCGCTTTGCTGACATCTCCGGACTGGTGTGCGTCTCCTCCCCTGGGACTGAGTTGCAGTTGATTTTGCGTCCCTGGCGCCCACCTTAGGACCTGACACCCACAGGAGCCCTGTGAGGGGGTTTCCCCTTAAGGATGTAAACTAGGTGCCTCAGGGACATAGAGGGGTGGGGACCCACCCGAGGGTGGGCCTGGGATCGATGCCCACGTGCCTGCAGGCTTTGGGAAGGCAGAGCGGCCACCCGTGGCGTGGCCGGGCTGGCAGCTGCGCCGCTCGGGCCTGATGGGAAGGCCAAGCTCGCTGGGGCAGGCACGGGGGCCGGAGTTCACGGTGGGAAGCTGCTCCGAACCCCTTCACCTGCAAGTGACAAAGGACAGAAAACGAGCTCTCGCCCTCTTGGCTTCTCCTGGGTCCTGAACAGCGATTCTCAACCTGTGTGCTGTGGGAGATCTTAAAGCATGCAGCACCTGGCTGTTTAGTCAGGGGCGCTGACCTCTTTCCCTTAGAGTGTCACATACAATGTAAGCCCTGGCTGGTGGGAGGCTTGGTGGATTGGGTGCCAGCCTCAAACCAAAGAGTCGCCAGTTCGATTCCCAGGCAGGGCACATGCCTGGGCGTGTGAGAGGCAACCACACTTCGATGTTTCTCCCTCTCTAAAAATAAATAAATAAAACCTTTTTAAAAATAAATAAAGGTGTGAATGAATCAAAATTATACCTATTTTTTGCCAGATCAAACGGCAAAAAATATATTTCCTGATGTCCTGCAGAATTCTACTCATTAGCTTATGTGTGCCGAGAGGAAAAAGGGTCGAAAACCGCCGGCTGAGGAGCAGCTGGACGACCCAGCCTCCTCTCCAGGAGAAGGAACGGCACCCGCTCGGGGGTCCCCTCTGTTCAGACAGACGCAGCTGCCCGCCCCGGCCAGGGGCAGACTAACGCAGGGCTGGCCTCTCACGTCCTCTGTCCAGTCACTCTCCCATCTTGTGCAAATGCGGGAATTAAATTAATTCAGTATGACAATTGCATTAGAAGGCTCCTTCTGTCCTGGGAAAGGATGTCACTGCTCTGATCGGCAAATGTCATTTCCTGCTTATTTGCTTTCCTGGAATTTTAAAGCACTTTAGAAACGTTGCCCAACCTTCCTCCCAGGAATGAGAAGACGAGACAGAAACGGCCTTCCTGTGCCTGGAGGTTTCGAAGGACCCGTGTCTCGGTGACAGGGGCAGGCGCGTCTGTGTGTCTGAGGAGGGAGCGTGCTGCACCGGCGTGTCCTCCACGTTCACTCGGGGCCCCGCGTCCAGCTCATCGTGAGGAGATAATGGCAATGAAAGGGAGACAGGTCGCAGAATGCATCTGAGTCTCCCTGATGCAGCTCGGGGAGAGAGCTCTCTGCTCCCGGCCGCCGGGGCGCACCCAGAAAGGCCCAGGAGCAGAGGGGAGGAGCCCGTGCAGCCTCCTCAGACCAGAGCCAGACTGCAGGACACAGAGAGGCTCACCTGGGGCCCTCCGTCCCCCGTCCCCTGACCCCGACTTCTGTCTGCAGTTTCGCGTGTCTGTGCAGCTGTGGCTGGGCTTCCAGGAGCTTCTGAGCCTAAAAAGAGCCCGGCCCTGTCCCTGTCCCTGCCCTCTCCTGCACTGGACCCTGAGGAAGCCACCTGGCAATCGGATTAGTCCCCTCCCTCCTCCACAGGCCACACCTGGGAGGGATCTGCCCTGCGAGGTCCTGACCCCGAGCTTCCCTGGAACAGCCCTGAGGCCCTGCAGCCAGCCTTATCTCTCTCTGCCCGAGAAGGTCTGCTTCTCTGGAGACACGGAAGTGATACACAGAGTCTCTGTCATCAGAGCAGTGAGGCGCGGGGGCCTGGGACACCGGAGCGCTCAAGGTAAGGCCAGGGCCGTAGACCCCAAACCAGACCCCCCAGCGGGGTTGCCCTGCCCTCCGACCTCCCGAGAGAAGAGCATTTGTGGCAGTGGAGGGAAGGTCGGGAGGAATAAACGTAGAAAGTGGGGAGGGAGCCCTCAGGGAAACAAGAAATGCGGCAGACGGATGGAAACGCACAGGGACCGGAACCCGGGGGACCGAGCCAGGGAGAGCAGAGGCAGAGCTTGCCCGGGAAGGCCGGGGCAGAGGCGGCTTGGCTCCCGGTGCGGGGTCTGTCCGGACTCCAGTGTCCAGGCGGCTGCCCCGCCCCCCGACCCCTGGCCTGGACCTCTCTCCTTTCTAAACAGAGGAACAGCCCGGCCTGGGGGTAGATGTGGGTTCCCTCGGCGACTGTCCTGTCGGGGCTCGGAGTCTCCCCGTGGTCTCTGCTTTCCTTCCCGAAAGCAGGCGTACGTAGGATTTGTGAAATCGTAGGGAACGCACAGCCGTACAGCCTGCAGTGGAACATGCAGCCCGGACAGTGCTGGTCCGGCCCGGCCTCTCCCTGGGCCGGGAGTGAATGCCAGACTCCTCACGGCCGCTCCTGCTCCCCGGGTGTGGACTCGCTCTGGGGCTGCTCCAGGTCCCCGAGCCACACCTGCGGGCCGGCTCGCCTGGGCCCACCCCGTGCCTGCCCGCACCAGCACATCCCTCCAGCCGGGACAGGTGTGCTCGCCCTGGTCCTGGGGGCCATCGCGCGGAGGCCCCGTGGGGAGCTCGAGGCCTAGGTGACGCTCCCTGGGCCCCAGAAGCCCAGCCTCACAAACAAGCCTCCGGTGAGCGCGCCACCGCAGGGAACCCGGCATCACCGCCTGGTTCCCCAGGTGCCAACCTGAGGGGCACAATTCTCTGGGAATTTGGGAGGAAGGGAGGAAGGGTCTTTCACGAAGGCGGAAGGACCCGAGGTGAGGCGTCAGGACCAGGTAGGCAAACGAGCGCTGGAGAGCCCCTCCCTCGCTGTACTTCCGAAGCCACCCCCGGGACCGGGCAAAAGACAGGGTGCTGGTCGCATCAGGGGAAAGAGACAGAAAAGACCGCAGCCTCCTCGGAGACCCAGCCGGGACCCTGCGCCGAGGCTGCTGGAGGCTCCAGGAACTGGGACGGCGGAAGCCGGGCGCACCGCAGGGGCCGGGAAAGCCCCAGAGGCAAACTCCACACCCCAAAGGGAAACACTCCACAAGCCCTCTGCTTTGTAACCCAGCCATTATTCTTAATCCATTACGGGAGGCGAGTCCGCCCGCCCGCTTCCGTGTGGCCGGCTGACGCACTTTCAGACGAGGACAGAAAGCCGGGGGTGGTGGGGGCCGCGGCTCGGGGGCAATCATTCCTCCTCCACGGTTTCTAATTTGCCCCCACTTATCGGTCTGCAGAACGCACCCCCCCCACATACACACACCCTGGTGCCAGCCGGGGAGCTGGAGTTTATCTGGATTCACTGCGCGCAGATGGGCGGGGCTGGGAGGAAAGAGGGGACAGATGCAGAGGCGCGTCAGAGGCCGAGGCCGGGCGCCCAAGGCCTGACTGGCTGCTGCCCTGCCAGCCCGCCTCGCATCAGGAAAGGTCTCCTGACTTCACAGAAAGCAAATCAAATTTGCCACCAGCACACAGCCTGCAGCCTCAGGATCGCTGAAAAGAGCACTCCAATCTCTGTGTTTCTACTTTCTCGAAGGAGCTGTTTCTGTGCCGTGTGGCGTCTTCCCACCTGGAATGGAGCGCAGGTACGGTCTAACATTGTCCCCACTGAATTGAGGGTTGGTGTCTTTGCTGATGCGTCTTCACGCCAGAGAGAAGGTCCCAGAACCGAGCGCTCTTGGGAGGAGGTGGGTGTTCAGCTCCACACCCTGCTGGAGCCCTCTCTCCAGCCCCTCACCAGAGACATCTTTCAGTAGATTGTCCTTATTTTTCTCTGGCTTCCAGCAGAACTTCTTGTTTTCCATCAATACCTCACCTGTTGCTTTGCCCAGAGCTCAGAAAGCTTTAGGACCAAGAGCGATCCTAAAGGCTCAAGGCTGGGGGCAGGTATGGGGGGTGGGGGCTGGAGGACGCAGGGTTTGGAGCTGAGGGTGCTCTGGACGGACAGGCGCCCTGAGTCCGTGGCTCAAATGCACAGTCAGCCTTCCAGCTCTGGTCAGTAAGACGCTCACCTCCTCACGGGGCGTGTACGGTTCTGGGAGCTGGGTCAGAGCTTGGAAACGTCAACAGTGGTACCCGAGACCTCTAGACCTTTGCTGAGTCATACTGGGGGGTACTGTCGGGGGGATATTTAATTCTTAGAGTGTCAGTGTAACACTCAGGTAAGCACTACTTCACAGTTCAGCACGGGGCTGTCCTAGAGGCAGTCTCGACGTGGCGGCCTGTCTAAGTCTCAGGGCGGTGACCAAGGTTTTGGAGTGTCACGGTCCTGGGCTGCTGTGACGCTCACTGATTCGTTCAGCGAATAGGAACCGGCACCCTCGGGTGCCCTGGCGCTGGGGGGCACGGGCAGACCCACGCAGCCGCGGTTCCTTCCTTCGTGTGGTTTTCAGCTTCTTTAGGGGGCACAGATGTGCATTAATCTCATCGTGACAATATGAAGTCACATGGAAGTCACATGGAAGAACAGTCAGCACCTGGTGCGGCGGGCGTGGGGGCGGGGTGCGTGGCCGCCTCTGGCGCTCCGGGAGGATGCTGCAGCTGCCGAGGGAGCAGGGCCTGTCCCTGGTGGGAAGAAGGCACTGGGCCGTGTGCGCCGGGCACAGCGTGGCGCCGGGAGGAAACCAAAGGCCAGGTGGTGATCCGAGAATGAGCGCGGCTCGAAAGGAGCTGGAGGGGGAGACTGGGAGTCACCAGGTGTCAGCCCTGAGGCCATGCCAGAATCTCTGTTCTTCCTCCTCAGAACAGTGCAAGGGTAGGAATGCGCTTTTGAGCGGTGGGAGAAAGGACAACGGGGTAAAATCGTTTTTGAAATTCCCATGTTAAATGTTATTCTGGCCACTGTGGGAAAAGCAGATGAGACAGTGGAGGCAGGGTGACCAGGGAGGGGGCGATGGCAGTGGCCCAGGAGGGAGGTGGTGGCAGCTTGGGTGGCAGAGGGAGAGGGTCATGAGGTCCATGTGAGTGGGGACCCTGACAGATTTGAATCTGGGCGTGGGGGAGGGGTCAGAGGTCATGGGCAGTGTCACGAGGGGCATTCAAAGGTCTGGGGATGGGGAAGGCGTGGTGACTTGAGTTGTGGACAGGCCGAGGACCAGGTGTTCATCAGATAAGGCTCCGCCCCGCCCGCTTGTGTGTGCGTCCGAGAGTCCTTTGCATGCAGGGTGAGATCCCCCAGACAAGGTGCCGCAGGCGGGGCACTGAGCCACGACAGCACATGGCGGCGAAGGAGGGGAAGGAGGAGTCCACGCAGGAAACACAGAGATGGCCAGAGACGCACCAGAACACCAGTAAGCCGCCGGGGCGCAAGGCCAGGCCAGGCCGCGGGGCCGGAGAGGGGGCCAGCCGGAGGCCATGTGGGCGCCGGGGCTTTTTTTGAATTAGGAGCTGTTGGGACAGTTTAAAAGTCAGTGGAATGCGGTGCCATCCCATTTGTGAGTCACTCGTGAAGTGACAACATCGTGCGGGTGCAGCATCAGCCAGGGGCTGCACAGAGCTGGTATCATTTCTCCCTTAGAGGTTTGGTGGAATTCAACCGGAACCCTGCGGGCCTGGGGTCTTCTGTGTGGGGGGATGACCGGTCACTTCTCAGTCTGTTTCAGGGGCGCACGCCTGTTCGGAATTCGGATCGTACGTTCCTTCTTGGGCTCTTCCTCTCAACACTTCAGTTATTTAACGTCACCCTCTTCTTGCTCGTATGGTTTCTGAGAAGAATTCATGATTAATTCTCACTTTTGTTCCTTGATGAATAAGAGGTTTTTTCCCCTCTGGCTTCTTTCAAGATCTTTTCTTTATGTTTGATTTTCTGAACTTTCAGCGAGCTCAGCCCAGGTGTAGTTTTCGGGGGGCATGCACCACGCGTGGGGTTCCTGGGTCTGCGGGTTGGTGTCCAACATGAACTGGGGAGGAATTCTGAGCCATTCCTGCCTCACTGTGTCTTCTGTTTTCCTCTCTACTCTCCTGCTGTTCTCATTCCGCGTTATGTTACCCCTGTTGGATTTGAACCACCATTCTTGAATATTCTGTTCCATTTTTCAGGGTGGGGAGTGTGTTTTCTCTTTGCTTTTCTTTTTCGTCCTTCCTTCCTTTTCTTTCACCCCAGGAGAAGCCGTAACTTCATCAGTGATAGAAAGAGTACAAATCTCAGACCAAGCTGCAGCAACGCTTTCGGAACAGCACAGCGAAGGCCCTCTGGTCCAGGGGGCACGTTAATTCCGTGACAGCGTGTACAGTGCCACCGCCACCGCTGCTCAGGGCTGGCACTGTCTCTGCTCTTGACACCTTTGCTTGTGACATTGACTGAACCCGCGTCCTTAACTCCCCTGACTGTTTCATCAGCCTCTTCCTCCTCTCTTTCCTCTTGCCCAGTTGGAGTCTGTGGGTTTTCTCGAATGTTTGCGACAGCTTCACCTTGAACTCTGAATTTCTCAGTAGCTGCTAGCTGTGCCTGCTGAGATCAACCCTTGACCTTGGTTTCCCCCAAAACTACGTAGGTGCCTGAAGCTGGGCTCTTGTAGACCTATGGCTTTGTGATGACAAAGGGGATATTCTCAGGTGTCCAGAGAGTGACCCCAGTAGCCCCTGTAACCTGTCCAAGACCCACTTTGGACACAGCTTCCTTGTCTTCTTTCCGCTCCGGCTCTGTGTGGCTCTGCTGACTGGTCCCTCGTCGCGTCCGGGGGCCGCCAGCTGGGCTGGCTGCGGGGCTGCCCTGCGTGGCATCTTGCTCCTCCGGTTCTCATATTGCCCCATCACATCGGATGCCGCCCCAGGCCCTGTCTCAGCCGGCGGCTGTGTGGGGTGCAGCTCGGCAGCAGGGATGGTTTCGGCGGCTTCACTGGGCATTTTGTGCAGGGAATGCGGAGACCGGACCTCTCTTCGCTTTTCAGTTTGGGAAGTTCCTGCGTCTGGCCCCTCAAGTTCAGAGAGTCTGTCCTCGGCCACATCAGAGGAATTCTGTATCTGCTATTAATACTATTATTATTTCTTTTTAATTCTTTCTTCGAACTTCCTTCTCTCTGCTGTTTCTCATCTGTCCCTGGATGTTGTCTGCGTTTCCTGTTCGAGCCCTTTGCATTTGCATAGTTTTTTCCGTTCCTAACCTGATAATCCAACATCCCTTCCAGACCTAAGTCCGATCCTGAAGCTAGACGCGTCCCTCCAAACCGTGTCATCTGCCCTTTCGTGTGCCTCGTGTGCCTCGTGGCCAGCTGGGCACAAAGTGGAGTAAAAGGAACCCAGCGCCGGTCCCCCCCACAGAGGGATCTGCGTGTAGCTTTCCGCTTCAGTGCATGTGGTCCTCTGTACCCACCTGCCGTCCCTGCAGCCCGGGGACAGCTGTTTGCCCCGTAACCTCGGCTCTCTGATGCGCGTAGCAAGAGTCGTTGATTTCCGGTTTACCCAGCTTTTCATTTGTTATTAGGGCGGAGTTCCATGCCAGACCAAAAACTGCGCATCGAAAGCCCTCAGTGCACTTGCTCTGCACCAAATATGACCCCGTTGTTTGCACCGCCCACTTACTGCAGGGCATTTTGGTTTCTTCCAGGTTAGGGCAATTGTTAACAGAGCTGCTAGAAACATTTCCATGCGGGTTTTGTGCGGGGCATGAGTTTTACAGTCAGTTGGATGAGTGCCTTACAGAGCGCTCGCTGGGTCACGTGGTGAGACCAGGCTGAGCTTCGTGAGAAAGCGTGAAGCTGGATCCCAGAGGGTCGCGCCATTTTCCTTCTCATCCGCAGTGAGTTAGTTTCCGGTGCTCCCCCCTACGTCGTCCTTGAGCATCGCCAGGTTTTTGGTTGGTTTTTAGGCATTCTAACAGGTGCGTAGCGGTTTCTCGTGTTGTTAGGATTTTCTATTCCCTGATGACAAGTGATGTTGAGTATTTTTCGTACGGCTATTTGCCATTTGCCTACATTGTTTGGTTAATATTTACTTTACATTTTTCTTTAATAAAAAAAAACCACCTCTCCGAAGGGTACGAGCCCTCAGTGGTTGTAAGTGAATTCTGGGGTCCAGCACACGGCGCAGTGGCTGCAGTTAATCGCACTGCGCCGTGTCCTAAGAAGAGGCTGCGGAGAGTAAATCCCGAGTGTTCTCACCGCAAAAAGAGAACACAGGGAACCATGTGAGCCGATTGGAGGTTAATTAACCTGGTTAACCGGTGGTAACCATTGCCGGGGCACACATACGCCAAATCATTACACTGTGCACGTTAAATGCATGCAATTTTATTTGTCAATTATATTTCCATAAAGCCAGAGGAAAATGTTCTAAATCAATAAAATTTAAAAACAGAACTGCCATAGGATCCAGCAATCCCATTTCTGGGCATACACAGAGCATGGAAGGCAGGGGCTTGAACACACGTCTGCACCCCCACGTTCACGGCCACGCCATTCACGGTGGCCAAGAGGTGGCAGCCACGGAACTGTTTATTGGCTGTCGGATGGAGACACGAAACGTGGCCCATTCACACGGTGGGGTGACACTCGGCCTTAAAAAGGAAGGAACTCCTGCCGCCTGTTCCAACGTGGGCGCATCCTGAGGACATTACACTTGGTGAAATAAGCTGATCACGAAAAGATAAATACTGGGCGGTTAGACTTACGTGAGGTGTCTAATGTGCTCAAACTCACAGAAACAGAGAGTAGAATGGGGATTACCCAGGGCCAGGGGAAGCGGGAAATGAGTTATGGTTTAGTAGGACGGTGTTTCAGTTCTGCAGAGGAAAAATTTTGGAAATTTGACGCACAACTACGTGAATATACTTAACACGACGAAGAGCACACTTCAAAATGGTTAACGTGGTAAAATTTTCATTATATGGTTTTTTTACCACAATTTCTTTTAGTTACATCTCTCTACAGCAGATTTGGAAATAAAATTACAACCACACTAATCACCACCACAGCAGAAGCTATGAAAAAGTAAATAATCAAAACCATAATAAAGAATAGGGACCACCAGAAAGGAGACACCTACTAAGAAGGGCTCCTGGTGGCTAACTGGGCTCAAATTAAAAAACCAAAACCAAAGATGCAGCCCAGCAGCCCTTTCTGCACGGGGGCCCCCCGCACACTGCCCTGTGGAGAGCAGCGGGGGGCACCGCACGACGTGCCCTCTGCACTGACCCTGCCAACCCGACAGCCCCATCGCGGACTCCCTGGAGCCCCGTCTCAACCCACAGGACTGAGGCTTCCCTGACCCGCTGCTGGGAGGAGGTGTCTCGCCAGGCTCAGGCGCTGGTGTCGGTACCGTGCCAGTGCCCTTGGGGACACATTGCTGCAGGTTTGGGGGGACGATGGGGTCAGAAGGAGACGAGCAGACGGGGGTGACTGGAGCCAGGTAGCCACGTAGGGCAGAGCCCAGCGCACCAGCGGCCACGCGGAGGCTGTGCAGGGTTCTCTGGCCATAAAAATCCGAGTCTAGGGCCCTGGCCGCTGTGGCTCAGTGGACTGAGCGCCGGCCTGTGAACCAAAGGGTCACCGGTTCGGTTTCCAGTCAGGGCACGTGTCTGGGCTGTGAGCCAGGTTCCCAGGAGGGGGCCCATGAGAGACAGTCACACATTGATATCTCTCTCCCTGTCTTTCTCCTCTCTGCCTCTCTCTCTAAAAATGAATACATAAAAATCTCTTGAAAGTTAAAAAAAAATAAATAAAAAATTCATGAGGCTTACAATGGGCTGCTTCCAATCAGATGAATTTGAAATGTGTTTTTGGAAACATTTCAAATCTGCTGTAAGCAGAGTCACCAGGGACCTGGGCTCGAAAACAAGGAGAATGTGCTTTGAGAAACTCATCGCCCTCAACACAGACTTGGCTCCGCCTCCTCATTGGTGTAAGGGTGGAGCTAGTTTCCCTGGTGTTCTCTACCCTGGTGGGCTCCAAAAACTTATTTTTAATCCCTGTTTAAAAAACTTGCAGTACTTCTAAAAATGAAAGTAAAAAGGCCGAAAATGTACTTGAACTGCCAACCAACTTTAAGTTAACCCATGAGGACCACTCTGCTTTCAGTTTGGAGGGGAACAGAAAAGTCCCTGCACCAGACTTCATACCAGAGATATGCAGAAAGACATTTTGAAACCTTTCACTGCAAAGGTTATATTGCCCCTGAGGGTTCGGAGTTGCACCAGAGTTTGTGCAGAAATTGGAGGCTGGGACGTGTAACATGTTTAGCTTCCTTGTAAAAAAAAATATGAAAAACAAAATGCTCCTTCGCAGCTGGAGGTTTTTATAAATGATTCACAGTCAGTGCAGTGGGAGGTTCATTTGTTAAGTAGCTGCTCTGAAGACACCAGCTGGCAGGCAGTGTGCTAAGTCGTGGGGACAGGAAAGTAGAGAAGACACAGTCTTTAAGGAGCCCCTGTGAGCCCTGACTGCTATAGCTCAGTGGGTTGGGCGTTGACCTATAAGCTAAAAGGTTACGGTTCGATCCCCCTTTCCCCAGTTGGGGCACATTCCTGGGTTGGGGCCATTTGGTTGTTTCTCCTCCTCTCTTTCTTCTTCCCTCCTCTCTCTAAAAATAAATAAAGAAGCAGTGCTCTGCCCCATTCTGCCCCACCCAGGGACCCTGACGGGCCCAGAGCACTGCATCAGTTTCAGGACATCTGCACTGGGCTGGTGTGGTGGAGGGAGGAACTGAATCAACCAACGGAAATGACCGTGAACTGGCGTTCACATCCTCCCTCCACCAACTCCGGGAGAGAGAGCACAACAGAACCGAAACAGCAGCGACCATTCTTTCTAAGTAGCCAGGAGGAGGCAGGAGGGCACAGCGATGGGAAGGCAAGTGACAGCACTCTGCTGGCCTTCGGACAGGGAGAGGGCGCCGCCCCAAACCTGGCTGGGGGAGGGGGAAGCTGGAACAGGATCTTCGCTGAAAGAGAGACTGTCGGTTCTCTTAAAACCTTAACAGTCTTCACCTTTCCTCTCCAAACGTGTGCCTCCTCCTAGCATCGAGCAAAGAGCCGAGACCCTGCTGTGCCTGTCCCCTGCCGAGGTCGCCGACCTCCAGGAAGGAATCAATTTTTTCCGAAACAAGAGCACCGGCCAGGACTACATCTTCTACAAGAATAAGGGCCGCCTGAGGGCATGCAGGAACCTGTGCAAGCACCAAGGGGGCCTGTTCATCAGGGACATCGAGGACCTGGACGGCAGGTACCCGGGCCCTCTGCCCCTCCCCGGGGACCGTGGGCTCCTGCCGTTGGGCGTGGCAGGAGAGGTGCTCCTGCAGAAACCATCAGCGAGCCAGTCGGCAACGCGTTCCCCTAGCAAGTCCTCAACTTTTCCACACATCTGCCTAGGGGCGCTCACTGATCTCAGGCTTCTAGGGCCTTTCCTTTCTTCTCCAAATTGGCAGATTTTTGAGCAATCCTGGTCTGT
This sequence comes from Trachops cirrhosus, assembly GCA_028533065.1. Classification (NCBI taxonomy): domain Eukaryota; kingdom Metazoa; phylum Chordata; class Mammalia; order Chiroptera; family Phyllostomidae; genus Trachops; species Trachops cirrhosus. The sequence continues at coordinate 694,151 of CM052551.1, forward strand.
TTATTGCTGAGAGAGACACGGGTATGAGAAACAGCAGTCAGTGGCCTCCTCTACCCGCCCCGACTGCAGTCACACCCGCACCCCTCTGGTGTACAGGGCAGCGAGCGCTCCAACCACTGGGCCACCCAGCCAGGGCTGGGACCGTCACTGAACTTTCTGAATTTCCCCCTAAGAACAGTCATCCCAAAATGATTCCTAGCTTGGTAAACAGGAAACGTTCCAGTGCACATGTGTCCCCATGTGAGGGTGTGCTGGGGCACTCACTCGCCCGCTTTGCATTCACAAGAGTCAAGCTCCTTCAGGTTTTCCCCCCTCTCTCCTAGAAGAGGGGTGGGGGGCGGGGCAGCCGCTTCCCCAGGCCCTGCTGGAGAGCAGAGAGAGTTTTCCCTGGCAGTGCAGTTGTGGCCCGCGAACAAAGGCAGAACTGCGCCCCGCGGCCCTGCGCAGTGGCCCTTCCGTCGGCTCTGACTCTGACGGCCGCTGTCTCCCTGCCGTGACCCCTTTGCGCCCAGGTCTGTTAAATGCACGAAGCACAACTGGAGGCTGGACGTGAGCACCATGAGGTACATCAACCCGCCGGGCAGCTTCTGCCAGGACGAGCTGGGTAAGGCTGCCTCCCGTCTCCGCCACATCGCCTGTGGCCATTGTTCTGGGGCGTCCTTCCTGTCCCCTCGTGTCCGGTCTCACCGGCAGCTTTGGAAACATTACGCTTGGACGCTGTGGGTGTTCTGTCCTTTTTCTACCACGAACACTGAGAATTCTCAGCAGAGGGTTTCTCTGAAAGCTCCCTCCATTCATCCATCTGTGGGGCAAATGTGGGCTCAGACCCGCCCATGCACGAACGTCACGCTGGGTGTTAAGAGCCACCCAGCCAGGTAAGAGCGCAGGGTCAGTGAGAGGACAATGACATGGCGTGGGGGCCCAGAGGAGCCAGAGGCTGTCTGGGATCAGGGCACCCCGTTAGGTTCCTGAGACCCAGTGGCCCTGGTCATTCATCAGTGGACACACGAGACATGTCTGTGTGTGCGGTCCTCTGGATGGGAAATTCACAGCTCTGGCGAGAGATGAAAGGCTCTGAAGTGCAGGGTGCTGTGTGTGCAGATAAGACCACTGTTCCTGTTTAAGGTTCTGCGTGCTTCCTCTTCTCCTTTTTGCTTCTGGTGCAGATATGATTAAGGCAGGCTCAGCAACAGGAGCGAATTCGTCTCTGTTCTAACGGATTAAAGCGGTGACCTGCCTGCAGAAAACGTTACTTAGGACTATTCTTACAACTGCTCAGCTGTGTGTTAGACACACTTTCAGAGTGGCTGCTCCTGGGATGAAAAAATAGGCTTGAACCAACCCAGGAGTGCTGGAGACATCATTTCTGCTTTTTATAAATCGTTTATGCTATACTGTTGTCCCAAGCTTTCCCCCTTCGTCCCCCTTCACCCAGCCCCACCCCACTCCCTCAGGCAATCTCCACCCCACTGTCTGCGTCCGTGGGTCCTGCATATAAGTTCTTCGGCTGCTCCATTTCCTATGCTGTACTTTACACCCCATGACCACTCTGTAACTACCAACTTGTACTCTTCAATCTCTTCACCTCTTCACCCACCCACCTCCGGCCCCCCGCCCATCTGGCAACCATCCAAATGCTCTCTGCATCCACAGTTCTGTCTCTGTTCTCTATGTTTATTTTGTTTTTTACATTCAATTGTTGATAGATATGAATTTATTGCCATTTTATTGTTCATATTTTTGATCTTCTTCTTAAAAAGGACCGTTTAACATTTCATATAATACTGGTTTGGTGGTGATGAACTCCTTTAGCTTTTTCTTGTCTGGGAAGCTCTTTATCTGTGCTTTGATTTTAAATGACAGCTTCGCTGGGTGGAGTAACCTAGGTCGTAGGTCCTTGGTTTTCCTCATTTTGAACATTTTTTGCCAATCCCTTCTAGCCTGCAAAGCTTCCTTTGAGAAATTATCTGACAGTCTTATGGGAGCTCCCTTGTAGGTAACTGCTTCTCTTTTGCTGCTTTTAAGATTCTCTCTTTATTTTTAACCTTTGGCATTATAATTACCATGTGTCTTGGAGTGGGCCTCTTTGGGTCCATCTTGTCTGGGACTCCTTGTGCTTCCTGGACTTTCAGATCTAGTTCCTTCACCAAATTAGGGAAGTTTTCTTTCATTATCTTTTTGAATAGGTTTCCAATTCCTTGCTCTTTCTCTTCTCCTTCTGGCACCCCTATGTTACGAATGTTGGAACTCTTGAAGTTATCCCAGAGATTGCTTGCACTATCCTCATTTTTTTGGATTCTTTTTTATTTCATGCTGTTCTGATTGGTTGTTTTTATTTTGTTTCCTTATATTCCAAACTGCTGATTTGATTTTTTTGCTTCATCCACTCTACTGCTGTTTCCCTGTAAATTGCTCTTTGTTTCAATTAGTACATCCTTCATTTCTGACTGGATCTTTTTTATGTTGTTGAGGTCCTCACTAAGCTCCTTGAGCATCCTTATAACCAGTGTTTTGAACTCTACATCTGATAAATTACTTTCTCCATTTTGTTTAGTTCTTTTTCTGGAGTTTTCTTCTATCCTTTCCTTTGGACCATGTTTCTTTGTGTCCTAATTTTGACAGCCTCCCTGTGTTTGATTTTATATATTAGATAGAGCTGCTACATCTCCCAGGCTTGTTAGAGTTGCCTGATGTAGAAGGTGTCCTGTAGGGTCCAGGGGCACAGCCTCCCCTACCACCCAAGCTGGGTACTTGAAGTGTAGGCTGTGTGCACCCTCCTCTCGTAGTTGAGCCTTGATTGCTGTTGGCACAATGAAATTCAGCCACTGCCTATATTCCATCTAGATTGTGACGGCATGGGCTAGAAGCAGTCTGCAGATGGCTGCTACTTCTGCTGGGCTTGGAAGTGCCCAGGCGAGGCCAAGCTGTGAGCCAGGCCAGTGGTTGCTAGTGCCAGGCCTGGGGCGACTTAGCCAAAGGTACGGGGCACACGGACCAGATGCTGCTGGTGTGAGAGAATTTAGGAAAATTTGAAGATTCAGCCAAGGCAGGCCATTCATATGCAAAAGCTACTGGAAACAGCTGGAGCTGGCCGGAAAGTTGGGTGGGGCAGGGCCTCAGGGAATCTTTAGGGTGGGGCGAACAGTGTGAGCCACTCTGGTGGAGTCCCAGATATGGCACCTGCCTGCTGGCTCTGTGGGGGGAGGGCTCAGAAAAGGAACAGCGGCCCCTGCCAGCTCTTCTGTCCAGGAAGAAGCTGCCCCCCACAGCTCTCACCCTGATGCCGGTCAGTTCAGTCCTCCCGTCTGTCCCTGACGCCTTGCAGTCGCTGCTCCAGAGCTGGAGCTCGAAGTGCGTGAGTCTGAGTAACTGTGCTCGGCCACTTCAAGAGGAACTGTGTGAGACTTTAGAAGTTTCTGTCTCCCACGGCCTTAGTCCCCGCTGGTTTTCACAGCTAGAAGTTGTGGGGACTTATCTTCCTGGAACTGGAGCCGTGGGCTGGGGGGCCTGGTGTGGGGCTGGGGCCCCTCGCTCCTGAGATCTCCCTCCCGGAGTTTCATCCACCACACACGGGTGTGGGACCCACCCATTCCACGTCTCTACCCCTCCTACCAGACGTGATGTGGTTTCTTCTTTAATCCCCTAGTTGCAGGACTCCCATTCAGCTTGACTTCTGATGGTTCTGAGTGGCGGCTGTTCTGTAGTTCAGTTGTAATTTTGAGGTGGTTGTGCGAGGAGCCTGCCATGTTTACCTACGCCGCCATCTTGACCGGAAGTTTGCTGGGTTTTGACTGCTGGGCGGAGCTCCGCCAGGCAGAGAGGAGGAAGCAGGGGTTTGCGTGGAGGAAGTAGCTGGGCGTCCTTAGGCTGTTTGGGCCACACGTGTGTTTTCGACGGCTAGAGTATCAGGCACATGCATGGAGGTAGTAGGATGCCAGGCTGCAGAGGTGCAGTGTAAGGAGTGCCTTGAATGCTGGTGTAGGAAGGAGCACGTCACTCAGTGTCCTGGTGTGCCCGGTGGGGCATTAGGGGCGTTGGGTGAATTACAGGGGGTCCGCAGATGCCCTGGCCCCAGGCTCCAGGCTGGCATGCTCTTCACCTCTGAACCCCATCCTCTCACCCCTCTCAGGAACCAGTGGAAGCTGTCGGGTGCCATCATGTTTCCAGTTTTTAAAGTGGTCTTTAAAAAATGAAGAAGTAATGCATTTCATGTTCTGCTTATGCTGAGATAATTCTGTATTTAAACCCCTCACTTCCGGGAGCCACATCTGGGCAGAAGCAGTGCCTAGGCTGAGGGAGGGAACTTTGCAACCCAGAGGGAGTCTGGGAGACATGAAATTAAGACCATGTATTAATCTATTAGCTGAACAGATAGTTAGCGAACGCCCACAGTGAGCCGGGCAGTGTTCAGGGCACATTATTGATCTAGCAGCACAGAAGCCACAGCCCACTCTGGTGGCGCCGAGAGTCCCACAGAGGAGACAGACCATAAGCTAACAGTACATGACATGTCTGGTGACAAGAAGGGTGGAAAGTAACTAGGGGCAGGGCTGGGGAGCACGACTGGACGGAGAGTGGTCAGAATGCCGTCCCCGATGAGGTGACATCTCAGTCCCTGTGAAGCCAGGGCGTGAGAAGCGTGGAGAGCTGTCCAGAGAGCCCATCTAAACGAGCCGCCCCTTGTCGGGGCGGAGAAGGGGCTAAAAGTGCGCAGGGAAATGGGAGAGGTAGGGAGGCACGGGTGTCTGCCTTGTCACGGTCCCTCAGGGCGACCTTGAAGTTCTACAGCTTATATGAGTCTGTGTCCACAACCACTGGAGGAAATTCCAAGATGCACAGTTTTTCCCTTTATGGGTGATGTTTAACCTCCATCTCTCCCATAAGCAGTCGTCTGAAAGTGTGCGATGCACACACATTTGGAGAGTGCAGGCGACACATGTTTTCAATACGCTTGGAAGAAAGTCGGGAAATGCACGGCCTTCAGGGCAGGGATTGCCTGGGTCCGGGAGCTCATTTGCTTTCATTTAGCAATTAATAGAACTGCTGGCATTTATTAGGATAAACTGTCTGTGGAGGGAGCCAGGGTTAAAGGCGAAAACACTGGAGAACAGAGGCGTCGAGCAACCTGCCCAAGGTCGCCCAGCTATGAAGTGGCAGAGTGTGGCTCGAACGCGGCCACCAGGGCGCCGAGCTCTCACACCCGGCCCCACCTCCCTGCAGCGGGTCTGCGGGGTCTCACTGTTGTCCTGATGAGTGGGTTCTGATCTGACTGCCCCCTCGCTCCAGCCGTCAGGCACCACTTTCGCTGGGGTAGCAGGAAACCCAAATGGGAGGCCCAACCGTATAGGGGTCGCTTCTCCTGCGTCCCGGGAAGCTGCCAGGGAGACAGTCCTGGGCAGCGTGGCAGCCGCACGGCTTACCAAGGAGCCAAGTCCTCTCCCTCTCCCTGCTCCTTCATCCTTAGCAGCTGACTCTTCCTCAGGACCCCAAGACGGCTGCTGCCCCTCCAGGCATGGCCGCCAAGTTCTGAGCAAGAGAGGGCAGGGGGAAAGGCAAGCAGTGCAGGGCCCTCGAGTTTGTCCCTCTTTGTCAGATAGAAAAGGGTTCCTGGAAGTCCCAGCAGTCACCTCTGCTCGCCCCTCTCTGGCCGGAACAACACACACTGCACAACAGCGAGGTCTGTGGCCACTCAGAATCGCAAGAAGGCCTAGGGGACTGTGACTTCCTTTATTGTTTTAGGTTCTTGCTCTGCTTTTGAAAATTACACCTGGCACACGATATTATACTGGTTTCAGGTGCACAACCTCGTGATCCAGCACTGGGGCACCGCACGATGCGGTCAGCACACTCGGTCTAGTACCCATCCGTCACGGGGCAAAGTCATCACCACGTTATTCACCTTTTCACCCACTCCCTCCCGCCCCCCGCCTCCTGGCCACCAGCAGTCTGTTCTTCCTATGAGTCTCTTTTGCTTTGGTTTGGTTGGTTCAGATTTTTTCTATGTTCCACATACAAGTGAAGTCGTGTGACATTTGCCTTTGCCTGACTTCATGTGAAATTGTAGATCATTGTCTCAGCTCGCCTACAAAAGGTTAGGATGCCCATCGCAACGGAGAAGGGACCTAGACCCTGCCCAGGCCCCAGCAGGGTCGGCGCCAAGTGCTTAACCTTCCTCAGTGACCCGCAGGGCCACAGCAGAGACCCAACCTTGTCCCCAGTGCGGTACCTGGTCCCGTCTGTGGCCCACTCAGACATCTGTCCCATGGGCCTCAAACGCCACTTCCCTTGGCCACCAACTCCCAGTTCCTCTGTGACCACCCAGAGCTCCCAGGCCCCTGCACTTCACATGCAAAGGAGAGAGGGAGAGAGACATCAATGTGTGGTTGCCTCTCATGGGCCTCCTGCTGGGGACCTGGGACCACAACCCAGACAAGTGCCCTGACTGGGAATCGAACCAGTGACCCTTTGGTCTGCAGGCTGACGCTCAATCCACTGAGCCACACCAGCCAGGGTGCATGCGCTCCTCTTCTTCCTCTTGTTTCCTGCACGTCGTCTCATGTTGGCCTGAGGCCCTGCCTTCCAGTCTGCACCCTCGGCCCCTGGAACCCTCACCTGTCAGTCATGCTGCAATTGCTGTGAGGGGGTGTGTGTCTGTCTGTCTGTCTGTGTCCCGGAGTGCGAGGTGAGGGAGGAGATGGCCTGCGCAGGGTCCCTTGGCTCAGGTGAGCGTGCCTGCCGGTGCCGCGTACCTGGGCCGCGCACGTCCACTTCGGCGATGCTTCTCAGAAGCCCCGCTTGCTCTCCACCCAGACCTGTGCCCTTTGGTTCTAGTGGTTGAAATGGACGAAGACAATGGCCTCTTACTGCTCGAGCTGAACCCTCCCAACCCGTGGGACGCGGACCCCAGGGCCCCTGAGGAGCTGGCCTTTGGGGAGGTCCAGGTGAGGAAACACGAAAACCACAGCCTCTTAAAAACCAAACACCTAACACGTGCATTTATATGTATATCTGTGCATGCACATGTTACATATAAAGCGAAACTAAGGTGTCCCTGCACGCAGGGTGTATTTACACCCTGCATCACTCCGAGGGGGCTCTGAGGGTTACGTAGGACCTGCCACAGCGCTGCTCTGAACTCCTGAGCCACCGTCCTGAGGGGCGCCCGGGACTTGGCAGGGGGCGCAAGAAGACACGTCCAGAAAAATACAAAACAAACCAGAACCACCATTAAAGGAGAGTCCCAGAGGACAGCCCTGCAGCTGTCGGAGGCAGCTCGCTGGCGCCAGCTGCCCGGTCACCCTCCGATGCCACGCAGTCACGTGTCCGGGCCGGCCTGCCCCCGCTCGGCCACGGCCCCCGTGCGTTTCCCAGCTCCAGGAAACCGTTTCCTCCGGAGGAAGCTCTTGGGGCGCTGGGGAGGTGTCAACAGCCGAGAGTCAATTTTTCTACCATATTTGGGGAAACTTGTGAAAATGGGCAGTGACTCCTTTTCTGGAGGAAACCGACGGGAACCGGCCCAGAAGAGGCAGAGCAGCTGGGATTTGGGTCCTTGGCCTCCCTCCCTTTCCTGTTACCTCATCTTTTTTCCTGTGGATCTGCCAGACCTCGGGCAGGGAGTGCAGAGCTGATGGGAACCTGCAGTCACACCTGGCCCCAAGTCCTTGTTCTTGGCCATTCTCAGAGCTCCCTGGCCCCGCAAGGGGGTGTCGGGGTCACTTAGAAGAGAAAGCCACACGTGCGTGCTCAGTGGGGCCGCTGCCCACCCAGCCAGTCTCATCGGTAATCACTCACTGTCTGGCGTTTAACCCCCCAAGGCCAGTCAGGACGCCTCTACGTGCCCCTCCTTGTCCGCATGTTTTGGGGGGCTGCCCACAAAACGTATCCTGCAGTGCAGACTCAGCAAGAGTGAACAAGCTAACGCAGGGGCCTGACACCCAGCACCGTCCGGGAGCCTTTCCCTGCTAACAAACAGCAGCGCCCCTGACCTCGCGTCTAGTCGCCAGGCTCCCTGAGTCCTCCAACGGGACTTGTGCGCTCACCAGCCCGGGCCTCTCGGTGCCTTGTGACTGGCCGGCCGCTGCCACTGGGCATCTCACTCTCTCCCCCAGGTGACTTACCTGACACACGCCTGCATGGACCTCAAGCTGGGAGACAAGCGGATGGTGTTCGACCCCTGGCTGACGGGTCCCGCCTTCGCGCGTGGGTGGTGGCTGCTCCACGAGCCTCCGGCCGACTGGCTGGAGCGGCTGTGCCGGGCCGACCTCGTGTACATCAGCCACATGCACTCGGACCACCTGAGGTAGGGGCGCCTGGCCCTCCGAGAGGGTTTTGGGGTCTCGCGCGATCGCTGCTCGCTCGGAGCTGGGGCCGCTGCGACTGCGCAGCCGCAGTCTGGAGGCGCTTGCACAGCAGACGCGCGGGAGGAGCAGCGGAGCGGAGTGGAGGGCGGGTGTCCGGACAGGGGCACGTTGCCTCCCTCCGCCCGCTCGGCAGGAGCCCGGGGTGAACGGCCATCGCAGGGTGTTGGACCCCCTGCTTCCCGTCCGTGCTCACGGCGGGAATCTGCACACCGCGCACATTTTCAGCTCTGCCCCCTGACGGCCAGTGTCACAGCGAGTCAGCTGCACTGTTCATGTGCCACAAAATGTCGCCGCCCTTTTATTTTCATTGACTGTAGAGAGAGAGGAAAGTGGGGGGAGAGAGGCATCGGTTTGTTGTTCCACTGACTGATATATCATTGGTTGAGCCTTGTATGTGCCCTGACGGGGGATCGAACCTGCAACCTTGGCATATGGGGAGGACACACCAACCAACTGAGCTACTCAGCCAGGGCGACATCAACTCCCTTTTGATCTTCCCTTCAGCCATTCTGAAAAGATGAAAACCCTTCTCTGTGGCCGCAGCAGGTGGCCCTGGCCCTCCAGTTCCTGGTCTGTCCCAGCCACGCTCACCCCCACCTCTGAACCCTGAGCCAGCCCCGTCCACTCCCTCATGGGAACCCTAACCCAGGCAATCACAAAGGAGAGGAGAGAAGGGCTTCTGTGGCCTCACGTGGCACAGTTCACTCCAGGACACACTTAGGCAGACGGGTTCACGGTCAGGGTCAATACCTTGTTGACAGTTGACTGCTTCCTTGTTTTTTTTTTTCTATTCCAAAGCACATGGGATCTCTGTACCACAGAGAGCCTCTCCTTTATCTTTCTACAAGGAAATGGCTTAAAAACTGACTTGACTGGTTTAGCAACAAATTACCTGCCACACACTTATAAACTGAACACAATCGGGGGGATTATGGTGCCACGATTAAGAAACCCACTTATAGCCCCGGGCGGGTGGCGTCACATAACGGACAGGAGGCAGCGAGTGAGGGTTCTCCCTCCCTCCCTCTCTCTCTCTGAAATCGAATATATCCTCTGGTGAGGATTTATAAAAAGGAAAAAAGCTACTTGTGGACTCACTCGGCGATGGCTTTGCCCCACTGACTCTCCTGGAGGTGGCCTTACACAACCCTGGGTTGCGAAAGCCCCGGGGAGGGACGGGGCTTGTGTGAGGACAGCGTGAGCCCCGGTGACGGACGCAGCGGGTGCAGAGAGCAAGCCCACCCAAGTCAGGCGGCTGCTCCACTGCGCCTATTAGGTAACGCGGTCGGTCCCCTGAAGTCCTGAGAAGAGGCCCCGTACGGGCAGGTGCTGAAGCTTAGGGAAGGCACGGACTTTTTCATGTCATTGAGTCCAGTTTATCCCCACCCCAGTCCTGAAAACCAATCTGGCTTTAATTCCAGGGGTCAGTGTGGGCAAAGTTGTCAGGTATCTAAACGCCAGCTCCCCCTACAGCATCACAGCAGGTGCTGGTGCTGGGCTTCGTTGTTACAGAAAAGTCACTGAAGCGCCTAATTTTCGCTCCTTTCAGCCGTGTCCTTGACAGGCTCTTTTTTTTAACTCTTGTCTGGTCGACTCATAAACGTGGGGGTCACATGTCCCATTTGTCTGGTCTGACCCTCCTTTGCTGAATAAACCCTCTTGATTTACAAAAACAAGGGAAGAGGCCAGTGTACTTTTGAGAACAGTTTTTAGTCAAAGAAACATGATTGTATTGTGTAAATATAGTGAGTATTTTAATAAATGACATTATTAATAGATGCCTGTAAGAATTCTCAACAGTTAAAAAATCACAAAGCAATAAGCATGCACTTTCAAGTAATTTATCCTAACTCCAAAGTCCTTTAAAATAGATCTATGGCCCTGGCTGGTGTGGCTCAGTGGATTGAGCACCAGCCTGCAAAACAAAGGGTCACCAGTTCGATTCCCAGTCATGGCACATGCCTGGGTTGCAGGCCAGGTTCCCAGTAGAAGGCGCATGAGAGGCAACCACACATTGATGTTTCTCTCCCTCTCTTCCTCCCTCCCTTCCCCTCTCTCTAAAAATAAATAAATTTTTAAAAAATAGATATAAAAAATAAAGTTGAATATTTAGGTGCTCAACCCAGAGACTGAAGGTACATTCAAACAATCCTTCACTCTTTGAGTCCTCTGTTTTTGGAGAAGATAACCTGCTTTTCCTGCCCCTGGATCCTAGATATCCAGACAGCTTTAAACGCCGCGGGAGGACTTCAACGTCAATGCGTTTAATACGCGTTGACAGGCAGACTCTGTCTATACTTCTCTTATGATCAAATAACTTATTTCACCCGACATTATGCTCAGTGTCCAAACCCGATTCTTAAACCACAGAGTGTATTCATTAAAACCCAAAGTTCCCTTCTGATAGGAAAAGCATCACGTTTGAGTCTGGAAACCTGAACTTGAATACCAGTTTACTATTTGTGAGTTGTCCATTTCTGAATAGGTTTCCTCATTTATGAAAGCAAAGAATCCGTTCAGAGGCCTCTGTGTGTGTGTGTGTGTGTGTGTGTGTGTGTGTGTATTGGACGAAGTAACACGTGAACGTGCCTAGCACTGCGTTGGAGATGATTTAACAGGAACCCAGTCGTTCGTTTTTTGTGACCTTTTTTCCATCCCACAGCGGCTTACGTTCCTTGTCTGCGAGAAGGGCCGCTGAATCAAGGCTGAGCGAGCCCACGAAGGTGTCTCACATGCGTGGGTGGTCGAGGCGCGCCCGGTGGGCATCGCTGCACGTCAGCGCGGTTTTCTCCGCCTGGCCCGCAGGGACTACTCTCCCCCAGGACAAACAATGCATCCTGCACACAGAAGTGCGCACCAGCCGTCCGAGGGCAGAAACCCGCCCCCACAGCGCGGGGCCCACAGGTCCCCCTCGTGCCCTGGCCCGGGCCTCGTCTTCCGGAGCCACGGGGAACCCTCTCACACGTGACTTGTCTCACTCTGCCCGTCCACCGAAACCACCGCTGCCCAAAGCAGTATCCGAGTGGTGGAGGGACTCTGCCCACCTGGCCGACGTGCCAGGTGTGTGGCAGGTTCTCACAGTGGAGAGGAGCCTTCCGGCCAATCCCTCGCCTCACTTGAGAAAAAACTCCGGTGAGGGTCCCGTTTTGTGGTCACTTGCTTTGTGGCCAAGCGTGTCCGAGGCTAGAGGGTCCTGTTTTTCACCTGGTGCCCTTTCCACCCTTTGGGTCCTAGCTACCCGACCCTGAGGAAGCTGGCGGAGAGGAGACCGGACACCCCCATCTACGTGGGCAACACGGAGCGGCCGGTGTTTTGGCACCTGCCCCAGAGCGGCGTCCAGCTGACCAACATCAACGTGGTGCCGTTCGGGACCTGGCAGCAGGTCAGACGTCTGTGTCCTTCTCGCCCTGTCCGGCCCACTGTCCGGGACGCAGTTTAGGCGAGCTCGCTGCTTCCAGGTTAAAGAGAGAGGGGCCCGTTTTCTCTGTGCATAGCTCCGTGCACGTACAGCCTCCGCTCGTAGAGCCCCTGGAGCTAGAATCAAAGATGGGCTTGTGGGCAGAACTCTATCACACAGGACAGTAAATCCAGCCCTGGTTCGAGGGCATTTCTCTCCCGAAGTCGCAACAGCTCTCCCCAGGGTGGAACCGAGAGCCGCCTGACGCCCACCGCTGTCGGTTTATTGTGAAATTGCAGGTGGACAAGAACCTGCGGTTCATGATCCTGATGGACGGCGTCCACCCCGAGATGGACACCTGCATCATCGTGGAGTACAAAGGTACTGCCCCACCCTTATCAGCCGTGACAGATGAGCAGCGCTCGTGGGGGGGGGTGGCCATAACGGCCGTCACCAGGTCCACCCTGCGTCCGCCTTCCTCGTCTCGAGTGTCCGCAGAGCGTACCGTATTCAACCCTTGTCTTAGAAAGACGGGCTATCGTTCGGGTGGTCTTTGCAGAGAACCAACTGTGGGGACAGGTGCAGTTTTCTCATAAGGCAACAGATAACCTATTTCACGTAGAGCAGTTTCTTCAAAACGGCTTTTGTTGAAAACTGTCTTTCACCTTGACCTGTAATCGCGTTAGACCTCAACAGACAACATGCCGTCTGCCTTTCCTGTGGGGAGGGCCTTACTTTCTGAGTGCGAGCTGTGGGTGGCGTTCGCGAAAGGCCCAGGCGTTTGCGTTGCTCCAGCCCCCTTTCCTTTGCAGCCTTTGGGCCCAAATGTGGAGACAGTGGGCCGAGGACAGTGGTCTGTCTAGGACCCTGGAGCGGAGTCAAGCTCACAGTCCTCACCGGACGTCACTTGACAGTTCAAAACACGCTAGTGAGGATTATAGGTCTGAAGTCCCCCGCTTGGACAGAAGCAAGTCTCCCGAGGTCACATGAGTCAGATGCTGCAGGCTGTGGGCGGAAGGCTTTGCCCACAAAGGGAAAAGCTGCGGAACTCACAGCTGCGGTGTTCCCCTTTCTTTCCCCACAGGCCACAAAATACTCAACACCGTGGACTGCACCAGGCCCAACGGGGGCAGGCTGCCCACGAAGGTCGCTCTGATGATGAGTGATTTTGCTGGAGGAGCGTCGGGCTTTCCGATGACTTTCAGTGGTGGAAAATTCACCGGTAATCCTTTACATCAGCGCGGCACCGAGGCGCAGTCTCGGCACTTTGCCAAAGGCCGTGAGAGTGAACGCAAAGATAATGAGGACGTGGTCCCTCCCCACTAGAAGCTCAAGGTCTTAGCGCCAGTCACAGACGGGCAAAGTTTCCAGCTCCCAGGGTGCTGGTGGAGCTGGGAGAGGCGCTGAGGTGGGGGGGGGGGGGCCTCGCAGGAGCCCAGAGAAAGGATCACGTGACTCACGGCGGACACCAGGTCACAGCGGGACAGGTCTGACGGTGGTGCGGCTCAGATGCTCTGAGCATGTGGCTCAGAACTGAGAGCAGGCACATCCCCTGGGCCCTGTGAGTGCTCCTGGGGGGCGCACAGCCAGGGGGAGCCCCTTCAAAGCGCGGGGAGGAAGTGGGGAGAGGGAGGTCGTGGCAAAGAGCACAAACCTACAGTTATAAGATAAGTAAGTTCCGGCGATGCAAACCTACAGCGTGGTGCCCGGCGCTGACACTGCAGTGCCGTGCGGCTGAAGTCCCTCACCGCGCACGGACACAGGCGCAGACACCGTGCGGCGCCCGAGTGACGGGGCATTAACCCCGTACTGTCCACAGCCGTTCATCAATACATGTGTGCATTGAACCGTCACACTGCGCGCCTTAAGCTTGCACCGCGCCACACCTTGGCTGTATCTCAAAGCTAAAACAAAGTGTGGGCGGGGTCCACGGCAGGAGCCCCTCTGCCCCGCGTCCGGAGGGGGCGAGGCGGGGGCGGGGCAAGTGTGGAGGTAGTGCGTGCAGTTCCGCATCGTCAGGGCCCGTGCTGTCCGCTGGGTGAATGGTCTCCGTTTAACACCGTGGTGGCAGGAAGCAGCCCCCTGCAGCATGAGGAAGCCCCTGCCCCGCCCCTTCCTGTGTTCTCTCTGTCTGTCCCCCTTGTTCCGGGACGTCGTGACCATCCCTGGTCGAAGGGGTAACAGTGTGACTGGAGAGACCAAACGTCCCTGTTGAAGGGTGGCTGGCCTGATCCCACTGGAGCGTAAGTGCGAACGAGTGAGTGTGAGCTTGAGTGTGTGTGTGCAACTGCGTCTGTGAATGTGTGTGTGCATGTGTGAGTGCGTGCAGGCACCAGCGTGCTAATGGTGGTCATGTCAAGGTCAGGGGTCACTTATTTTTCCTGTGTCTCTCAAATTTTCGCAGCAGCAGGACCATGATCCGCTCTCTGCCCCCCTGCCCGGTGCCCGCCCCTTGGGCCCCGCCCACCGCTTCTCTTCCCGGACTGCGCTGTTGCTGTCCCGGCTGTTTGCTCACGCTGCCCACACTGTAGCCCCTCACCAGTGCCCCCACCCCGCCGGGGGCCTTGGCACCGGCTGTTTCCACTTCCTGAGGTGCCGCTGTTGTTCCGCCCCTGCGGTGGATCACTTCTGTGCCTGTGACTCAAATGTCACCTTCACCAACCACAGTCCCATAAGGGCCCTCCACCCACCCACGTCGCCCAGCCTCCACCCCGCCCACCTGTGACCTCTTTCACTTCCTTCTTAGTTCCTCACTCTTTGAAACGCCTTATTTAGGGACTTGCTCATGACGACTTCCCCCCTAGAATGGATGCGCCCTGAGTGCTCGGCCTTGCTCACCGCTCCTTCCTCCGTGCCCACGGCCACCTCCAGCACACAGTGGGTGCTCAGTGCACACCGACCAGTGAATGAGTGAGCAGATGAGCAGCCCGAGAGGCCGGCGTCCGGATCCCACCTTACAGAGGAGGAAGCGGACGTAGGCGTCTTCCCGGGGCAGCTGTGATTCTGTCCTGTGCTCACCCCACCGCTCACGCTCCTGACCGCTGTGCCTGGGCCCACGTGTGACGAACCCACTTGGTTACTGAACCCACCAAAACAACAGAGGCACTCCCACAGTAGCAGAGAGTTCATAATGACAAGAATTAGCGTGCCCTTAAAGTGTGCGCGCACAGGCAGACAACCACACATGCGTGAGTTCTGCCTGGGTCCCGATGAGTTGCCATGAACCCCGGTGGGGTTCGGTGTCTTCGGCTGATCTGGTAGCACTTTCCCAGCAACCAGCTGAACTTCGCAAACCTTAGAGCGAAGACGTGGAGGGTGGCTGTATTTCTGCGTTAGTCGTCTATCCGCTGTCCCTCCTGGGAGAGCCCGGGCCCACTGGAACGGTCGCTGTCCTGTGACTGCTGCACAGAGACTAACCCGAGCCCTGTCCTTGCAGAGGAGTGGAAGGCGCAGTTCATCCGAGCAGAGCGCAGGAAGCTGCTGCACTACAAGGCGAAGCTGGTGCGGGACCTGCAGCCCCGGGTTTTCTGCCCCTTTGCTGGGTATTTCGTGGAGGCGCACCCATCGGACAGGTATGGCCGGGTGTTTGCTACCCCTCGCCTCCGGGAGTCACGCCAGTGGTCGCAGAAGCCATGACGAAGGGCAGCCAAGGTTGAGGTTACAGAAGGTTGTGACCTCGACCGCTGTGTTTTAGGAAGAGGGATCGCAGCAGCCCGGTTTACAGATGAGCAGGATGCAGGCAGGGGCCCAGCTCGAGAACGTTTGGGGACCAGAGGGAGTCAGGGGCTGAGAGTGGTGGCGTTGCTCCAGGTGGCAGGGCACGAGCCAGGCAGGAAGGAGACGCCGCTGAGGCCACGGGGGCAGTGACAGCTTTACTCCTGCTGCAAAATGAACTCCGGGATCATAAGTAACGTAGGCCCGGCCACCTCGGTGCTGTAGGAACACAGACGCTTGCCTGTGTTTTGTGTTTGGGCACCTGAATGCAAGCATCCGTGCGGTCGAGGAGCCCAAGCCGGAACTCCAGACGGTAGAATTCCCGCCAGCAGCAATGGCGTGTGCGTGCCGCGGGGGATGAGACCGGGACTCGCCCTGCCCTGGATCTGCCCTTCTCGCCCCGGCTACCACATTCCCCATAAGGCATTGCAATGGGGGGTCACGGCTTTTCCCGGAAGGCTGCGGTTTGGACTCCGGTTTGGGAGCTTTCCAACCCTGAGCAAAGGCAGTTAGACGACAGGTCTGAGGAAGGGCCGTGATGCCGGGCGCAGTGTTCTTGGGTAACAGTGGAGTTTCAGTGGTTTTGAATGGAAAGATTTTTTTTTTTGGACTTACAAACAACAGAAATTTCTTTGTCTCAGTTCTGGGAAGTCCAAGATCAAGGTGCTGGCAGACTTTTTCATATAACCTCACATGGCGGAAGGGGTGGGAAGACTGCAGACTGGACTCCCAACCCTGAGGGGGGGCCCCCGCCCCCCACCCGCAGCCTCCTGGGAAGGCTGGGCCTGCCCCGGCTGGGTGGACACGGCGCCACGTCACCTGGGGCAAGTCACCGGGCCTCCCCAAGCCGGCGTCCTTCTCTACAAAAAGAGACCAATAATGGCGGCTCTCTCGTTCGAGTTTGTGAAGACAAAACCAGTCAGCTCACGTGAAGCATTTGGTGTAGCTCCTGCCGAACAGCCCTTAATTAATTAACATCCAGTACGAGAGTGTGCTGTCCCCACCTGTCATCAGTG
The DNA here is from genome assembly GCA_028533065.1 of Trachops cirrhosus. NCBI lineage: Eukaryota > Metazoa > Chordata > Mammalia > Chiroptera > Phyllostomidae > Trachops > Trachops cirrhosus. Next base: position 710,638 of record CM052551.1, read on the forward strand.
TCGTGCACACGACTTCTTTTCCATATGGATTGCGTATTAGATACTGATTCCATACTTAAATGTAAAACCCTATGACTATATTTAAGAACAAGGTGTACACACAGCCTTGTCTGCCTAATAATGCTTCCCGGGTTAGGGACACTGGCCCAGGTCTAGTCTCTGTGGTTCCCTGGGGCGAGCGGAGGGGTCGGGACGTGAGAAGGCAGAGAGGACAAAATCCAGTCTGTCGTCGTCCTAACCAGACTGCGCTTCGGAGAATAACCCGCCTACCTGGGAACGGTCTCACTCCACAGGTATATTAAGGACACGAACACCAAAAACGACCCGAGTGAACTCAACAACCTTATCAGGAAAAGCTCCAAAGTGGCGACGTGGACGCCCCGCCCGGGAGCCACCCTGGACCTGGGCCGGATGCTCAAGGACCCCACAGACAGGTCTGGCTCAGACGTTCACAGAGAATAAGACGGGTTTGCGGGGTTTCTCCGATTTTCTCGACTGAGGGGACAAAGGGCTCGCTGCGGCCCCGTGACAGGTGGCTGTGTGGGAACGCTGGGTCTTGTTGACGAGCACAGTGAGCCTGAGACAGAATAAGAAGGCTACTATTTGAACAAAATAAGCTATGAGTGAGGCACTTTCAAAGCGCAGGGGAAGCCTGCGTCTCCCCGGAAGTTCTCGTCCTGCAGTAGTGGCCCAGCCGCTCAGAGCCCCGAGGGCGGGGTGAGGGGTCCTCCTGGTGGGGAGCCGGCAGTCAGCAGCGGGAGTAAGTGAAGCGAGAGCAGCCTGCCAGGTGGTTTTCCCATTGGCCTCCGCTCCACAGACCGTACCTGCGACGCGCAGGCCCGCCGCGGGCGTGCAAGGCGCAGACAGCTAACATCGGTGGCACAGACCTAGAGTCTGTGAACACCTGTCTTGAGCCAAATGGAACTGTGAGTTCCTCACATGGAAATGAACCAGTGGAGTCGGAGAGGGGCGCAGGCCCCCGAGGTCACCTCCTCCCGGCCTCACCCCACCACAGGCCTGCACGGGGCAGGCAGCCGCCTCCGCCTTGGCTGAGCTCCCACGCCGAACTCCTTACCCAGCCTGGTCTGTTCTTCAGGCATCTCTACAGATCCACCCGCACCGCCAGCCCTCTGCGTGGCCTTTGTCCAGCTCTTAGTTTTCCACATGGATTTGCACAGCAGCCTCTGCTGGTGGCTGATGGCACGGCATTGATTACAATGAGCATAAGATTTTATTTATTTATGTTTAGAGAGGGTAAGGGAAGGAGAAAGAGAGGGAGAGAAACATCAATGTGTGGTTGCCTCTCTTGCACCCCCTACTGGGCCCTGACTGGGAATCGAACCCGCGACCCTTTGGTTTGTAGGCCAGCTCCCAATCCACTGAGCCACAGCAGCCAGGGCACAATAAGCATCTTTTTAAATGAAATAACAGGCTCTGGCCGGGTGGCTCAGTTGGTTGGAGCATCATCCCATACATTGAAATGCTGTGGATTTGAATCCCAATAGGGACACTTATGAGAGGCAACCAATCAATTCTTCACATTGATGTTCCCTCCCTCTCTCTCCCTCCCTTCCTCTCTAAGATCAATGAAAATATGCTCAGGTGAGGGAAAGAAAGAAAGGAAGAAAGAGAGAGAGAGAAGAGGAAAAAAAGAAAGAAAGAAAGAAGGAAGGAAGGAAGGAAGGAAGGAAGGAAGGAAGGAAGGAAGGAAGGAAGAAAGAAAGAAAGAAAGAAAGAAAGAAAGAAAGAAAGAAAGAAAGAAAGAAAGAAAGAAAGAAAGAAACTAGAAAAGACCTGAGTACATTGCATAGGACAAGGGCAAGTGTCATTTTAGGAAGTTACTGTATCCCAGGGACCCTTGACAGGGGTCCCCCAGGGTCCTGGCATGGAATGTCATCCTTACCGGGGTCACAGGAAAGGTTCGAACACCCCTTGCTGCCAAAGTCACCTTTCTAAAATGCAAAGTCGTCCCTCCCATCTTCAACTTCAGGGTCTCCCCAGCGCCCTTAGGATAAAAGCAGCATATGTTCTGTAGCTCCAGGGCCAGAGAGGCCTTTGATTACTTTGACTACTTCTGGGGGACCCTGGGCCCCCTCTGAGCACTGGGGGCGCTACTCGGTGGGTTAGGGTTTGGATTTGGAACGCTAACTTGTGCCTTCCTGCCTTCCTTCCACCGCCCTCTCCCGTCTGTCTTTAAGCAAGTGCATCACAGAGCCTGAAGGGGGCGCCAAAGTTTACAAGGACAGCTGGGACTTCGGGCCCTACCTGGAGATCCTGAACGCCGCTGTGGGAGACACGGTGTTCCAGCACCCGGCCTGGATCAAGGAGTACTTCACGTGGGCTGGATTTAAGGATTACAACCTGGTGGTCAGGGTAGGCCACTGCCCTTGCTCTTCTTTGCTGTGGGAGTCGATGGAAACCCGCAGGATTCTGAGTTCTGTTGCAGTAGGCTCTCCTCCTCCCAGCGCTGCCTAACGGATGGGCTGGACTAGCTGACAACAGTCCCCCTGCCTTCAGTGGGGTGCTCTCTGCCTTCAGTGGGGTGCTCTCTGCCTTCAATGGGGTGCACTCTGCCTTCAGTGGGGTGCACTCTGCCTTCAGTGGGGTGCTCTCTGCCTTCAGTGGGGTGCACGCAGACGTAAAAGTCTTCAGAATAAAACATGGGTGTCAATGTCAGCCCCCCAGTGCCCTCTAGGGAGCTGTCTCTGCTGTCCCAAGACCCGGGAAGCACTGGGATGGGGGCGCCCTCGGGCGGACAGGTCGTAGGGAAAAGAGAACCCAGTAGGAGACTTCGGTGAGACGGTTTACGTTCAGCTGCCGTGTGACGGCGGAAACACCCCACACGGAGTCACTCGGCAACCGTAGGCGGTGCTGGGTGTCCATTGCTGGCACACTTAGGGTATCGAGAACCTTGGAAAACTTGATAGAAGTCGGTGAGAGGGGAGGGGCTGGGAGAGGGGGAGAGGCTTCTCCTGTCCAAACTCCAGGTCATTGAGACCTTGTTGGCGCATTGGGGTCTGACACAGCCTAGAATTTTCTTGAGGACCTTGAACCAGACTGACGTGTGTCTGTTGTCCACCCAGATGATCGAGACGGACGAGGACTTCAGCCCTTTCCCGGGAGGATATGACTACTTGGTTGACTTCCTAGACTTGTCCTTTCCCAAGGAAAGACCAAGCCGGGAACACCCGTATGAGGAAGTAAGTGAGCCGTGGGCAGTGGAAGTGGCCCTCCATCCCTCCCTGCCCTTTCCTTCCACCTACGTGAACTTTCTCCTCGAGGATCGTTTAGAGTTACCGAAGAGCTGCCGGGCGAGCAGGGCCGGCGTCTCACACCTGACCTGACTGTGGTGCGTCTGTCACAGCTAACACGCCAACAGGGAGACACTCTCCGCCACCAGGCTGCACGCTTGCTCTTTGCCAGTGCTCTGCGCAGGCCGGTCTCTGCCCGCCCCTCTCTGCCAGCTGAGTGGCTGGGCGCCCCTTGCCCACATCCAGGGGCGTCTCCTGCCCACAGGAACCCAGGGAGTGGGCCGGAAAGGGGGTTAAGCCAACATAAACGCACACAGTTCCTGAGCTCCGGTCTGAGCAAACCCCTCACCAGGGGCAGGCGTGGGCTGGAGCCATGGGCTCAGGGCAAGTTACTGAGCCGTCCGAGACTCGCTTTCCCTCCTGCCACCGGCACATCGCCTTTTTGCCGGTTTCCCGTGAGAAATAGCGTACCCGTGAGCGTGCACTGGAATTCATGTCAATTCCACACGTGTGAGAACCGTTAGCTGAACTGGCAGGGCACGCAGCCCGTCCCAAAGCTTCTGCGAGTGCCTGGGGGACGTGAGTGGCCCTACCGTAGTGGCCTCCGTGTGCCCTCACTGAATAACTGCGTCTTTCAACCACTTTTTAATGATTGCATTTGTGTTCTCAACTTCCCAGAGAACTTGGAAATCTGGATTTTCATGTAAAATACTCAGATTTAGACCTATAGAATGATAATCCAAGTTTTCATTTTATTTTATTTTTTAAAAAATCCTCACCCGAGGATATGTTTATTGATTTTAGAGAGAGGGGTAGGGAGAGAGAGACAATATCAATGTGAGGCAGAAACATCGATGTGTTGCCCCCTGCACACGCCCCGACTGGGGATCGAACCCCCAACCTAGGTATATGCCCTGACCAGGAATCGAACCCGCAACCTTTGGTTACGGGAGGATGCTCCAACCAACTGAGCCACCCAGCCAGGCAGGGCAATAATTTGATAATTCACTTTTTTAAAAGGGGCTGTAGGTTGGGCTGCATTGGGTCAGGGTCACTAGTTGAAGCTACGAGGGTGAGGAGCCAGCCACGAGGCAGGGCACCCCTTAGTGCGGAAGTGCGGAGGCTCTGCTCCTGGGACATGACCGATACACTGCCTGCTCTCTCGCTCCCCTCCCCCAACAGGTCGATTCCTTTTATTCCGAGAACTGCCCGGATGTACTCGGTGGGACCGCGCCGGACGTGGGGCGGGGCCAGCTGCTTCCCCTGCACTTGCTGTCGTCCAGGGCGCAGCCTCCGCCCCCTGCGCTGAGTTCTCTGGGGCTCTCGGGACTCTGCCGCCTCTCCCCGCCCTTTGGCTGCCGCTCATCCGGACTCTGCCGCCTCTCCCCGCTCTTTGGCTGCCGCTCATCGCAGGAATTACTTGAAATCTCAATCCATCTCTGCTTGCCTCCTAAGCCTGTGCGCCCTGGCTGTCCAACACCTTCTGCGTCAGGGGCTGGGGTTCTCGACAGGTAAAGGCCGTGATGACCTCAGGGAGGGAACCTTGCCCGAGACACAGATGGCCCTGCTTAGCTTCTGCAGGCTCAGGCGGGAGACCAGGTGTCCTACGTTCAGAACAGTGGTGACAGCCCACACTTACCGAGCGCTCTGAGTGCAGGGCCCTGCTTACGCATTCTGTGTACGTTGGTTGAATTAATCCTCACACAGATCCTGTGAGGAGTGGTCCATTATTTTCGTTCTATAAAAGAGGCGATGGCCCTGGCTGGTGTGGCTCAGTGGATTGAGCACCGGCCTGTGAACCACAGGGTCACTGGTTCGATTCCCAGTCAGGGCACATGCCTGGGTTGCAGGCCTGGTCCCCAGTAGGGGGCGTGTGAGAGGCAACCACACACCGATGTTTTTCTTTCTCCTTCCCTTCCCCTCTCTAAAAATAAATAAATAAATAAAATGTTTTTTAAAAAATGAAGAGGAAACAGGCACGGGATGGTAGCACCCGGATTTGAACCCAGGAATCTGACTGTGCTCCAAGCCATGACGCGCCCCACTCCTGACCCGTTTCCTGTTTCCCGTTCCTCAGCTTCCCCCGCACTCAGGCCCCTTCTCGCCCAGCCTGTGGCATCCGCTCTAGCAGCCGTCTCTCCGTGATGCCCTGGGCACTTCCAGGGGCGCGGTGCGGGGGGCGCCCTGCTCACGGTCCGGCGTCTGTTTCAGATCCGGAGCCGGGTGGACGTCATGAGACACGTGGTGAAGAACGGCCTGCTCTGGGACGACCTGTACATCGGGTTTCAGACGCGGCTGCGGAGGGATCCGGACATATACCACCACCTGTGAGTCCGAAAATGCCTGTCGCACCCCCGCCCCTTGCCGACTCCGTCACCGACGGTCATGTGGGACTCCACCACCAGAGCTGCCTTCCTTTGTTAGCCTGTTACAAGCTAGTCTGATTTGCCCTGGCGGAGTGGCTTGGTTGCTTAGAGCGTCGTCCGGTACACCCAAAGTTAAGGGTTCGATTCCCGGTCAGGGCACATACCTAGATTGTGGGTTTGATCCCCGGCCAGGGTCGTTCAGGAGGCAGCCAATCAATGTCTCTCTCCCTTCCTCTCTTTCTAAAATCAATAAACATACCCTCAGGTAAGGATTACAAAAAACCACCTGAGTCCCTTGCATCAGACTTTAAGGTTATAGTGGAAGTGTGTGATTTGAAGTGACAGAAAGGCCCCTTGGCCGTCTTCATGTCCACAGAGCAGTCACCAGAGGGAGACTCTCCCTCACCATCACCTCAGACCTTCTAAAAAACGCAGGAATTTAGCTTTCAATGAGCAAAGCCCACCATCTCCCTTCTACCCTTGAGCTTGCGAGCTCACTCGAAGTTCATTAAAATTTCTTTTTCACTTCTTTGCTTTCCAGTGCCTTTAAATGATAAAATGTGCAGGATGTAGAAGTCTGTAAAATAAAAAGGAAAGAACCCCGCCCCACACAATCCTATTTCCTGCCCCTCCCCCACTGCACTCCAGGGCTGCCTTTGGGAGCCCCTGGGTGGGGATCACCCCAGGCCAAGTCCGGGCGTCAGCCCTGACCTGAATACATCAGTTCTCCATGAAGTGCCCCACGTAGCGTAAGCCCAGTGCCTGCATTCTACAGCTTGCCTTTTTACATCGGTGTATCTTTTTTTTTTTAATCATCACCCAAGGATGTGTTTGATTTGTGGGGGGAGAAAGGGAGACAGAGAGAGAGAGACACCCATGTGAGAGAAACATCTACTATTTCCTTCTCAAATGCACCGCGACTGGGGATCGAACCTGCAAACGTTCAGTGTACAGGACGATGCTCCAACTAACTGACCCACCCGGCCAGGGCTCATCAGGCTGCCTTTGGTCCCCGTCCTGGTTGGGACGCACACGTCGACCTCAACCATGTCAACAGCTGTAAAACAGTCCCCACTGTGGTCTCCTTCCCCAGAGCGCACGCCTGCCTTCCCGTTCTGGGGAAGCGGGGCTGTGTGCGGCAACTCCGGGGGGCATCCTAGGGGTTACTTAAGAAAACATCTTCCATCTTGGAAACTTCTAGGATACTGACGTGTGAGACTGTTTTGTTACCTTGTGTCCGATGGACAAAGGCCCCGAAGGCGGGGGTTTCACAAGGAGTCTTGGGAGGCAACCACAGCCCAGTTCACCTTCGTTGCTCTTAAAATGCGATGCGTGGGGGGGGGGGGGGCTATGGAAGCAGCTTGTAGCTGCTGTAGAAAATGTGGAATGACATTGAGAACGTAAGAAGGGAGTTAAACCACAAGTAATCGCATTCCCCGGACAGAGCAATCCATAGTGTAGTGTCCAGCTAGCCTGCCTGTTTCTGTTTAAGAGCACGCACGAGTACATGCACTTTTTGCAGAAACCGGATAATGCTGTGCACACTTTTCTACCCGTGTGTTCACGGAACAGTTTGCTCCACCTGTATGTCTCCCTGTAGAGTTCTAACTTCTCGCTGTTGGAAACAGTGGTTTGGCAAATAAACCCTGATCCTTCAGGATTAAGTCCTAGCGCAGGGGTGAGGCTGCTGGACCCAGCTGCCCAGTCCTGGCGCGGGAAGCCAGCCCCCCTTCCCGGCACTAACACAGGCCACCCAGGTCCCTGCCCCTCCCCAGTCCGGGCCCTGATGCACCGGGCTCGGCGCGTACACCTGTGCCTTCCCGCACATGGATTCCCTAAAGCTGGACCAGAACGCCCCAGATGTTGAGCTGCCTGAGCAGCTGGACCAGCCCCGAAACACGTTTCTCGGGGAGGGCTGACGACGGGAACCGACAGACCCCGCGACACAGCAGGCGTGGAGGGAGGAATCCAAACCTCATCTCTGCTCTCTCTCTCTGACAGGTTCTGGAACCATTTTCAAATAAAGCTCCCCCTCACGCCTCCCGACTGGCAGTCCTTCCTGATGCGCTGTGAGGGGCTCGGACCCGAGACGTCCCCGGCCAGGCCTCCCGCAGACCTGGGGAACACTGTCACCTGCGTCCCATCGGACTCCCCGGGGCACCTAAACTGAGGAGGGGGGTGCCTGGCGGGAAGCCTGCCCCGGGGGAAAGAGAGGAGCTGACGTTACGTAGATGCGATGAGTAGAGGTGACATCCAGCCCCTGTTGGTGGGCCCGCTGCCCTGGTTGAGGTGAGCACTGGCCGGTGCAAACACAACACAAAATCATCACCGGCAGCTGCGAGTGCTCAGAGCGAGACGCTGACCACGTGAGGAGCATCGGCCACGGAACCCGGAGGGCAAGCGAGCAACCACAGAGAGACGGAGACACCCCACCCGCACTTCCACAGGCCCCCCCGCCCCAGGGTGGCCACCCCGCCCGCACCCGGCCTGCGCTGCGGCTTCATCCACCAACCTGCCACCCTGTTGTCCCACACCTGTGATCAGGAAGGTCACATGCGTGGCCACGGGACGGGAATTCCTCGACTCGCACCTTCGTTTCCGTGTTTACCCATTTACTCCCAGGATGGCTGTCGCCTCTTCTGCCCAGCGGACTCTGAATTTCTGGAAAGCAGACGTACTTGCCCTTGTTTCCCGAGGCACACGCGTCTGTGTTCGCACGTCTGTGCTCACACTGCCTCCAAGGAAGGAAGAGCAAGCGAACTCTGTCTCCCCCGGTCAGTGGGACTTGCGTCTGAACTAGGCGTCGGCATCCTCGCTGGCGGAACCGAGGACCGGAGTCGGACACCCTTTTCAGCTGGGAAGCTCCCCGCTCGGGCCCAGCATGCGGTGCTGGGTTGGGCCGCCTCCAGGCCAGAGGGGTGCCGAGGGCGTCCCCACAGGATGCGATGGCAAAGCAGATGTGGGCAGGGGACACTGGGGAGAGAGAAGTTCCGTCGGACCTTCTGAGAAGACCAGGAAGAGCATTACACGCAGGGGGTATTTCAGGGCAGGTAGGGTGTTAAGAGAGTGGCTTGAAGATTGGGTGAAGTTTGTAATACGCTGGCGTGGGGGGAGGGGTGGTAGAAAGAATATTTCAGGCAGACAGAGTGGGTGAGGGGACCAAAGTCATAGTCTCCAGTGGGTTCTCGCTGACCTTGCAGCATCATGGACTATATATATCATGTGGACTAAAGAATAGAAACACCCCTGGCTGGAGTGGCTCAGTGGATTGAGCACCAGTCTGCGAACCAAAGGGACGCCGGTTTGATTCCCCGTCAGGGCACATGCCTGGGTTGCGGGCCAGGTCCCCAGTGGGGGCCACGTGAGAGCCAACCACGCACAATGTTTCTCTCCTCTTTCTCCCTCCTTTCCCCTCTCTCTAAAAATAAATAAAATTTTTTAAAAGAATAAGAAAAATTTGCCCCAAGGCAATAGAAAAATGAAAAGTGCTAAAATGAGACTCATCCTGTTCTTCATTAGTAACATTTCTCATTCACGGGAAGGTTCGAGAATTTAGGGGCCACATCTTAGACGCGAGAAGCTTAGACCAGTGGTTCTCTGCCGGTGTGCTGCAAGGAGGTGCACAACACGCCACTCCTGCCTCTCTAGTCGGGCCCTGGCCTCTTTTCCCTGAGACTGTCGAACACACACACACAAAAAATGCAACATCCACTATAACAGCTGCCCGGTGTAAAGGAGCAAAAAGTATACCTATTTTTTGTAAGAATGGCAAAAAATATACTTTTGGTGCACCGCAGAATTTTAGCGGTTGGTGTATGTGGGCCCTGAGGTGACCAAGGCTGGACGTCACTGGCTTAGACCAAAGAGTCTGATGTCACTTGGACGGTTTCACTCCGTCTGTGGGATGTTCACATAGTGGACATTGGTGGATCCCTCAGTCACCAGATTATGAGTGTTTTACTTATTCCAGCCATAATTCTCTGTGAAAGAATCAGTTCACTGGGACTGGAATTATTTTGCTTTAGTGACAAAATCGGTTACTCAATGCAGCTTAGAAATTCTAACAAATAGATCTTTGATTAATAAAAATAGGAGCTCTATTAATAAAATGTATAGATAAAAGTCAAAATCAATAAGAAAATCAACAGTAAAGATCTACATCTTGAAAAAATTAGGAAACCTTTTTATGAACACTTAAAAACGTTTTGGTGGTTAAACAGGCAGCCAGGCTCACTACTGCTGCTGGTGTCCACAGCTGTTCGTGGCGCTCACACAATCAGCACAAATGCACACAAATGCACTCCTGGGGAAACGGGGTTGGGAACTAGGGTCCCGTTTCACACGGTGGTGTTTCCAGTTCACACACACACACACACACACACACACACACACACAGAAAGAGGTTTTCTGATTATGTGTATTACGTCTTTCATTCTGAAGCTACAAGAATCCCACGATGAAATGTATCTCCTTAGTTCTCTGACCTCCTGCTTTGTGATAGAAATCTCTACTATTTACTGATTAACAACAACGATGTTTGATTATGGTTCACCTTACACATTACGTGTAACAAAAATGCGGGGAATTCGAGAGTTATATATCGTGGTTTACAGTACATGGTAAAATACTCAACTTTTGCGAAAAGAATGAATGCACGTGTGCCTCGGTATCCACTGTTAATTCGTTCCGGAACTCGTGATGGGTGCCGAGACCCTCGAGTACCAAAACCAACCCATACCAGTTCTAGGACCAGGAGACCCGAGCAGGCGCTGGGTGCTGAAACATCTTTCTCTCGTCCAAATGCGACCAGTACAGGGTTTGACGAGTTCCGAAGCCCAGGAGTACCAAGGTACATGACGGTATATGTTACAATGTACGTGAGCCAAAAAAGGTTCTTCTTAAATGTGGATGTCTCCTGTCACCCCCACACCAATCTTTGCCCCCCCCCCCCCCCAGGGATCCAACAATCCCTAGTCACCCAGACCTGCCCAGACCCCGCGGTCCTCTGACCTGCACCGCTTCCCCTCGCCCCC
>CM052551.1:721387-736804 GCA_028533065.1 Trachops cirrhosus
TTTGCACAACCGCTGGCTCCAAATCCTGCACCTCCACCTTCAAAACACACCCAGAGCGCGGCCCCCTTCCACGGCCGCCCTGCCACCAAGAGCCAGCAAGATCGGGAGAGAAGGGCAACGGCAGAGGCAAGGTCGGCGTCAGGGGCTGGGTTAGAGGAAGGATCTGCCCGTCCCCAGGACGCACCGGGAGCTGAACGCCATGCAACCTGCCTCGCAGCCACTCACGGGAGCCGCGGAAGCCGCCGCCGGGGTGGTGTCCGGAAGTCGCAGGGGCCGGGACCCGCAGCCGCCGGGCGCCGCTGGCCCCTCGCGTCTCAGGAGCCCCGCTCTGGAAACACGAAGAGCCGGAAATCGTCCTTCGACCGCAGCAAACGCACGCCCCGAACCGTTTTCATTTTCCTGGATGCGTCCTCCTCCTGAACGACCCCCTTCACGGCGTTTGGGACCCGCCCTGGGCCGGTGTCGCCGGCAGGTGGCGCGAGAGGACCGCGTCCACTCGCTCGCCTCCGGCCCCGCCCACTCCGGACCTGGCTCCGGAGGTGCCCCGCAGTGACCCACGTCTGTCAGAACCCGCGCCACTGGGGTAGCTAAGAAGGGGGAGGCTTCCTCCAGGAAGCTCTGACTCTTCCCGGAGCCTGCGGAGCAGGAGGTTAAAACTTGGTTTTGTGCTGAACGTGACTGTCCCTTATTTGGGGGGAAAAGCACCGCAGCGGTTCCATTCTTTGCAAGAGGGCCCCTCCTGGGCACCCAACAGCTCCTTGGCCTTCCCTGCTTTCCCGCCCAGGCCCCTCTGCAAGGGAAGAAGGAGATTAATTCCCAGTAAACACTTACTAGTAACAATAGTTAACGTTTTTTGTGTGTGTAACTCTACTAGTACCAGTGTCGGGCGCCCCGCTAAGTGTACAATGTCCACTGTTTCTTTAAGTTACGAGGAAGGTCTCCTTTTCCCTACGTCACCCATGAGGAAACCGAGGCTCAGAGACAGAGTTAACCAGCTTGCCCGAGGTCACACCACCCACCTGGACCCAGAACTTGAACTCGAGTCTTGCTGCCCAGGAAGCCCTGGCCCGGGCCCCATCCTGTGCCCTCATCCAGCAGAGGGACCCTGACGGTGGGTCCTGTGCCCTCTGCCTGGGCGAACCCAGGGTTCGGGGGTGGGGGGCGATTCAGACGTTCTCCTGTGGCCCAAGGACCTGCGCAAGGATGGAAGGCGAGATGCAGCGTGCTCCCACGTGCCCATCACATGCACCCTCGGGGACGCCGAAGGCTTCTCAGGTGAGCAGCTGGCGGCGGTGCCGTGCCCCCAGCTCCCGGCCTCTGTTTCGGAGGACTGGACAGCTGTCCACTCCCCGCCAGCTCTCCACCGAGGACACTTTTGTGGACGACTGTCTGGGCTCGAGCACCCACAGGGACACTGCCTTTCCCAGCCGCAGCAGGGCTGCCGAGCGCTTCAGGTCCCTGGGGCTCTCCGACCGGTCAGGTGGGCGGTGCTGTGCTCCTCGGACATTGAGGACGATGAAAGGTTTGCCGAGACGGGTCCTGCTGGAGCACGGGGGCTCAGGACACGAGCCTTCCAGTTCCGAGTGTCAGACATCGGTGCTGGACGCTGAGTTCTCCTCACTCGCAGGGGCCTCGGTGTATCCGGGCCCTCTGTTGTCTCCCAGGCGATGCACTAAGTTTATAACGAGCATCGTGTCATTTAATCACCAAAACAACCCCACATTTAGGTACTTATGAATTGTGTGACGCTGGGGTCCAGGCCCCGTCTGCCACTCGGAGGTGATAAGGGCCCCTGCCTCCTGAGGCTGTCACGAGGATGGAGCGGAGCAATTTCCAGTAAGGGCCCAGACGCGGCAAAAGCTGTCACAGTGGGGGCTGCCCCTGCCCTCCACTTACTGAGCACGACTGAACCCCCTGGGATCTTGCCCCAGGTCACAGAGCGGAGCCCCAACCTTGAGGCAAAGCTACGGGGCTGCCTCGCTGCATTGTTGGCAGAACTAAGCAGGTTAATTATTTAAACAGTCTTTTGTCCCGTCTTTCCTGTGTCTGGAAATAAGCTTCGCTGGGTGGCGTGCTTGGCTGAGGGTGGGTCCACGCTCCTCCGCCCCCGCTGTGGGAGTGAGGCCGCGCAGGATTGTGGGAAGCTCTAGTGCGGGTGACCCCGTGTCCCGTTTGCCCGGGACAGCCTTGACTTGCTGCTGTCCTCCTGCATCCTTACTGAGGGCGGCCTCTCCCCGTGGAGCCGGTTCAGACAGTCAGTGTGTGCTCACCTCACCCACGCTGCTGTCCCCTTCAGCAAATAAACAGCAGCACGTTCTCACAGTCTGCTGGCTGCTGGCCCGGCCCGCAGCCAGTGCGGGGACTCCCGGGTTTTCCTCTCCACCTGCACCTTTTTTCTCCTGCAGCCTCCCTCCGTCCCCCCAACTCCTCCCGGTTGCAGACTCTCGGCTGTGATGTGAGGTTTACGGATGTGGGCTCTGGAGTGCCTGGACTGGGGTCTCTGTCCTGGGTCCCCTCTCACCAGATGGCAGACCAGTCACCTCTCCGAACACAGGTCCCTCCTCGGAAGCGCTGGACTCGAGGCTGGACCTCCTTATAAGACAAAGCTCCGTAATCGCAGCTGCCTGTAGGTGGCGCTGTGATCCTTTCGTGGGAACAATTAAATGACAAATTGGGATAGTCCAGCAACTAAAACTCGCTGTCCCTCCCAACTGCATCCTTATCCCTGCCAGGCCGCACGTCAGCGTGACATGGTCTATGATATGGAAAACTCTAATAGATTCTTTTTCTCCCATCAGACCAGTCGGGGGGAGCCAGCCTGCTGGTGGGAATTGTGCGTGCCACGCCTCCCCTGCGGAGCACCTGTCAAGCCCGCCACACTCTAATCTTGCAGGGTGCTCAGCCACTAGGAGGGGGCTGTCGCCCAGGTCCTCCAGAGCCCTAATGCTGCCCCACGCCCACCGCGTTTCCCAAGGTAGTGCCCTCGCTCGGGACCTCGCTCTACAATCTCTGCTTCATCCCATAGAGGGCTGCCCCTGCGACTCGTCACCGTGGAGGCCGGAAGCGCATAGTCAGTGTGGCCCCCAGGCAGGGCTGCCTTCTCACCCCCCACTCTCCCTTCTGTTGGGAAAAGCCCCACCCCTGTTCCCACTCCAGCATCACGCCTCTAGGCCTCATCAGCCAGAGTCACCGTGATTGGTTCCTGGAGGCCACATGACCCAAGCTGAGCCAATGAGAAGCGGTCCTGGGATTCGGGCTGGGCGAGGACTGAGCACGCCTTCCTTCGGGGTTGCTAAGTGAGTGGGAGCGGCGGGGGGCCAGCCGAGAAACGAGCCGACTCCGCAAAGCAAAGCTGCGGAGTGGAAAGCAGATTTCTGACGGTATCAGTTTGGCCCCTGATCTAGCTGTGCTCGAAGCCAGTCTACCCTAATGACCAAGCCAATTAAATCCTGTCTTGCACGTGCCATTTCGAGTTACGTTTCTGTCACCTGCACCCCAAAAAGTCCTGGTTAGTGCCCAGAGAAATGTGTTACTGCTCTCGGGAGGTCGACGTCTTAATAACAGCCATGTTTTCGGCTCGGAGAGTTGCAGTATTCCGGTCACCGGCGCCACGCTGGGGTGGCTGCAATATTCTGAAGTGGGGTTAGGGACTAGAGGCGCTCAAATTCCATTCACCAGCGACGGTCCCCCTTCCTGTTGTTGTGACTGGCCGGGCTCCAAGGACCGGCCCTGACACCCCACGCAGCTCCTCCGGCGCCAGGCCTGAGGACAGCAGCCCGTGTGATGCCTCCATGTGGGAACATTCCTCATGGAAATCAGTCCTTGTAACGCGCGGGACCAGCCCCGCAATGAGAATGAGGATGACCGGGTGAGAGTCGGTCGGCCGTGGTGGCAGCTTGTCCCAGGCAGGCCGCCCTGTGTCACCTCCATCCAGGGGCCTCCCGCTTGGCCTCTAGGCAGGCAGCTGGACTTGGCAGGAGCAGGCTGTCTCTCTGAAAGTTAAAACGCTGTCCCCACTGGCGGGGGAGGGGGCAGCAAAGTCCAGTCACATTCCAGACCAACTTCTTCTTCTGGTAATTGTCCTGCCCTCCTAGTTTCCTTTGAAAGATCATTTTCCCGAGGGCAGAGGAAGGGCTCCCAGCAGCCTCTCCCACCGGGTGGGACGCTCTCAGGAATGTGGGGTGAGGAGCAAACGAACTCTCAGCGGACAGAGAGAGCCCCTTCCCGTGGACTTCAGCTACATTCGTTAGCGGTTCTCAGATGAACTCAGACTCTCTTCCATCTGTGGGATGGTTTTACATGGAGCCCTGGTAACGGGCTGTGTGAGCAGGGCTTGGGTGTACGCTGTTTATTAAGGAGAAACTCGGGCAGCCAGGAAGGGGGAGCTGGACAGAGGCCCAGTGCTAGCCCCGCCAGATCCCAGGGACCTCGGCTGTGGCCGCAGTCGGTGGTGCCAGGGCGCTGGGCTCTCCGACAGCCTCACAGGCAGGTGGCTGTCCCCGGTGACGGGCCACCTGGAGGACAGGAGGACATAACCCCCGGGCCCTCTGGCTCACGACTCAGGAGATGGAGGGCAGTTGAGCAAATGCACACAGAGGGGTCGGGGACAAGGGCACCAGATGTCGGCATGGGCACCCTGGTGCTCCTCAGAGACTCACCACCGGGACCACAGAGTGCAGGGGTTCCGGGCTCGTGACTTTGGGAGGATTAGCCAGCCCATGGAGATAGCTCTTCTGCCTCTGAGAAGTACCCCCATCACCTCCTCCCCTGTCACCTTCTCCTCCATGACCTCCACCTGCATCACCTCCACCCCGTCACCTCCTCCCCCATCACCTCCTCCCCCGTCACATCCACCCCATCACCTCCACCTGCATCACATCCACCCCATCACATCCACCCCATCACCTCCTCCCCCGTCACCTCCTCCCCGGTCACCTCCACCCCCACCCCAGCACGAGTGAATCGGCCCTCCACAGCTGACTCCATCTGCCTCCAGGGCCTCTGCCCAGCCCAGACTTTCCCCTGGGAGTTTGGTTTGGGGGCGGAGAGGACCCATTCAGTTGGCTGTTGGCCTGCACGGGGTGATGAGGATTTAGGAGCGAGGCGGCCACTGTGGGGTGGCCAGGCGTGGACATAGGCCCAGGGAAGCAGGGAAACCAGCCCACACAGAGAAAGAGAAGGTCAAGAGCAGCTCAATGGCTAATAACCAGTCAGAGCTGGCAGCACGCCAGGCCGTGTTCCCCTGGTTGAGTCATGGGTCCTCCCCCCACCCTACGGGGCAGTAGCTATAGCTGTTGTCTCCCAGGGCGGGGACACGCAAGCCTCAGATGGCTGAGCGACCAGCCGGGGTCACCCAGCTGGAAAGCGAGCAGTCCAGAGTTCATCCTCCACCCACCCTGGGGGCCACACTGCCCACAGGCCTGCAGGGAAGCTGGGCGCTCAACGGTGGCCACTCAGGTGACAGGCGATGGCGGCTGGACCACACCAGTGACGGTTGGGAGAGCTGGAGGGAAGATCTGAGGGGTAACCAGGGCTGGAGTGCACTGGATCGGCTGCTGGCAGATGGACGGATGGGTGAGGGGAGGGAGGGAGGCCTCGCCCAGGGCTGGAGTGGCTGGGTGAAAGGCGGGGCACTCCCTGAGGAGGAGGTGCTGTGAAAGGAGGGGCCGTGGGGGGCGGGGTCTGAGCAGGTAAATGCCTCACTCTCTGTCCTTCACAGTCCAACTCGAAATTCTCCATCTCCTCCACAAAATCCCCCTCCATCCCTGACTGGTGTGGCTCAGTGGATTGGGTGCCAGCCTGAGAACCTAAGGGTCGCCAGTTCAATTCCCAATCAGGGCACAAGCCTAGGTTGCAGGCCAGATCAGGTCTCCAGCAGAGGGCGTGCGAGAAAAAAAACACACATTAATTTTTTCTGTCTTTCTCCTTCCCTTCCCCTCCAAGATAAGTAAATAAAATCTTCAAAAAAGAAAGAAAAAAGTCCTCCTTCAAACGTGTGAACTCCGGTGAAGTCAGGTCTGAGCAGCGGTGGAAAGAACGCTGTACTGAGGCTTGGGGGGTGGGGAGGGTGGAGCCTGGCCCCGCCCACCCCCGCTGGGCACACTGGATCCGGCCCCAGGCCTCTCTGAGCCTCAGTTTCACTTTCTCTAAAATGAGAGCGTGTTGAACATGATGTTGGCCAATTAGCGAACTCTCCAACAGTTGCCGAATGTTCTCAGTCTCTGCCGAGGCTGCAGGGTACATATTTCAAAAATGGGACGGTTTGGCCAGGCTGCAGCCCTGAACACATATTATCACTGGCAGCGGTTTTTAGTTACCCAATCTGGAGAGTTAACATAGGTTGTGGTTAAACCTATGTTTAGGTTTAACTCGGCAGAGCCGAGTTAGCTGAATTCAATCAGTCACTTGCTAGGTGTGTGGCCTTGGCAAATTACTCACCTTCTCTGTGCCTCGGTTGTCCCCCCTGCAAAATGGGCTCAGGATTGTCATGAGAATGATTACTATACAACGATTTAGACTGATTACCCTTTAGCCTTCACTTTCCTATCTGTAGAATGGGATTTGTGATGACTACTAATTACTTATATTAATACTGAGTAAGGGTGGGAAAATTGAAGTCCCGTATGTGCTTACAGCAATACGAGGCCGACCTCTGTGGGAGGGTTTGACCGATGAGGGCAGACAGCGGATGGGCAGACAGATAGAACCTGGCTCCCCAGCCCTTCCCGTTTCCTGGGAAGAACAGAGCCTCTGTCCTTTGTCCGTGTGTGTGACGAGTGACAGAGTCCCCGCTGAGCCATCACTGGCCCTACAGTTTGAGAGCCTTCATTTCAGGCCGAGACCAAGTTCGCCCCAACGCTTCTCTCTCAAAGCAGCAGAGGCCCAGGCCCAGCAGCCTGCCTTCCCCCGGGGGGGTCGGGAGGCCCCTTCCCCCCAGGACGGCGCTGACGAGGGGACAGGCCTGCTGTGCTCCTCTCTCCCGCATCGCGCACCGAGCCGCCACGTATCGCAAATGCGCTGGAAGGAGGGACCCCGTAATGACACTTCCCCCCCCCGTGTCCTTTTTAACACACTGCGCTGCCATAAATTCTGTGACTCAGGAAAATTTTGTAGCAGCACAGCCCCCAACACAAGTAAAACTGACATTGCACGCTTCACACAGGTGGAAACGCCCCTCGGGGGACGCGTTCTCCTGGGCACTTGGGAGTGCAGAGAAGAGGGGACAAGAAGGTCCGAGCCGGGGGTCTGAGCGTCGCCCATCTGACCCAAAGGGACAGGGAGTGAGCATGGTGACGTGCCCTCTGCCCCTTGTCCCATTCCCTGCCCCGAGTCTCTCCATGACTGTAGTGAGTCCACTGTGGAGGCTTGTACTGAGATTCATGGGAGAACAGGAAAGGCTCGTTCCAGCCCTGCTACCCCTGCCCCAGGTCATCTCCCCATTTGACGGATGAAGAAACTGAGGCACAGTGATGTCCAGGCATCACGGTGCTTGGGAGGCCGCAGAGCGTTTGCACAAAGGCAAGTTGGCTCTGGAAGGCTCTTTCCTCGCTGCCAGCCACAGAGCTCGTTGGAGGAGGAGCCTGAGCCCCCAAGGACCTACCCATCCAAGACCCAACCAGCCCCTGGAGAGTCATTTACCTCGATCTCCTGTCCCCTCGCCAACCCGTGATGTCCATAGGCCTCGCCCACTCTAAAATGAGAAGAACAAGGCCCGGAGAGCAGCCCGGTGGTTGCAGTAGCCGCTGGTCGGCTGTGATTACGACCCTCCCGTCTCACAGCCACTTCCCTGCCCCCTTTCCCGTCTGTGACACTGAGAGACACGAATGACAGATGACAGCACTCCTGCCGTCAGCAAACTTATGGATATCTTGGGCTAAATGTGGTAACTTGAGTGTCACTTTCTCCGGCTGCAGCCTCGTGGCAGGACAGTTCCAGTAACAGCTCAGTCCTGCAGCGGCCTGACGTGGCCGAGGGAGAGCGTGGGCCCAGCGAGCCATGGGCAGGGGGGACAGCCCCTCCCGGGCGCAGCCCCAGAGCGTCTGAACCAGGGGCTTCCAGGCAGCCACCTGCCCGGAGGGCGCAGCACGCTGGGGCCTGTGTCCTCAGCCAGTAGCAGGGGCTGGCCAGACCGAGTATTTACTGGGGGCGGTTTGAGGGGGGGGGCTGGTGGAGACTTGGAGAGGCAGGCCAACGCTGTCCCAGCCGCTCCCGGATGCCACTCCTGTCCCGTGCGCACCTGTGCGTGACGGGGGAGCGACACACTCAGCCCCTGCCACCGAGAAGCCTACTCACTGTTTGGGCATTAAAACAAACCAGCGCACAAACAGCTCTGACAGATCGGGCTGGGCAGGGAGCCACCTGGGACAGCGGAGCGTCCACGGCGGACGGAGAGCAAGCGTGGGCTGTGGGACCCGGACCTGAGCAGACGGCCCTTCCCCGAGCCAACCGTTCACTCCACAAACGCGGACTGGCGGCCGCCCGCGCGGGGCGCTGTCCGGGTGCCGGGACCCGTGTGCAATCAGTGGGCTGCGGCCCCCGAGGCCGGCAGCCGAGCCGTCTGCAGTCCGGACAGGGAGAGGGCTCGCGTTTCAGGCCTCTGCGAGCAGACGCACCTGCCCTCCCCCGGCCGCTGCGCCGCGGCTCCTGTGACGTGGGGCGGACACGGGATGAATTACCGCCCCGTCGTCTTCATGCATAAAACATGGCCCCGGAGCCGCCCGCTCGCAGCTGCCGTCGCCGGGGGAGCCCGGGGAAGGAAGGGAGAGGAGGGTCACGAGATAAAAGAAGTCGGCGGAAGCCTCAGCCATGAGGAAACAGAGGAGGGTTTTGTGCTCGGCGTGAGCTGCGTGCGCCCGGCCTCGGCTTCCTGCGGCCGCCCGCTCACCTGCCATGAGAAGGCCGTAGGCGCGTGGGGCCATGGTGCTGCGGTCGCGGCTGCACTGGATCCGCAGCCGGCCATGGCGGGACAGGATTCGGCGGCGGCAGCTGAACCGTGAGTGTCCCGGCGGCCGAGCCGGTCCCCGCTGCGCTCCTGCGCCCCCACAGCGTGCGCTGCGTGCCCCTCCTCTCCTGCCCCCCTCCCTGCCCCCTCCCTGCAGCTTGCTCCTACCGCGGTAACTGAGTCCGCAGAGCTGCAGGGGCGAGCGGCAGGGGGCCTCTCTCCCCCCTCCCCAGTCGGTCTGTCCGTGGAGACACCTGTCGAGGGTCGGGTGAGCTGGAAACGTGTTATGATGGGGCGGCGACGTCTGAGCCGCCGGTGTCGGTGATGTCGCCGGAACAGGGGAAGCTCTGTGGGCAGCAGCTCACGGTCCCTTGGAAGGACCCAGCTGTGTGCGTCGCGCTGCATCTGACTCCCAGTCCGACTCCCCCGGGGGTCCCCTGACTGTGCAGGGACAGTGACCCGGGAGAGCTTGTAGTGCGGAAGTAACCTGGGGTGGGGCGGGGGGCGCGCAAGCGTGTGCCCCGCCTGTTCCGCACCCACAAGCCCCGGGCTGTGTGCGTCCGTGGTCGGGAAGGTCGGTTGATCTCAGGTGCAGCAGCTCCGGACCGGCCCGGGAGGGGCCGCTGGGGGCCGTGGGAGCAGCCCACTGCTTACCTCTGTCATGAGAAAACAGGAAGCCACAGCGAGAAATTACAGCTGAGCCTTGGCCTCCGAGGTCTGGGAGGCGACAGGGAGTGGCGGAGACTGTGGCGAGGGGGCGGCCTTGTCCCACCACAGGAGGGCACCCATCACCCCCTGCGACCACTTTGTTCTCATGGGGAAAGGGTCCGACTGGGTGTCAGTTTTCACAGCTGTTTGAGAAAATGCTAATTTCTATGTGAGACGCCGGCAGGGACACCTTCCGTGTGCAGAACTGCGATGACCAGTCGTGTGCTCTGACCCGGAAGGGTTCGGTGCCGGGCATCGGCCTCGCCAGAGGCCACCACGCGGGGTCACCGCAGCCGAGCTGGTGTTGGTGCCCTTGGCTGTTGAGACGCCCGGGTGTGGGCAGTTGAATTCAGATGGACGAGAGGCAGGACCTCCCGTGACAGCCACCGTCCCCATCTGGGGCTCAGGAGGCTGCTCTGGGCCGGGTGGATCCCAAACGCAGCAGGACCTGCCCCCAGCAAGTCCTTCCTGAGCAGAGCCGGGGCAGCCGGGGGTCACCTGTGCCGGCCGGCCGGGCCTCCCCGGGCTCAAGCTCCAGTTCCCGGACACCTCCCTCTGCGTCCTCGGGGACTCTGCGTGAGGCCCCGGCTGCGGAGCTGCCTCCCGATGGCGCGTCGCCTGCCCTCGAAGAACAGGGACTCAGGGTGGTCCGAGAAATTCTGCTTACATCGCGCGGCCAACAGCAGGGTCCGCGATGGGCTTTCTGACACTGACGATGTGCCGGGCCCTGTTAGCCAAGCCTGGCGCGGGGCGGGCGGGTCCTGCCTCTGTGGCAGAACCGTCTGAGGCGGGAGGTGGCTCTGACCGTCCTCCAGGGTGGTCGCGCCCTCCCGCTTCAGCGTCAGGAACTGTAGCCGGACCCGAGCCGTGGTTTTGGGGTGACTGTGCGTGTGCTGATGGCAGAGGGCCGAGGCCGTGGGCGGGGGTGAGGGCCCGAGGAGGGAGGGGACAGGAGCGGCGCAGCGGCTGCGAACGCCGGCGTGGACGCGGGTGTGCGGCGGCTGGAACCTGCCTCAGGCGCCCGTCCCCGGCCCCCTTCTCCGAGGCTTCTCACAGGTCTGCGTCCCCCGACTCGGAAACCCCGGCACCGCTGCCGCTGGGGGTTACGCCGCCCTTTCCCTCAGCTACACAAAGGACCCTGAGGGGCAGTGGGAGGCACACATGGCCCCCAGCTGTGCCATGTCACCAGCGCGCCCCACTCTCCGTCTTCCCCCCCGGAGGCCGGCCCGTCCGGAACCCTCCAACGCCCGCGGCTCTCGCCCATCAGTCAGGGCGCCTCAGCCCCGAACCTGAAGCTGCTCCTCCTGCTCCTCAGCCCGTTCCCACCTTCCCGTCTTAAACGGCCTCGCGTCGCTCATGGCGTGGTCTCCGTGGGCGGGAATGAGCTGCGTCTCCTGCTCGGGGTTCCCGCCGCTGCAGTGAGGGTGTCGGCCGGGACCGCGTCCCCGAGGCTCAGGGTGTCCTGAGCTCCAGGGTTGTCGGCAGAACCGCGGCTGCAGGACGCAGACCTGCCCCAGGGAAGAGGGCAGAGACAGGGCCGCAGCTGGCAGTGACTGGACTTTCTGAACGCTTTCCATGCAGCAGACTCGGGCGGGGCCGCGGCGTGGGCCTGGGTAAGAGGGTGCCCGGGACCCTCGTGCCCTTTGGCTGCCAAAGTTGGGGGGGGAGAGGCCAGAGCGCCCAGAGACGGCGTGTGCTTTCCTAACACGGAGACCTGGCTTGAGCCCTCCCTGAGTGTCCACAGCCTCGGCCACAGCGTGGTCACTGTAACATACCCGCCTCACGGTGTTGTTGGGGGTTGAAAGCCACACAACCGGAAAAGCACCCGGCACGGTGCCTGACACGTGGTGGGGGTACCTCCTGACATCTGTGAGAGTAGAAGTGGCAGCAGTGACATGTGGGGACCACGTAAACGGCCACCACCACGCTCTGGGGCTGGGGAAGTGCCAGGCTGGAGGAGACAGTCCCTCTCAGCCCCTGACCTCACCCCACCTCGCGTCCACTGGCCTGCCCTGGCCCTGGGTGCGCTGACCCCTGCCCTCGGGGAGCTGGGGCGAGTGTCCCCCCGACACCAGAGTCCCGGGCTGTTCTCTGCACAAGCGTGTCCAGGTGACGTGGCCCAAGCAGAACCCACGTCTGGGGGAGCTTTGCTGGAGGAGGTGGCAAGATAACATCCTCTGTGGACCCCAGTCAGCGGGGCGGAGGCCACTTCTCCGTCCCTGAAAAATCCACAGTGACAATGCCAACGCCCGTTTGGGATCAGGGCCACTGCCGTCCCAGAGACCCAACTGTGACGGCCTCTCGCTGCTCACGGCCGTTTCCCTGACTCGGTCGGCCCAGGCCTGTGGCCGGGAGCGTGGGCGAGGCTCTGAAGGGCCCTCCTGTGAGTGGCCGGCCAGACTGGCTGTCAGAACAGGGAGCCAAGGACCCAGTGGCTGCTCCTTGCCCACGTGGCCCTGGAGGGCGCCCGGGGCCACAGGAAGGTCGGGGAGTCTTATCTCTGAGTCCAGATGCTGTGGGCCGGGGGGCCAAGGGCCGGGAGGGGTGTGCAGGCGCCCGTCCCAGCTGCCGCTGTCCGTGCTGGGCCGCCACTCCGCAGATGGCTCCGCCTGTGGGCCCAGCGTCAGCTTACAGGGCCGTGTGGCCCGCTATCGGCTTTCCGCCTGGCAGGCCTGTTCCCCTGCGGGGTGGGCCACTCTCCTTTGCCCGGGCTCCTCCCCCAGGGATCGGGGTCCGGCCGGGGAGTCCAGAAGGCTGCGGGACCTGGTCGCCCTGGGCCAGAGCCCATGCCCCGGGGCTGTGGGCCCCAACTGGCCGCCTCGGGTCACAGACCGTCCCCGAGCCTCCTCTTCCTCCGGCTGCAGTCGCCGTCTCAGGCTGGGCCTCTCTGTCTGAGCTCCACCCGCGAAATCCTCTCAGTATCCCTTTCCTCTAAAGCTTAAAGATTCGGCAGGAGGCAAGCAAGAGGGTCACCCCATGAGTAAAGAGCAAAGAAAGAAGCTTGTTAGGGCATCCTCCGTAATTCAGGGGTCAAAGATGGTCCCAGGCCCAGACCAGCCACCGGCCAGCCTGGTCCCCGCACAGCCTCAGCCCAGATGGCAGGCGGCCGCCCCGGGGCCTCAGGGTGTCCCCAGCTCCTCCCGGGTGACCAGCACTCGGCCAGTCGGAGGATTCGGCCGTGGTTGGCACCGGGGACCCCGGTATTCATGCGGACGTAAGAATGACTCATATACCTTCCAACGCGGCATTGCCCGTTTTCTCACCATTCAGGAGGCAGCTGCCCGGCCTGACCCCCAGCCTGCAGGAGCAGCCCAAGTGTCCTTGCCAGCACCCGCTCCGGCTCCCGCTGTCCGGGAAACGGGGATGAAACCCGAGAAAGGGCGCGACTCTGAATAATTCAGGGTTTGTTGGTTGGGAAACTGCCCTCTTTGTGAGCAGGTTGATCTGGACAGATATGTCGGCCGGCTCCAGCCGGGGACGAGGGCGGACACGGGAGAGGGTGGGGGGGACGGGGGGGAGGAGACACCCCAACGTGGCCGACAGGACGGCAGGGGAGGGAAGCAGCAGAGGGGTCGTGCACGGGGAGCTCGGGGTCGGGTCGCGAAGGACCGGCTGTTCGCAGACGGAGCCCAACAGCGGTCGGGTGCGGTGGGGCGCAGAGTTACCGAAATAGCCCGTCTTCTCAGCAGCGTTGAGCGAGCACATGAAGTTGTGGGGGAAGCAGGGTCGTAGGGGTGGAAACTGTCCGGAAATGTGTTCACCTAAATACAGCCCTCCCGAGAGTCCAGCGCTTCCTCCGGGATGCCGAGAGCCAAGAGCTTGTCCACCTGGCTAAGACCATGTACCCACGACACCCACCCACCCCCCTCCCCACCCGCGGCGTGAGCGTTAGCCAAGGAAACATCAGGTCAGCCTGGGGACCCGCGCCGATCCCTCCGGTCTCGGCCTCGCGCGGCGAAGCCCCTCCCTTCTCGTCTCACAGCAAACTCGTCCCCGAAATTCCGTGCCACACCAAAAATACACGCTGCTTGTCGACCTGACACAAAAGTGGGTGTGGTTTTGATCCGTCCACACCGCAAAGCTGCTGCTGTGTTGGCTGTTGTCGTTTTTTATCTGGCCGTCCAAGGGGAAGGAGGTCCGTGTCCCTGAGCACGAGGCAGGCAGTGCGCGTTTTACACGTTCCTGCAGCCCGTCTGCAGAAAGCGCTGGGCTAGCGGATCCGGGCAGGCCTTCCCAAGTTCATTTTTTAATTTTAAAAATATAATTTACAAGGGAGTTTTTAACAGGCTTAGTTTTTTTTGTTGTTGTTGTTTTTCTTTAGTAGTCGAAAAAGTGAACCGTTGCTGACGAGAGACTTACAGGTCCGAACGGTGCCACCCGCCCAAGCGGTTCCTGTAGGGGTCGCTGGGTCAGGACTTGTGACCCCGGCTGTCAGCAGACAGGCCCCACCCCGAGCTCAGTGGCCGTGGAGGCGCTGGACTGAGGGGGACACCCACGCAGGCCCCTCCTACCTCCAGCCTCCCCCGGACAACTGACCACTCCGGGCCCCCAGCCCAGCCTCTGCACCCCTTCCCTTGGGGGGCTCCCCGCTTCATTCTCAGGACTGTCCCCCATTTACCCTCTTGCCGTGGTCTGGCCCCTGAAGGCCTCTGTCATGTGCACTACACAGTACACGGCCACCAAGTCAAAGAAATTACAGGGAAACGCCTCTTCTGGATGCATACAAGCGATTTTCTAGAAAGTACACATTAATTTTCTTTCACTTTTACAAATGTGCAGATTAAGAAAAAGGTGCAGCCATTCAAATTAGAGTAACAAAGGTATTGCCTTCTAGAAATTCTCGGGCTTCTTGTTTGCAAGGATAAACAAGAAGGATTTGTAACCAGAAACTTGTTGTTTACACGTTGACCTTCCAGAGTGTTCCGGAGGGGTTACATACTCAACCCGCCCTCTGACCTCCCTGTGGCATGTGCTCAGCAACGGTCCACACTGGCCTCCCTTTCTGTGCCTTGGTGTAAGTCTGAGTTAGCGACACCTCAGACAGTGAAACCGGCCTCTGCTCTATGCACAGGCGAACGCACGCCCAGACAAAGATCTAATAAACCCACACTGCCAGCCGAGTGCACCTACGTTTTCTCCAGGCATTTCTGGGTTCGGGGCCTATATTCAGCCTTTAACCCACTGTGACTTGCGTGTGGTGTAAGGTAATCCTGCCGCTCCACTCTCGCATGTGGCTCTCCTGTTTTCCCAAGAAACTATCTTTCTCATTGTACTTGCTTAGCTCCTGTCGTAAATTGACTGGCCACATAGATGTGGGCTTATCCCTGGGCTCTCTGTTCTGTTCCACTGATCTGTGTGTCCGACTGTATGCCCCGGCCACGCTGTTTTGGTTACTGTAGCTTTGTGGTATTGTTTGGAATCCGGAAGTGTGGTGCCTCCATCTCTGTTCTAATTTCTCAAGATTGCTTTGGCTAATCAAGGTCTTTTGTGGTTTCACACACATTTTAGGATTCTAGTTCTCGTTGGGATTTTGGTAGGGATTGCATTGAGTCTGTAGGTTGCTTTGGGGAATATGGACAAGTTAACAATGTTAGTTTTCTCATCCACGAGGACAGGGTATCTTTCCATTTATCTGTATCTTCTTCAATTTCTGACTTCAGTGCTTTATTAGTTTTCCAAATACAGGTGTTTTGTCTCCTGGTTAAATTCACTCCTACATATTTAATTCCTTTTTATACGATTGTAAATGGGATTTTTCCTCTTAATTT
>CM052551.1:737304-764444 GCA_028533065.1 Trachops cirrhosus
GTCTGCTTTCCGTGTCTACGGTGCTGACGACTTCAGATACTTCACGTAAGGGCTTTCATACACTGTTTGTCTGGTGAGTGGCTGGCTTGATTCATTTGGCACGACGTCTAACAGGTTCACCCAGGTCACAGCCTGGGACAGGACTTCCTTCTTCCTGAGGCTGAGTGACATGCCAGTGTGAGCACACAGCCCCTTCCGTCCGCCGTTCACCCACCGACCGACCCTGAGGTGGCCTCGGACCCCGACTGCTACCAGGAACGGTGCCGCGCAAACCGGGTGGGCAAGTGCCCGTCCGAGACCTTGTTCTCAGCCCTCGCGGATGAATGCCCGGGAGTGGAATTGCTGGGTCACACCGCAGTTGGACTTTCGATTTTTTGAGGGAGCTCCATGCTGTGTTCCACAGTGGCTGCACCGTCTTATAGTTCAGGCCCCTTGCAGTTTATCTAATTTAGATAATTAAGTGGGACCCTTGACCACAAATGTCACTTGAGTGCATCAGGGTGAAGGGCGGTGGAGGGCAGGGAAGGAGGTTTGGAGGAAGGCTGCAGCCCCAGTGGGGAGGGGGTGGAGGCGGGACTGGCGTTTCTCAGGGGGGGAGGGGCATGACTGGCATTTGGGGCTGAACAGTCCTTCCGCGTGAGCCACACCCCCTGCCTTGCAGGAAGGTTCCCGAGATGCTGATACCAGTAACACCCCCGTCGTTGTGCAAGCCCGAACAGCCACACATTTCCAAACTCTCCCCTGGGGTGGTCCCAGCCCGGGCGGCGGGCAGTGGGCGGCCCCGGCAGGCCCACACTGAGCATGCTCGGTGCGAACCCCACAGCAACCGGGGCGCAGGGGCGCGGAGCCCACCCCTGGGCCTCCGGCCGCTCTTCTTGGCTACCTGCCGGGATGCCTCCGGGGGGCGTTTCCCGCAGCTGGACTTGTCTGGCCCTGCGTCTCATCCACTCCCAGGGAGAAACTGGTGTCCTTTCAAGGGCACACTTAGGGACAGGTTCTCCACTTGCAAAGTAGCACCAGCGGGCTCCTCAGAAGCCCTCATTAAGTCAAAGAGCGACCGGCACACAGCTGTCAGAATGTCCAAAGTCAGAATTCTGCCCACGGCGAGTGCTGCGAGGACGTGGGGCCGCAGGGACACTTTGTCACTGCAGCTGGGCGTGCGGGCGGTGCAGCCCCCGTGGGAGACAGCCCAAGTCTCTCAGACAATCTAGCTTACTCTTACCACACGATCTCGGCATTGGCCCAAAGCACCTGAAAACTCGCATCCACACAGAAACCCACGCAGGGATGTTTACGGCAGCTCTACTCATAACTGGCAAGACTAGGAAGCAACCGAGACCGGAAGCAGCCCTTCCGTGGGTGACGGATCAACCGTGGGGCAGCCAGGCAATCGCACACCATCAGCTGTCGAGCCCTGAAAAGACACGGAGGCCCCTCACGCACACATTACAGAGTGAATGCAGCCATCTGAAAGGGCTGCCTGCTGTGTGGATGGACAGGCGGGACGCGGGATTTTCAGGCCATAAAACCCCTTCGTATGATTCCACAATGGTGGCTACGTGACACTACGTGTATAACTGTCGAAACTCGGAGAACGGGCAACACCGAGAGCAAACCTGTGCTGAACGCTGTGGGCTCGGGGTGCAGATGGCACGTCAGTGCGGGTTCCCCAGGTGTGACTGCTGCGCCCCTCCGAGGGGTGTCCTCAGGGAGGGGGCTGCGCAGGTGTGAGGCAGGGGGTGTGGGCAACCTCGGTGTCTTCCTGGCCATTTTGCTGTGACCCTAACACTGCTATAAAAACAAAGCCTATTGAAATATATCCACATATGACGACAGCATCTTCAGTAGGTAAAGTCCCCAGAAGGAAACGCCGTGGGTCCAGGCTCCCCACCACCCTCCGCATTTGCATTTTCTGAGCTTCTGACCTGAGAGGTTTAACAACCCAGCCGAGAGCCTGGGAAACCCGCCGAGAGCAGGGCAACACCACTCGAGACCTGGGTTTGAACAGCCACGCAGAGCTCAGCACCAGGGCGATGGCCACCGTGACGCCACCACCAGAAGCTCCCTCTGGGAGGAGCTGCCTGTCCCATGACATTTTCTCCTGTCCGCTTTAGCGATAAAGCCTGAAGAACCAGCTGGGAACATGTTGTGAAATGGAAGTTGTCTGACCCAAACTCGTTATCTATTTATTGGCCATCGATTTAACGGGCCCAGTGAGAGCCTGGATGTGTGTTACGTCAGGTTTCAGCGTCATCAGGGTTGGAGTCCCCAAATGCAAGGAGTTTGCCCGGGAAAAGGGCAACTGTCGCTAGTGCAGGGAAAGCCAGGTCCGGGGTGGCCACGATTCTTTCAGCTAAATTGTCATTGAAGCAAACCCAAGACAGGGGAACGTGAGCCCTGCACTTTCGATATGACTCATTGTGTTCAGATTCACCCTACAGTTAAGAGCCCACCTTCCTCTTTAAGGAGCAATGAAAGCTGTGGCTTTGAAATAGAATTCGTGGGGCTCAGACTTGGAGCCCTGTCTGTGGGGAGATCCCGCCGGCTGTGCAGCCCCTTCCAGGAAAATTCCTTCCTCTGGGGCTGAGGGCAACCCCCCCTGGCATGCAGGCTGCAAAGGGCTCAGGCAGCCTGTTGGTATGAATGAAGCGGCTTTCTCGGGCTGAAGCGGAAGCTGCCCTCCCCGGGGCTTAGGCAACGGGGAAGGAAACCGCCCAGGGCAGTGTGACAGCTGGGACGCCAGGGCCACTGCCGCGACCACCTGCCCCTGCCTGCCGCACTCGGACCACCCTCGCCACGATGCAGTCTCTGGACCCCGAGGAGTTCCTGGTCGATGAAGAGGATGATATTTTTGGTGAAGGTAAATACGTCTTTCTGCCTGGAGCCATGCTGATCTGCTGGGAACTCCTGTGCTCTCTCACCCGGCACCTTGAGGGAAGCCTGCGGCAGCAGGGGGACAGGGGGACGGGGGACGGGGGACGGAGCGGTCCTCCATGGACCCCCGCAGTTTTGACCTGGGCTGCCTGCCCCACCCACCCTGGATCTTCCCCTCACTCGTCCTCGGACCCCAACTCCCCTGCCTCTCCCTCTCTTTTCCGGGCCGGGTGTGCGGCCGGGACGCCCACCGGCACACTGCCGACTTTCCCTTCCTATTTCACTGCTTCCCACAGGGAGAGCCGGGCGGTAGGATGTGGCCAGAGGGCTGTGATTTTAAATGGTAATCTAGTCACCTGCCTCTGCCGTCTTCAAATGCTGCCCACTACACTGGCCCGTAGGCTGGGACTTCGGGGCGCTGTCTGAATAAACGGTATTCTGGACTCAGGGACCCCCTAAGTTCGGTTGTTTTCCCTAAGAACCCATGTCTAGTCGATTTTGCAAGAACTCTAGCAAGCAATTTTTAAAGGAGCACTAGCAAGTGTTTTGGGGATCACCCAAGTATTCAAGTTCACTGAAGGAAATTTCAAGGGCACAGATGCCCACTAGGATCCTCTCGCAGTTTAACGTGTGGAGTCTGTCTTTCTGTTGTTTGGTTGTGGCCTCAGAAATGTTTAAAACCACGACTTGGGTTTTGATGACAGCTTCACTGTGCTGGGGTTGGTGGCCGCTGGCCAGAGTGCCTAGTGTTGCTTTAGCCTGAGCCACTGCAGCTGGACGTCAGGGTCCCTTGTTCTACTCGGAGGTGCTTTCTCTGGTTAAACCTACTTTGATATTTCCTCCCTTCATGTTTTAAAAAATGATCACAGCTAGGACTTGGCGACTTCTGCGATGGTGCGAACGGGCGCCACCTACAGGCCGGTGCTCGCAGTGCGGGCTGTGTGCCCCACCCTGCAGAGGTCAGGCCGGCAGGGCGGGCGGGGGAGCCCAGCGCCTCCGCCGAGCGAGCGTCCGTGAGCTTTGAGGTCATTGTTTCAACCTCAGCAGGCACGGTACAGGGTGAAGTTGGGGGCGGGCAAGATTCAGATTCAAATTCTCACTCGGCCTCATACTGCCTATGGGCCCTAAGCAACGTATTTGTTTTGCTAACCCTCAGCGCCCTTTGCGGGGACGTGGGGTGTCCGTGCCTGCCGGATTGCGCGGATGTGTCCCAACGAGCCTCCTAGTATTGGCGTCGCGCTTCCCTACGTTCCAGACCGATTGTCTCATTTAACCTAATCTCCGAAGATTAGAGAGAGGATTCTTGTGAATCCAACATCCGGCGCGTTTGTGGTTGGTTTCCAGAGTCGCAGCTCACGTTTGCCAGCTTCTGTGGAAGTGCGCCCGGGGGCTGCGTCATTCCAGGCAAGCTCTGTGCGGGGTCGCTGCGAGCGCCTCTCTGGGGTCGCAGCGCCAGCGCGTGGCCGCTTCACTGCGCCGCGCCTCGGTGTACTCACGCACAACGCAGGGAACAAGCCCCAGAGACGGGCAGGTCAGTGGTCGCTACTGGCCAGCGCTCTGCCTAGCACGCCGACGCTCTCAGTAAAAACCAGTTCCCGCTGCGCGCTCACAAACACGCCTCCACGGCGCAGGCTGGAAAGTGACGGTAGAGAGATTCGGGGCAGAGGTTTTGGCATGTCTGGTTACCCGCGTACTTTCAAACCAGGACTTATTTACAGAACGTGCGCTGACAGACAACTTTCCGGAGGTCTGCGGTGGTGGGAGCAGCCCTGGAGAAGGGGTCAGGGGCCTGCACCTGGGGCCACGTGTCCGCAGGGTGCCCCACAAGCCATTGGACCTCTCCGGGCCTCACTCTTCCCCGGAACACGAGGCTGGGGCACACGTCCTCTAAGACCTCGTTCTAAGCTGCAGCATCGTCTCTGCACGGCGGATTGCCTCCCCCTCGGAGACTTCCGCCCGCAGGTGTCAGCCGGGCTTCCCGGCCGCCTCGCTGGCCTAAGAGCGCAAAAACGCTGTGGGTACAATGAGTCTCCTTAACACCAAGGAAGAAAGATGCCGAGGACCTTGTTGCTAAGGCAACCGTATTTCTTTGTAATGGACACATTGTTAAAGGACTCTCTCCCCCGAAAGGCACATAGATTTAGAACAGAGGGCCATTTGGTTAAAAGTAAAAATACATTCATCTAGATGTGCGGACCACACAAAGACCTGGGGAGGAAAAACAAGGAGCCCTGCCCACAAACGTATGTCTTTACCTGCCTTCCTGAGATCCTGTTTGCTTCAGCTACTGTGCTCTGCGGCTACAGGAGGTGTTAAGGTTCACAGAACAAAGAGGCACCACACAGTGTGTGGCTGTTCTCCTGAGCAGGGGGGTCCCTGCGGGGAGAGAGAGCGGCTGCCACCCAGCTACCGCCAGAGACCCCGGTATTTGTTCCCCTTTCTCTTCTCTCTCTGTGTGTCTCTCTGTTTCTGTTTCTCTTTCTCTCTCTGTCTCTTTGTGTGTGTGTGTTTCTCTCTCTCTCTCTCTCTCTCTCTCTCTCTCTCTCTCTGTCTCACACACACACACACACACACACACACACACAGAGGCTGGCTTTCCAAACACCTCCAACAACCTGGTCTTCGTGCTGGTTGGGAAACAATACTACCCGGTTCGCCACCCTTCCCTCGGGGAGTGATGGATCTGACCACAGGGCCCTGAGAGCCCAGTAGGGGACCAGAGGAGCCTTTTCTCGGTGGGTTCAAACTCATCAAATGAAAGGGCTTCCATCTGTTCTCTCCCTGGGCCTGCTCGCCAGGCAGCCTGGCACAGGTTGGTCATACCGGCTGCAGGGGACGGGGGGAGGTAGTAATAGTAGTGATAACTGTAACAATCCTGATGATGATGATGATGATGATGATGATGATAGAGAAAAAGTGCCAGGCGCAGTGGAGGCGCTGGCCAGCCTCCGAGAACAGAACGGGGTCGGCGTGAGGGAGGAAACACCCCCGGGGCGGTCATTCAGTGGGTTAGCGGAACCACTCACTGGCCCGCGCTCAAGCTGCAGTGAGAGCTTCCTCCCTCAGAACCAGAGCCCTGGCCGCCGCCGTTTTCGGCTCACTCGGGAATCCGTGGTCAAGCGCAATGACCAGAATAACAGCACCACGAGTTCACGGGCATCGGTGCAAAGCGTTTCTCAGGCTCCTCTGTTCCCCGGACACGCACATGCCTTTTAAGATCTCGCCTCTGGAAAGAGCACAGGGGCCTGCGAAGCTGGGCCAGGCCATCAAATGTTCCCCAGAGCCCGTGCAGCGCGCGAGAACCCTCCCATCCTGCGTCCCTGCCTCCAGGAGAGGTGTTCCGACCTCCCCAGGGAAGAACGCTCCCCAGCGGAGGGGAACGGGCCACGGGCAGTCCCCTCGACTATCGCTCTCAGGCCAGCTGACGCTCTCGGACCAGCAGGTGGCTGGGAAAAATGCCACTCACGTTGAACCAAACCTCCCTCCTGTCCCCACGCCAAGTACAAGAAGGGAACGGCACTTCCCATTCAAGGGAGAGAAACACTCAACTCAGAGAGAGCAAGAAAACTGCAAAAGGCGTACCCGGACGAGAAGCGTCAGTGAGTCCGTGGCCACTTCCTGTCTTCCCCTGGAAACTCTCAGCAAGCCAAGGGGGACTTTTTAAAAAGCGGTAGACAGTGATGCGGTCTGCAGTGGTCTCGCACACTGCCACGTTGTCTTCTGGGTTACATCCGCCCTTGCCAAAATTAAAAGAAAGAAGGAAGAAAGCAAGATTAGATTAAGGTTATGTAGGAGACCAATAAATCCCGAGAGTTCAGGCTGGTTGAGTCATAGCCTCCGGAAAAGGCATGAGAAGCAGAGGCACGTTGGCTGGAGAGAGTCGGAGCTTCTTGCCGGACGAGGCCCCATTTCATGTCATGTGAATGAGATCCCTGTTATTCAGCTACGCTGGACCTTTCTCAAAAACACCCCTACCTGGGGTCTCCCGGGACCCCAGCAACAGGCCTGGAGGAGGGGCGGGAAGGGGCCGCCCTGGTTCCCTGGGACAAGAAAAGCTGGTCACTCTTCGCTCTCACCAGGCGCCCGGGCTGCCTGGAACAAGGTCCGCTCTGGATTCCGGGACAAAAGCTTTGGTTGGCAGCCGTCCTCCCTGTGCTCTTTGTCACTGGCTCTGGGAGCAGACGCGGTCCCCCTCCCCCACCCCGCAGTGATTCATGCCTGTGTGACCTCGGCCTTGGACTCCCACAGAGCAGTCCCTTCCCAGGGATGTCCAGGAAGGCTGCCGAGGCCGCTGCCAAGGAGCCGGCGTCCTCTAGGGCGCTCACACCGAAATAGCACACGGCCCCGCAGCTCCGTGGGCTCTCAGCCACCAGTCCCCCTCCAGGGACCGTGCAGTCACCTGCTTAGATCGGCCACGGCCAGCAGGGGCTCACTATCGCACAGACACGCCAGGCGCTCGTCGAGTGTCTCCGTGAGCTGCCAGCCGTGTTCTTAGGGACGGCATGCGACACACTGACCTTATCTTCCGTGGGGCTTGAGCTGGAGGTCCAAGTGTGTGTAGGCCTGCCCACTGCCCGTGTGGCCATGCGATGTTTTTACAGAAGAAGAAGCGTGTAGTTATTATGTCAACGGTGAGACTCATCGGGAGCGCGGCCCCTGTTCCCTGAGAGCGGTCACGTCGCCTACACAAGTCAGCTCGCCCAGCAGAGAGGAACGGTCCGTCCCGCTCGCCACGCCTCACGTGGCCCGCGGTGCTCCGCCAGTGTCCGCGCGTCCAGCCTCCCCTTTGCTTGTGGACGGCTAAACGAATGCTGCCCGTTGGCTGCTGGCCAAACAGCCGTGGCGTTCGGGGAAGATGTTTACAATTCGGTTGATTTCAGAGGAGGTTGTAAAGATGGAAAAGGCATTAGAGGGGTCCAACCGGAAGGACTATTTCAAGTTCCAGAAGAAAGGCAGAGAAGAGTCGGAAAGGACAAGACGAAAAACAAAAAAAAGCAATCGTGACTGGTCCCAGCAAGCACAACTGGGGAGAAGAAAATGAACCCCCAAATGCAGGTGCCGGCAGGATGCTGGGCATGCGCACACTTTCTCGACGATCAGCGCGTCCCAGGCTGTGCGGGGGCTGGAGGCGGGCGTGGCCCGGCCGGCTGGGAGGCCAATGACCGCACAGCAGGTGCGCAGGGTGGAGGAGGGGCTGCCCAGGGTCAGGCGTGTTCAGTCCTTGTCCGGAGACAAACCAGGACGTTGGAACTGAGAACCACTTCGCTCCGTGCTGAGCCCAGCGAGTGTGTCTCATCAGTCATCTAGAACTCCCTGTCAAGAAACAAAGAACAACCCACTTGGCCGTGTTCAGACCGTGTGTTCGAGAAGGATTTTGAGCTCTGCTGGAGAAACAATAAAGAGGCAGGTAGAACAGCCCGTTTCACTCCAGAAGGCGAATTAACAGTGAGTTATATGATCGTCAGTCTTTCAAATGTGGACGCTGCAGGTCTTAAGCTTTTCCCACTTGCCTCTGCTTGCTTCAGGCAGGAGATGCTTAAAGATCAGTGCTGGAGCCTTGTAAAGTAAAAATTTTGGACCTTAAAATATAAAAGTGAAGAAAGAGTGAATTTTCGGAGGGGGGAGGTTTCTGTTTCTCCAACTGAGGGAGAGAGAGAACAGTGTGTCAAGGTCTGTGGAGATGTCCGTGACTAGGTAGGTAACTGGGGAACAGAGGAAAGACCTTGGGGGGGTCATGTGCTGTATTATGACCTTTAACCCTAGGAAATAGTCATTTGTAAATCAAATAAATAGGAGGAAGAACAAGTCACCACCTTCTGGAAATTGATGAGGTTTGGAGGACATCTTTCCCCCCCAATTTTCCCTTTTTGGGTCCCTGGGAGCTAAACGTTTAAATGTGTACACTGTACAATTCAAACGGCCGGTCCCTCCTGCCTCTGGACTTCATTCTAAACTGTCCATTCTGTGCGAGAAGCAATGAGCCACGAAGCAGGGGGGGAAGTAGCTTGGCTTTCAGATCACAGACGGAGGCGCTGTGAGCAGGTGCACACCACTCTGCCTTCCGGACAAATCGGCACTCAGGGAACCGTGAGAGGGAGCAGACAGGAAGGCACGGTCGGCAGTGGGATTTTTCTTCCTAGTGATAGCGGCACACTGGTGGGACGGTGTGTGAAGAAGAGCCCGTGGAAGAACCCGTCAGAGAGGCAGATGTGATTTGCGGGAGGTGGTCTTGGCTGCGTTCGGATGAATTACATGACGCACTGTTAGGAAAAGCAGCCCCTTCGATGGCGGGTTTATGTGCTGAGTGGTGCCACGGATGCCTTTAGGGTGGGGCATGTCTCAGCCCCTATGAATCTCCGTTAGCGTCTTTAAACACTAAAACGTAAATGAGAACGTTAAATCTCCATCGAATGCTTTTTCAGGACACGTTCCTACTGTGGATGGTCTGCACTCCGCAGTCTGAGTACAATACTGTGTGCGTGCTCTGCAAACAGCCTCCGGTGGGAGACCAGATGCCCCCCACTCCGCGGGCGAAGTTGCATGCTAAGTACTTTGCAGACGGAAATTCTAGAGCCACCGCTGTTTTTCAGTCTTTGATTTTCACCATTCCAAATTCCCAGCTGAGGAGGGAAAGGCAGCAGGGTACAAAGAGCAAAATATTTGGACTCAAAAGCCCTAATTCAACACACTGGCAGTTTGATTTAAGGCACATGACCTAACGTTTCAGAAGCTTCACTCTCCATCTCCCACCTGGAGATGATGATGATAAGGGTGAGGAGGAGGAGGGTGGGATGGTGGTAGAGATGGCAGTGGTGATGGCATTGGTGTTGATGGTGGTAGTGACTGTGACGTGATGAAGGTGACGATGGTGATGGTGGTGAAGGGGATGTTGGTGGTGGTGTGGTGGTGTTGGTGGTGTGATGAAGATGATGATGATGGTGATATAATGGTGATGATGCAGTGATAATGACAGTGACGATAGTGGTGGTGATGAAGAGGATGATGGTGATGGTGGTGATGACGGTGATGTGATGAAGATGATGACTGTGGTGATGGTCATCTCCCTAAGATGTTACCATGAGGTTAAGGGGATCCTGTGTGAGATCATGGGAAACCAGAAGGGCTTACCGTGTAGGTGTCAGCCACTCTTCATGTGCGATTTTCTCAGCTGCCCCCGCCCCCCGTGTCTATACAATCCCCTCCTCTACTCCTGGCCTGTGATTGACAAGGACGCAGCCTACAAGGGCAGAGCTACCGACACTGCTCGCTCCAGAGGCTCCCTGCTCATGAAGTGACAGGCCCGCTGCTCTCCGGTGTCCGCCAGCTGAGCAAGGCAGGTCTCAGAATAACTCCACCGCTTGGCACAGAGTAAGAGTGTGATTTTCTGCCCATTGTTCATTGCTCTCGCCAATCTGGCCTCGCTCTGGGAAGCCTCTGAGTATGAACGAGTAATGTAGCCTATGGCAGTTTTCCTTTGGACAGAGTCCCCTTGCCTTGGTCAGGGATGCAGAAGGTGAGGATTATTCTCTCTAACAGTGTCTGCAACAGCATAAAAACCCTATTTCCCGGGTACCTACTTACTTCCTGTAAACACACCCCAGTTACTGCTCCCCCACCCATATTTGTTAAAATGCTTCTAATACAAAGATAAAACACACCGATATTTGAATTCTATATATGTCACAGCATTTTAGGACAGTAGTTAATAATTAAGATGTTAGCCCTGGCCAGTGTGGTTCAGCTGGCCGGAGCATCGTCCGGTAAACCAACAGGTCACCGGTTCGATTCCTGGTCAGGGCACACGCCTGAGTGGCAGGTTCAGTCTGTGGTGGGGGTGCGAAAAAGAGGCAACTGATTGATGTTTCCCTCTCACATCAACGTTTCTTTCTTCCCTCCTCTTCTAAAAATCAATAAGCACATCCTCGAGTGAGGATAGAAAAAATTAAGATTTTATATGAAAACTTCACAATGTCCCCTCTGGTGGTGTTTTGTTTTGCCTCCCGTTGCTTTTTAAATATTTTCAAGGGGAAAGCCCCCCGGAGGGAATCGTGACAGGCTGTGTGTGTGTTGGTGCGTGAGCATCTTAATGTGCGCACACTCGCAGGGGAAGGCACACGTTTGCTCTGGGGCTTCACGCTCTGCGGATGGGGCAGAGCACCAGGGAGCAGAGCGGGCCCGCCGCGAGCCGATCGGCAAACGCCACTGAGCACTGGCCAGTGGCAGTGGTGACCGGGGCACAGAACTGGGCGTGAGGGCACAGTTGGGGTTGGGAGGTGCTGCCCCTCAGGCGCTAATGGGCGATTCGGGGAGAGAAGACGTTTTCTCCCGCCGGTGTAGGGACGTCCACCGAATGTCTCCCCAGGTTCCCTTGTGTTCAGCTCCTGGGATCGCAGGGAGATAACACAGCTCCGGCCCTGGAGGAGTTACACTGCGGTGGAGGGAGGCAGCAGCCGGACAAGTGAAAACAGGGGGTGTCAGTTGGGGGGACGCGTTCAGGGGAACTGAGGTGCATGGGAGACGCGGAGCGCCGTGGTCAGGGAAGGCTTTCCTGGCAAGTGCCCGGAGGCTTGAAGGAGCTGCCGGTCTGCCCTGGCCGAACGGGGAAGAATGTTCCAGAAAGAGCCAGGGGGCCAGTGCGATAGATAGCAGCGTGATGTGAGCACGCAGAGAGCGGAAGACGAGGAGATCCAGAGGTTTCGGGGGTCCAGGCCTTGGGAAGCCTTACAGTCCATTGTAAGAATTTTGAGTTTCACTCTGTAGGAATCATTGGTGGGCGTTGAGCAAAGTGACATAATTGATTTGCTTTTCAAAAAGAGCGTTCTGACTGTTGCCTTGGAAACAGAGATGAGGCCTGAAAGGCAAAAGCAGGTGGGCCGGTCAGGAGACTGTTGCAATGATCCAGAAGCAAGAGGTGGGGACCCCACCAGGCCTGATGTCAATTGGGAGCCTGCTGGAGGGAGTCAGCCTGCAGGGGGAGGGGAGTGGGGCGATGGGGCCGCAGGGGGCCGGTTTGGGCGGGTCACGTTTGCCGTGCAGCTATAAATAGTGGATGACTCGGTGAAATCCAATGCCAAGCCCCCAGAACAGTGGGCATTCAGGTAGTGTCTGGTGGAAGGTGATGACAAGGCCACACCCAGGAAAACCATTCGTAGATTTAACTCCAGCTTCTGGGGACTGAGCCACACAACCTACGCAGGCTGTCCCGCAGAGCGGGCCGCTCGAGAACGCGAGGCACACTGCTCTCAAACCCGGAGGGGACATTGCAGGAAAGGCCAGAGCGGAGGGCGGGCTCCGGGGCAGAGAGTGTTTCCGTCACTCTGCACCCTCACGTGGCCCTTGGCGTTCGGTGCCCTTCTGCCCCAAGGCTGCTCATTGCAGGATCTCAGCTGGAAGGGACCTGCAAAGCCTTCAGTCTGCTCTCCCCAGAGAAGGCAGGCAAGGCGTCAGTCCCCTCGCCAACCTCCTCACCTCTGCCCTTCCCCAGGCCACATGCCAGCCTCCCTGGGACAGTCAGGAACTAGCCGTGCGCACAGCGCTCCTGCGTTAGGCCGAGTCCCCTGAGCGATGTCTTCCCTCACTTCTTTATCCTAATCCTGGGGAAAAGCGTCCTTCCTCCTGTAAGACAGTCTCTCGTGTCCTCGAAAACCATTAACGGGACGAGGGAACCTGCCAGCAGCTCTCCAAACACGGAAACAGCCAGGCAAATATTTGCATTCCACCAGGCAGTCAAGCTGAGGGCTGCATCTCAGCCGACAAGGGGCCACGTTCTCGGCGTGGCAGGAGCTCAGCGGCCCGTCTGTGGGCTGGGGTCTGAAAGGCAGGGGCGCGTGGCCCACAGCTGCTGAACTCGAGTCCCTCCTTGAGCAGCCCCCGCCGCCGCGAGGCCGGTGCCGGCGGGGAGAGCGCCATTGTGCCTTGGGAGCACAGCAGGCCTTCAGTTTCTCTTCCTCAAGGAGCCCCTTGAGGCTGGCGGAGTGGGGGTGGGGGGGTCGGTGAAAGCCAAAGCCATCTGTCCCAGGCCTGAGTCAGCCTCTTCCTGCTGCCGCTGTGAAACCCGAACGGGATCCGGGGAAGATAGCGGAGGGCGTTGCTCCGAGAGGCCGCTCTCCGGAGACCGGCTTCAGCCAGAGCCCCGGCATTCGTCACCATTGCTCTGCGATTTGCACCTCCAGCGGCCTCTGCGCCAAGGACGGATCCTGAACACGACAGCTGATGACACCTCGGGGGTGTGAATAATGAATTCATCGTCAAGGATGTGGTGACACCGCAGCCCCCACGCCGGTCCGGCTGATGACGGAGGGTGGCGGCGCCCTGTCCCGTGGCCGCGGGGCTCTGCCAGGGACGAGGGCTGCGTGCGAGCAGACAAGGGCAGCGGGAGCAGGGGCCACGCCCGGCGCCCGCTCCAGATCGGCCTGTGGGCTGAGCGAGCTGGGGACGGGTCGGATTTCCACTTCCACCTCCACGGGCAGAGTCTGCGGGGCCCAGGGGCGATCTGGTCTCCGGTCCCTGATCTGGTATAAAGCGTTCGCTAGTGGGGGAGGTGTCGGCTGTGAAGGGTGGTTCAGGGAGCGCAGAGCCGCTAGG
The DNA here is from genome assembly GCA_028533065.1 of Trachops cirrhosus. NCBI lineage: Eukaryota > Metazoa > Chordata > Mammalia > Chiroptera > Phyllostomidae > Trachops > Trachops cirrhosus. Next base: position 750,763 of record CM052551.1, read on the forward strand.
CCCCGAAGCCAGCAGAGTGAATCGAACGGTCTCCAGGCCTGGCAGCGGTCACACGGCTTCTGAACACGCAGGAGCCGGCCCACTGCCTGAGAGCAGAGGGGCAGGGCTGCTGCCCAGGCACGGAGCCCTGGGGAAGGGGGACCCTACCGCACCCGGGGGTGGGGGGGTTAAGCTCCTCGGTGTTCTCGGTCACTCTCTCTGGTCTTGTCTGAATAGTAGTGACTGATTCAGCCTCCCAGAGACCGGTTCAGAGGTGAACTGGACTCCGAAACAACGCCTGTGGAGGTTGGGAAGACTGACCGCCAGCCACAGAGCTCGGTGTCCCATTTACTTACTTACATTTTCCCCCTACACTTCCTCCTACAACCCCCCGCCCCGAAACGATGGCCTCGACTTCGTGCACGAGAGAGGGAGTGAGCTCTGGAGAGGCTTTCTGCGTAGCGGAGGCAGTGAGAAGGAAATAAATTAAATGAAGAGATTCCATGTAACAACAACTCTGGCCTAAAACTGAAGAAAGAAAAGTAATTAAAGGGGTTCCCTAAAGCAGAACTATTTTAAAAGGAGGAGTGACTGGAGAAAGGGGATTTCACATGTTTTCCAATAACTGAGAGGCGGGTGTGTGTGTGGCAGTCAGGGCTGCCCTGGGTCGGAACAGCTGGAGGAAGGGCGACTTACAGAGATGACGCACAGGGCTGTGGGTGGCACCCGGGGACCCGGCGGCACGCGGGGACCCGGTGGCATGCTCAGGCCCGGGTGGCTGCCGGGTCCAAGGGGTGGGAGAGGTTGTGAGAACCTTCAAGGGGACCGAGCTGTGGAGCCGGTGCCTGGAGGGGACGCAGCCAGCCCAAGATGACCTCCCACCTCCTTCCCTTTCTCCTGTGGGCGCCCCAGAGGCTGACGTGGTCCCACCAGGGAGCCCCCAGGGCCCAGAGCAGGAGAGAGACAGGTGGAGCAGGAGAGGAACAGCCACCTGGGAGACTAAAGGGGCCTGGGGACACAACGTAGGCAAATTAGCTCGGAGGACCTCACAAACAAGTCTCTCCTTGTGTGTCCCTCCCCCGCCCCCAGGGCCCATGATGACAGAAAAGAGAAGGACTGATTATAAAGTCAATTCAGAGCCTTAAAAAAGTGCGTACCCAGCACCTAGCGCTGTATTTACACACATATATCGATAGCTTCCGGTCATCTCTACCTCCACGGTGAACTATTTCATACTTGTTTTAACGTCTCTGTATGACAGCGGTTACTCAGTTAAACGTATGCTGTTTGCTTTCAGCTTTGTGGGATTCACGGCTTAGGAATTAGTGAAGTTAACGTTCCGCCAAAATGCTGGTCGCTGAGAGCGGAGGTTCCCAAAATGAGCTCTGAGGACCCCTGAGGCTTCCCAAGACCCTCTCCGGGGCCCCCAAGGTCCTCGATGGTTTGTCAAAGATATTGAGGGTTTTCATCTAGCTTGTGTTACATACCATCTACAACACGGGAAACATAAAATGGCCAGTCCAGGCCATGTTATTGCGTCGTGGGTCTTGACCAGAAATCGAGAACTGCTGGCCTAGGTTACACCGTTGCAGAAAACGGCCTCTGCGTGGAATTCAGCAACAACGCACGAGGACCCAGCCGCAGGTTTCTGGCTGGAGGGGGACTGGCTGCCGCACGTGGGGCATTTTCTGAACATGTAGCTGAGGGTCTTGTGGCCACGCAGCCCTGGGTCCCTGAGTGGGCAGGCTGGAGGTGGGGTGGAGTGGGGCTCCGGGTCGGGCAAAGCACGCGATGTCAGTCCTCCCCTGGGTGTCGGCCACACACACCTCCCATTGTGCAAGCAGATAAGCAGGGCGACCCGGCAGAGACGGCCACTCCCCGGAGGGTCTTATCTGCAGTGCCAGACCCCGGCAGAGGGGCTGGGGCCCGCTCCCCGCGGTTCAGGGCCCTGGGCGAGGCCCAGCCGACCCTAGTGAGTAGGAAGTTTCTTTCCGTAGGCGCAGCTCTGTGGCGTGAAAACGCTCTTTCTCCAAAAGAAAAGGTGGCGAAGCCCCCGGGGGGCCTTGTGCAGCTCTTGTTACTCGTCGGCAGTTCCTGACTGTCCCCTGCACTCACCGTCAGGGGGTCACCATACTGAAGGGGCACTAACCGCCACTCCTGACGTCGGGGCTGGTAAACGAATGAGGGGAGGGCACCAAATAGCTGGGGCAGAAGGGAGGTGTGGGGGCGTCCGTATTCCGGGGACACGGGACTCGCAGGTGACAAGAAAGAGGTGCTGTGCGGACAGGGCTCCCCAGGCCGGTGCGTTCCCGGAGACAAGTGGCAGGAAGCCACGGGCGTTCTCAGCAGGGACCCTCCGGGCCCTGGAAGCGGCCTGCGCAGGAAGGCGGAAGCAGGACCCGGCAAACGCGCAAGTCAGAAGGAAGCTGGGCGACCGCACTGTCCAGACCCTCCCGGGACAGGCGAGGACGGCGCGCTGGCACAGCCGTCCGGGATGTGCCCGGGATTTCTGCCGGCATGACCCAAACAAAGCCCAGGTGTCTCAACGCCACGTCCCAGTCCCTCCCCGGCTGTTCCTGCACACCGAGCGCTGCGGGACGAGCTCAGGGCTGGCACGGCACAGGCTCCGAGAGCCACACCAGGGTGCTGGGGGCCGCTGGATTTCACAGTCCTTCCAAGGGCAGTCCTCACGCACTTCATAAATTAGAGCGTCAGAAAGACAGAGAGAGGGAGATGGGTCAGCGCTCGAACGGAGAATGAGCAGGTGGGAGCAGGCGGGAGCAGGCGGGAGCAGGCGGGAGCAGGCGGAGAGCGACCCTGTGAGACAGGAGTGGGGAGATCTCAGGACTGGCGCCCCTCCAAGCTGTGCCTCCCGAGGACGGTCACAGAGCAGAGAAGGACTTTCCAAACCAGGGCGTGAGGTCGGCTGTCCACGTGGACACTAAGATCAGGGAACCGAAAAGAGGTCACTGGGCCCCTCGCTCCAGGCCTGCGCGCCCAGAACGGCAGGAAAGGCCACAAGGCACCACATCACAGGCAGGAGGCAGAGGCAGGGACACAAGGGACGGGCCGATGGCCGTAACCAGACGTCTGTGGCCTCCCGAGGAGCCCTTCCACTCGCCTCCCTGTGGGCCTTCGGGCGTGTCCCGAATCCTGCGTTGACATCTGCAGATCCAGTTCCGGAGAGTAAGCCGGCTGCCCCTTGGGTGCCCTTCTGGTCCAGCGTGTGTTCACCGGCATTGATCGGTGGCACAAGGAATAACCCGGAGGGGCGTGTCCTGCCTGTCCCCTGACCCGAAACTGGCTTCGACCTCGCCCATGAGAGAGCGGAACTCAGCTGTTGAAAGGAACCACGTTCACTGCCACTGAAGTCCAAACTGTCCGTCTCGTGTCCCGTAGATACCCAGAGCTCCCACGGCACCCACGGGACCCCCTCTTCCATAAACGCCACCCACCGGGTGTCCAGGGCCGCCCTCACCGCCCGGCTCCAAGGGGCGGTTCCAGGACCTCGGGATCCGAGCGCGTCTCCCGCCCTGAGCAGAGTGCCTGCGTCTGAGAGAGAATGACAGCCTGTCCTCTGTGCCTGGGGCCGTTTTTAACTCACACCTTGACATGTGGCCAGTGGGGGGGAGGCGGGTCGCTCGGGTTAAAGGTCTCCTTTGGACGGACCAGTTCTGTCCTCGGAAGGAATGCCTCCAAGGGGACTCGAGCTGTCCGTCAGAGGAAGGGCAGAGGGAGCTGGGTGTCTGGAAGCAGCCAGCTGGGGCGAAGGCACGGACACGGGACGGTCTGTGGGGCACGGGGCCCTGCTGTGGACTCCTTCAGTGGGTCACCACAGGCTGACTGGCCCTGGCGTGTGCCGCTCACGTTCCAGGCGGGGGACGCATCCCCTGGTCACCCCTGGAGGTGGATGTTTTCCATGTTGACATCCTCGGAGGGTCCCTTTTGGTCACTGATTCTTACTAGTTCCCCTCCAAAGTGACTGAGTCCCCAGCTGGGGGGAGGGGTGCTTGCAGGGTGTCCCTCCTATTTAACACCGTTCTGAACGCACAGCGTATTCTGTGTGGCGGCTTCACAGACAGGGGAGCTGAGGCACGGGCAGGGATCCCTATTTAAAACCTTGTTTCTGGGTCTTAGATGTGGGCCCCACGGACCTTCCACTCCCAAAAACTCCTCCCGTGGAGTGTTTCTGTGTGCCGGTCAGGGAAGCTCCGTGCGCGGCTCAAACCTGCCGGTCGGTCAGAAAACAACTGTTGGCGCCCATCAGGAGGAGCCTCTCTGACACAGGCTGGGGGGGCGTGCTTCCCACAGGCTGCCCCCCACCCCCGCCGCGCGCGGGCACACACCACACACCCGTCTACACACACGCGCCGTTTCCACGCACCGCCTCCGTTCCAGCCCCCAGGTCGCCCTCTCCCTCAGGGCGCTCGCCCGGGCGCGAGTTTGCCCCCGGCGACCCTGGCGCGGCCTCGGAGCGGGAGCGGGCTCAGGCAGCGGTCTGCTGCCTCCGCGACCCGCCCGCCGGGTGGCGCCGCTGCCCGCGCGTTCCCGGCGCTCCGGCCCGCGCGCGCTCCCGCCCCTGCGCGCTCCTCTGTGCTCCGCCGGCCGCTCACCTTCACGGAGCTGCGGACCCTGCGTGGGGACCGGCCGCTCCCGCTGTCCCTGCGCCCGAGGACGAGCTCGAGCTACCTGCAGAGCCGCCGGGCCCGAGGTGCTGCCACGGCGCTGACACGCCGGAGCCTCCCCGCGCGTCCCTGTCATGACAAGGGGCCGTCTTCTCTAGGTACGTGCACCGCTCTCCGCGCTCCTCGTTGCTCCGGTTTTGCCCACACACCCAGGGGTCTGCTAGGCGGGCGGTCGTTCGGACGCCTGGGACCCGGGTCCCGGGTCCCGCGCTGAGGGCTCTGAGTGCGACCCCTCCCGAGGGAGGCGACGTTGCTGACAGCAAGGGGCGCACGGACAGAACTGAGGTGCCGGGGCCAGTGGGGTGAGGAGCCCGGGGCAGTGCCCGAATTGGGGACGCACAAGCCCCTCCATCCGTGTCGTGGGGATGGGGCGCAGGTGTCCTAGGAGCCCGGCTCAGGTCGGGAGTCGGGGGTCTCGGGGCTCCCAGGGGTCACGTGCCCCCTGGCTGCCAGGACCGAGCTGGCAATGGACCAGCCTCTTCCCCGCGGGTCTGGATCTCCGAGTAGGTGGGGGTGGGGGGTGGGCAAGAATTGGGAGGAGGGGCAAGGAGATTGCCAACCGGCTGGAGAGGTGGGGGAGGGGTGATGCACCTGAGGCCGGCGTTTCCGGGCTGGAGAGGGGGCTGCAGAGGGGAAGCCGTAACTGTCACCTGGAGACCACACCCCCTCTCCGTCCTGGGGGGCGGGGGTGCCTCGTTCTAAAGCGGGGGTGCTGTTTGATGTTAGCCACGCGGGAGCTCGCCGGTGTTAGGGTGGCAGAGGGCCCGGGCAGTCCTTGGTGCGAAGTGGAAGTGACAGCCATCTCCAGAGCAGGGGGCCCGCACTGACAACCGAGAGAGCAGGCTGATTTTGGGGGGTGGGGTGGTGCAGAGGGGAGACTGGCAGCCCAGGTCTCCTCCTGGAGATCCGAGGGCATGCAGGCGTTGCTTCGGAGGCCGAGTGGAAGTGCATTCGCCGTCGAGGGGAACAGTCGTGCGGGTCCGAGAACGCTGGCCGGCTGCTGGCCTCCGCTCCCCACTGCCGCTCACCTCCAGGCACGTGGCCGAAGTTTCGGCCCACTCAGACTCAGCCGGGCCCCCACTCCCAAAGACAGTGTGTGCTTGGCCTGCATGGGGCGGGGCCTCTGGTGTGAGCGTTCACCCCTTTGTTATCCGACACCCAACCATTTCTGCCCCTTTCCTCGCTCTGAGACGTCAGGTGGGTCTCGCCCTGAGACGGTTCCTCCTCTCCTGCCCAGGCTGCCAGCCCAGCCCCGTGTTCCCACTTGCTGAGTTCCCCTCTGGCCCCGCCTCTCCAGCCCTTCTGGACCAGCCTCTGAGCTCCCCTGTAACACCCACGTCCACCCCTTTGTGTCTCCATCCCTGGGTGTTCTAGCCGCCACGCAGCCAGGGGGTGCCAGGAGGGACTCGCTAAGAACCGGTGGCATCGTGTTCTGCTCTCCGGTGGTTAAACTAGGAAGCAGCCGGGAGCTCTGTCCCTCTGCAGGAACAAATTGCAGGGGGTGCCCACCCAGGGTAACAGCTGCCAGAGGAAACGCCTCCCCCGCCCCCACTTCCGCCCAGCCCAGCCCTGGGAGGGGGGTTGGGGAGGGGTTAGGCCTCCCGGCCCAGCACCCCTTTGGGTCAGATCCTGCCAAGTCATGGCTGTCCCCCAGGAAGGCCATGCGTTTGTCTGTCCTGAGGTCTCCTGCTCCCCAACCTCTGAGACTCTCAATGCTGGACGCCGCTTAGTGAAACCCTGCTGGGCCTACATGTCGCTCTTCTCCAAAGACCCCAGTGGGTGCTGCTTCTCTCCCCCTCTGACACCCCCACCTGAGCTGTAGCTTTGGACGTTTTATCTTCCGCACACGTGTAAAGAAGTAGCAAGCTGGAGCGGGGAGGACTGAAGGTGCGCAGCGGGGACCCCCACAGAATCGTGGCCACTGGGACACAAATGGCAGACGGGCTGCCCTTCCTCCTGTCACCCGCGAAGCGAAATGATTTCCAGCAGGGGTCACCTGGAGCGGCCAAGGAGCCTGGAAGGAGAGAGGATTTGCATCTGTGGAGGTCGATAATTAAACTCACATCAAAATTCCACTCTCAAGCTGTGAAATCCATCAGCGTGGGGCCTGGCTGTCCGTCTGAGGTCACTGAGTGGGAAACGTCCCAACTACGGCGAAAGCCAACAGCCCAGAAGCGACGCCCACCACGTGCCCACTTCCCGACGTAGCCAAGTCACTGGCCTGCCACCTCCGTTTAATTCTGGGATTACGGGCTCACCGCTGGGCGTCCACAGACAAAGGCCGCTGGGGAGGGTGAGCCGTGTGGCGGGGACACTCTGTGCTACACCGTGGGGTCGGGAAGCCTGCCGCCCTCGGGTGGAAGAGTTTGCGAACCGGCGTTTTACTTCCCTGTTCATTGCACTCGCTGGGCTGGGGGGACAATAACAGCTGTTTGTTTTCATTCTGAGAAGAAGCCGGAAAGTGAAAAGCAGCGTCTGGCTCTTCTGGGGAGGCAGCGGTGGTGGAAGCGAAAGTCTGCTAGGAGCGCAGGGCGGGCAGGCGCTCGGGGCGGCGGGGCCTCTGCACTCCGCTGGGGCGGCCTGTGCCGGCAGCAGGCGCCTCGCCGGGGTTGCTTCCCTCCGGGGTTGCTTCCCTCCGCGGCCGAGCTCCTTGCTCGGGAGGAGATAGACAGCTTGTGTTTATGGCCGTTCAACCAGAAAAGAATACCGCCGAGAAGAGAGGAGGAAGCCTCGGAATTGGGGCTGGGGGTGGGGGAGGAGGGACAGAGAGGCCAGCAGCACATGACCGGCCTCCCGGAGGCAAACCGGGGCAGGAGCACGGTGTCGCGAACACCGACAGCCGTCCCGGGAACACCCACAGCGGGGCTGTTAGAAAGACCTGTTCGGAAGGGCGACGTTCAGGAGCGTGTTGCTCTCCCTCTCCCTCCACTCTCGAGATCTCATCCTCAGGGGCAGCTTCTCGGCCCGTTTTCCCCCGAAATGAAATTCCGCCCCTTGTGTGCGAGGAAGTCTGGGAGCCAGGTCCAGGGGCCGGAGCCCTCGGCATGCTTATCTTGAATGAATTAACGTCAAAACACCCAGGGGCCCTTCCCCTCTGGGCTGACGGCCAAGGCTTCGGGGTCACAGTGCACTCATCCCACGTTGGCTGGAAATATGCCCTAAAAATAGTAGATGTTTTTATCAGATGTTTTCCGGGGGCTGTCTGGAAGCGGCCATTCTGCGCGTGGCCCGATGTGGGCTGTCCTCCCTCTGAGCAGGCCCAGGACGCCGCCTCTGTTCTCCGTGTGGTGCATTCTTTCTTTTTTCTTTTTTAATTAATTAATGAGTTATTTTTAGAGACAGGGCAAAGGAGGGAGAAAGAGAGGGATAGAAACATCAGCCAGTGTCCTCGCATGGACACCGTGACTGAGGACTGAACCCGTAACCCAGGCAGGTGCCCTGGCGGGGAATCGAACCGGTGACCTTTTGCCTTGCCGGACGACGCCCAACCCACTGAGCCGCACCGGTCAGGGCTATCATGCATTCTTTACCGTGACTCTGGGTGGAGGAGATGAGTATTTTCACACATTCATTACCCGAATCACAAGGAAAACTAAATTTTTTTCAGCAGCAAAAGCAAACAAGGTGTAACATTCCTGTGGTGTGTTCCCTGGAATCAGAACAAGCCCCTGCCAGACCGAGAGGAAGGGGTCAGACAAAGGAAACGTTTTCCACGCTAGGTGGCCCCCTAAAATACAGGGTCCAGCACCAATAACACCCCTCTTTTATTACAAACTCTTTTGTCACAAAATCACGAGCATGGCATTCTGTAACACGACAATACCACGCTCAAGCACACCATAGGACATGTTAGATGACATTCATATTAAAACTACACATTGTCACACCCGTATTATGGCCCTCCCCGCCACATTCACGCAGGCCTCGCTTCTGCCGGACCCCGTGTAACAGACTGGTGAAGAGTCACTTCTATTTCCGAGGGGAACGGGAAGTCTAAGGCGGCGATGGAATCTAGGGGAATGCTAATTTTTTTTCAACTTAAGCACGAGTTTCCTGCGCAGCCATTCTGGGGTCTGGCCGGCGAGAGTTTTCACTCAACGGAAAAGTGTGAGGTGCCGACGGCCCCGCCTGGGCGCGCCCGGCCTGGAGGGCGGCGGGAGGGCCCTGCGTGGGGCGTGTGCCTGGCTCACCCGCACAGTCTCCGGTGGCAGCGTGATTATTAATAGCGCCGGGCTGCACCCAGAGGTGTTCCCGTTTCGGGGATGAATGAGACACACGGTCACCCTGGAAACCAGGGCCGGAGGAGGTCAGAGGAAGAGGGAGAGGCTGTGCGTGGTGTTGTCGAAGGGTTCGTTAGCGGGCCGGTTGTGAGGTTGCAGGTGGATGGAAGGCAAAGGGGAGGCTTCCCGCTCGGGAAGACAGGAAGGGGGAGCCCCCCGAGGGCACAGGGGGTCTGTCTCGTCCTTCCCGGCATCCTCGGGGCTCGCGTGCCGCCCGGCAGGTACCAGGCATACTCTCCTCCCCAGCAGCCCATGACCTAGATTTCAGATCCACACGGGAGGCAGGAAAGTTCTGGACGGTGAGGAGGGACAGCAGGACCGGCGGTGAAATCGGGCGATTGGTGGTGGTGGTGGTGGTGGCGGCAGGATCGTGGCTGGCGATGGCCACACAAAGAGCAGCCTGTGTGCAGAGAAACACGTCCCCCCTCTTGCTTGTATGGGTTGCTCGTCTTTGGGGTTTAATGCCATTGACCTTCACCTTGAGCACTGGAGGCGGTCACGTCCTTCTTGAGCCCATTGTGCCGGGAGGGACTGAGGAACAATGACGCCATGCTCTGTCCCCTCTGTCCCTGTCCTCTAGGAGGACTTGAGGAAGGGAGGCAAAGACATGGCGAGGCGTCTTGCAAGTACAACCAGCACATGTGACACAGAGGGCGCGAGCTTTTCCCCTCGAAGGGGACAAAGGGATTCTCAGTGACAGTTTCCTGGAGCCGGTGCCTCTCCCGGGAGGTTGCTCCCAGCAGAGCACCCACATCCCCACTTGGTGCCACGTGGGGAGCCTGGGGCGGCCTTGGCTTCCGCGGAGACAGCCCACCAGCTGATTGCTGGGTGCAGCAGCTGCTACACAAGCTTCAAGGGGAACCACCCTAAGCGAGGGCTTCGGGACAACTGCCCCACGGTGGCCCCTGAGTGCCAAGGCTGTACTTGTCATTTATAAGGTTACCGGTAGCGTTTTAGCGACCTGGCACTGACCCCCATCTTCCCAGGCTCTCACCTAAGGGAGTGCTGTCTCGGCGGTGCTCCGTCCTCAGAGACAAGTGGAGGTCGGAAAGGGAGGGAAGGACCCGCGGGGGGACAGCACCGAGAACACCGTTGGGACCCCACTGCAGACGCAGAGGCGCCGCTCCGCAGAGACATCACCCACGGCGTCCGGAAGGGTTGGTGGGGGGCCGGGCAAACACACCACGGCGGAGCTTTGCAGACCACGTTGAACGTCGCGGTAAAACCAGGCGACCAACAGAGCCGCTGAGTGACAGTCGAGAGCCTGCCGGCTCCACAGTGAGGCTGCCACTGTCGGGGTCGGGGAGCAGCCCGCGGGGAGCCACTCCGGAAAACCAGGTCGTCCGAGGAGGCGGCTGCCACGAAGACGTCAGAAGGCGCAGCCCTTCCCCGGCACACGGGCGTCGGGAGCCATTGCAGTTTTCAAAAATGAAGGCAAGTGTGCGTCACACAGGTGCGTGTGTGTGTGTCACAGGACACGCTGACGCAAAGCGCCCCTGATGTGGCGGAATGCCAGTCTAGATGACAACTCTCTGCACTTACAGCAGTTGTCACTCGTAGCTCTTCCAGGGCGCCGGGCACGTACTGATGCCGAGTCCTCATAACAACCCGAGATCATTTCTGTTCTCGTCTCCGAGTTACAGATGAGAGGACAGAATTTACAGGGACAGAGCTCCGTCGTGAACTCAGACTGTGGCTGCGAACGCACAAGCCCCCCAAATGCAGAGCTCCCACCGTAGCTGCGAGGGCGGCACGCCCCCTGGGCCTGACTTGTCCCGTGTAGCTGACCTGGTGGCGGCTGGGTCACCGGCTTACCCTCGGCGTCCGGACTGGCCACACAGCTTTCCGCTCAGTTTGTCACTGACATCAGGGCACGGACGGGACTCTTCAGGACTCTGGTTTTCTCCAAGGGCCCTCGTACACTGCCCAGCCAGAAGGAAGGGGTGTCACCCCAGCTAAGCCAGCGGTGTACCTGCAAAGGTGCCCCGGGAGGCTTCCCGACAGGTGACACCGTGTACTCCTCCCTCCCACAAAGGGCTGTCCGTCCCTCACGATGTCTCTGAGATCCCAACAACCCCACGAAAAGGGAGGAAAGTGGAGAAAAAGCGAACTGGAGAGAAATAGGGGACCATCGCCTCCCTTTATAAGGACTCGTGTCTAATCCATACCCCGAAGTCATGGAGCCCTTGGTCGATTTTGTCTTAATTACGGAAAGGAGAAAGACGAGGTCCCTGTCCCGCCATCATCACCGCCCGAGGGCCCTCCTGGTCTGGGCAGAACTGCCTCGATTTGTCCGTCGGAAGTATGCTTTTCCTCAGATTTACATCACAGATGGAGTTCTCAGATTTGGAGCGGCCAGCTTTACGTATAATTTCCAGAACAATCACTCTGATTCGCCGACTTGGATCCTGTTTGATCTTTTCTAGAAGAGCCCATATTTGAAATCCGTGTACGAGAAATTACCCACCCGGGCCTGAGCCTGCCTGGGCTCATTCTTATCTGAGGACAATTCCGAGGGAACTACGAGCATCTCCTTTGTCCGGGTTGGTGGGGGGTCACAGTGACAGCCACCAGTCGCCGTGTCATCCCTGGACCGCTGTGGTCCGGCGGCTCCCGGAACCCAAACTAGAGCAAGTACTGCAGCTGGAAGGAGTAACAGGCACCAAGTGGACGCGAGTGGAAGTGTCCTCGTGACTCCTGTCAAGCAGGGGACAGCTGCTCGGGCTTCTCTGCACCCACGTAGTCCCGAAAGTTTACTAAGAAAATCACACTCTGTGGCCCCTCAATTTTTGAGACAGGTCATGATAATGTACGATTGAAAACGAGAATAAGGCCCTGGCCAGTGTGGCTCAGTTGGTTGGAGTGTCGTCCCATAACCAAAAGGCGGTGGGTTCTATCCTCGGTCCGGGCACTACAGGAGGCACCAGATCGATGTTTCTCTCTCTCTCTCCTCTCTCTAAAAGCAATTTTAAAATGTCCCTGGGTGAGGATACAAAACATTTTAAAATGAGAACAAATAGGAAAAGGAAGAGCTGGGAAAAGTCGTTATTTTGACCTGAAAGACTTGTGTCCACGCTATGGCTGAGCAGCATGTTCGGGCTGCACTTCCTGGCAGCCCGGCCAAACGGGGCACATAGTAGGTTATCACTCATAGTAGGTTACTGCTCTCGGAAAGATAGACGCATGTTTCTCCCAGGAAAGAAATACAGCCATTTCTGGGAGGGCGAGTCCCCCTAGGAATAGATTGTAAAGGAAATGTCTTATGTGGGAGCTCACACGGAGGAGGCCAGATCGAGCTCCTTAAAGCCGACTCTGCCCAGCAGAGTCACATGCCACCACCAGATCTGGTCTTCACCGTGAGTGGGGAGCCCAGCCCCCCACCCCTCACAGGGGGCCCAGCCCAGACCACCCAGCTGCAGCTTTGTAACTATCTTGTAACCAGACCGGCTACAATGTATCACCTGGGATTTTAGCCTCCGGCCAGACCAATTTAATTAGCAAAATAAAGCAGAGCATAGAAACCCACACCTCTCCTTGTTTAAGGCCACTTGTCTTTTCATTCTTGGCCTTGGTGATGAAGATGATGATGGCGATGATGACAGGCATCAGTTTTACTGAGCACATACTTTGTGCCTGGCCGTACTACACAGGCCTCGTGTCCCTATACCTCTTAGACGTAAATGGTACGAGCCCCGTTTTACGGAAGAGGAAACCGAGCCGGGTGTGACACCACGTGTGTGTCTGCGGACCGATGGTCGGACCACACGCCACACGCCACGGCGTGTCTGTGTACGCACGGGTGTGTGTGAGCTTCTGCACCAGCTGCTTCCTCTCCTCACTTGCTGCTTCTCTCTGCCTTGTGCAGAGACGCTGTGAGACCTCTAAGACCCTCTGTTCACCAGAGCCCAGATGGCGTGAAATTGTCCCAGGAAACATGGGACGTGTACAGGTGTGCAGCGTAAGCGTTCTCTCACCGACCGAGACAATTGCTCTCACTGTGTTTGCTTTGACTCTGGCATAACTGGGGGATCGGACGCTGCCCCCGTATCAGCTGTGGCACACGGTGTGACCCGAGGGCGGCTGACGGGTGGGGGCGCGGGGACCGTCTGTGCGCAGCCACCTGTCTCCGCGGTGGCCCCGTCTCTCGTCACCCTGAGTGCGCCAGGCAGAACAGCTGGAGCGCAGCTGCTCCCGGGGCTGGGGCCCTGCACGGCTGACTCGGAACCAAGACGCCCGTCCTGCCCAGGGACATATTTCGGGGGCAGGAAAAAATTTCTATCCCTCCGAAGGATCCAAATACATCCTACTGTGAGTTCACGTCATTTTCGAAAGACGCGGCCTGGTTCCCATTCCTTATCCCGCCCGTCTGCTTGCGTGCATGCGGCACCCACGGTCCACGTCCTGGGCACCTGCAGCGCCACCCGCTGGAGATGTGGGTGGAGAGACAGCCTGAATGGCGGCCTCCGAAAACGGGGACGTTCAGGGCGGCCGATTGCCTGGAGGGGGTTCGCTGAACACCCAACAGACCCGGCTGCAGAGAGCCAGCCGTGAAGAAGGCCCGCCTCGCGGGAAAGCGTCCTCGGGCCCTGCACTGTGTTAAGCAGGACAGTCAACTATCTTTCCCGGCCAGCCCGCTCCGTGGGTATTGCAATCGCCATAACTGAAGACGAGATCAGCTGGTTAATTCGACCTTCAAGAGACGTGGGAAGGCACGGTCCTCATACACGAGTGTCCTGAC
>CM052551.1:764944-787776 GCA_028533065.1 Trachops cirrhosus
AATGGCTGAATTATTAAAGCGGCCCTTCTCGCTGTCCCGGGAGAGGCGCTGCTCAGAGGTCAAGTTTCCCGGGTGAAGTCATCGCCCGATGAGGGGCTGCCGCCCAATTCCCGGAGCTGGGCGTCTGCTCGGTCCCTGGGACCGAGGGACCTCTCGGGTGACAGATGTCCGATGGCCTGGTGTGTCACCCCAGCACGCCTGGGCGTCACCGAGTTTACTCTAGAATGGGGCTTCTTTACCTGAGCGTCCCTGCAGGGTGATGCCTGTTAAGTGCGGAAAATGCAAACAGGCATCCAAAGAAATGCTGAACCGGGTTACTTCGGAATTGTCAGCACCGTGAACAGACTCGGGAAGAAGCCGAGTGTGGGCCGTCGTGCAAGGGTGCTGCCTTCCTGGGACTCTGGGCCGAACGCTAGGCTCTAACGCTGGCCCCAGGTGCTGGGACCCTGAAACGCAGAGCTGTGGGAGACAGAGAAGTTTCAGGGGGTCTGCGATAAACCACGTGTGGTTTCTGCCCCTGTCGGAGTCACGGGTCCTGGTAATAATACCTGTGGCCTGTCTTCTTCCTTCCTGACATATGGACGTGTCCGTTGTCAGTTAACTGAGGTCTGTGACATAGTGTGACTTTCTCCCCACACCCCCCACCTCTGCCGGACCTGCCCAAGTTGACGAACCCGCAGGCTGAGAACCCCGGGCTCAGGGGCAGCCTCATTCGTGAGACCCCGTTTCTGGTCGTCTCTGAAAGCAAGCTCGGTCACCGGTCCTGGAGGCTGTGCAGTCCCCAGGCTGCCGAGCTGCCTGTCCCAGAACATCTGCAGGTCCTCTCAGGGGGACCCACCCTTGGTCCACAGCCAAGGCATCATGCTTTGCTCACAAGTTCAGAGCCGCAGAGGTAATTTCACCGAAGGGCTGTGTTAGAGAAGAAAGCATGCAGGCGTCTTTATAATTCACTTGACCTCGGGTGGTTTTGCACCTTCCGCCGAATCACAAAACCCAGACTTTTACACGAAGGACATTCAGGGCACAGTGGCTCTGGGGGCCGTGGCAGGTGACGGTGGTCCTCAAGGGCTACCTGGGGAGACAGAGGGAAGTTCTGCCCGTGGGGGCCCCCAGCTGTTCCAGGATCTGCCCCTCTTTTCAAAGACCCTGGCGGCAATCCTGACAAGCGTGACAACATTGCTGATGTTTCTGGAAAGTGAAACGCGTTCCTTCACGGAGACGCCCAGCGCTGCGAGGGAGAAACTTGTTTACAATCTGGAGACTTTGTTCTCAAAGCTTTCCAGCTGCAGCCAGCTCAGGTGGCAGGAAGCGCCCCTCCCCACCCCACCCCACCCCCCAGCTCTGCTAAGCCAGGTGAGGGACTGAGCTTTCCCCAGAGCAACCACTGGGAGCGGAACAGAGCCTCCAGCCCCACAAACCCATCCCGAGGCCTCGGCGAGCAAAGCTCCAGGGGCCGCAGCCCTGCCCGGGCTCCCGGAGCTGCCAGGCCCCAGCCCCAGCGCCGGCAGCTCACCTGGCCGAGCTGCAGGCGGGCCACGGCACGGCTCACCTCTAACTCCGGTGGCCCCGTGCGGGCCCTCGGGTACCGAGGAAGTGTTGGGGATGGTCACCCTCCCACCTCCACTTCCCTCAACATCAGGGTGAGGACAGGACACGGTTGGACCCGGGAACCACGCTGGGAAACTGGGGGGCGGCGGCAGGCCCCCCGCTGCACCCACATGGAGCAGAGTGGAGCCCCGGTGCTCTTTCAGCCCCGACTCTTTATCGAGGAAAATGTCAAACTTACAGAAAAGCCGAGACCAATGCAATGGACACCGACACATGCACCTAGACGCACTAACCGTGGCTGACGTCCTTCCACCTGTGTTCCCCTCCCTCCTGAGCTCCATTTTTCGCCTGTTTCTGCGGCGTCATTGCACAGTCGGCCGTAGATGTCAGGGCACCTCACCCCACAGACACTTCGCACAGACTTCTTAACGGTGACCCCCATGACACGCGGACCCCCAGCCTAACCACCCGCTCATCCCATGGTCACGGCTAAGAAAGTCAAGTCACGCGACAGAATCACCGAGATCCGGTGTGGTTCCAGAGTCCCCCGTTTCACCCAACAGTGTCTTTGTCACTGTTCCAGTGTATGCAGTTGTCTCGGGAACCAGGGAGCAGTCCAGATGACACTTCCCCTGGTCGTCTCTTCTATCTAGATTTTTCCCCCTTAATGCTGCTGTTTTGTAGAATTCAGGCTCGTTCTCACAGAACACCCCACATTCTGGATTTGGGGGTTTATGATATAATTTAACTTATTCTGTGCTCCTAAGTTTCCTGGGCACCGGAAGTCTTGCCCACACTTGGGTTGAACACTTTGTCGAGAACTCCCCACAGGCGGTGCTGGGTAGCCCACCGCATATGGGTCAGTGCGTCCCCGGGTTCACGCTCATCACGAATGCGTGGGTGCGTCCCGGGGTTCACGCTCACCTTGAACGGGTCGGTGAGCCCCAGGGCTCACACTCACTGCCAGTGGGTTGGCGTGTCTTGGGGTTCACACTCACCACCAGAATGGTTCGGTGCACCCCGGGATTCATGCTCACTGCCAGTGGGTTGGCGCGTCCCGGGGTTCACGCTCACCCTGAAATGGATCGTTCCGCCCGGGGTTCACGCTGGGACAACGGCTGGGGCCTGGAGCCGACGTGGAAGCAGCGAACTCTGACCAGCGCTGTCCCCTGCCCCGAGCTCTGACCAGCGCTGTCCCCCTCCCCCCACAGAACATGTGTGCCATCGAGGTGGAGCTGGAGAGTCTGCTGGGCGAGTTCTCCATCAGGATGAAAGGTACGCTGGGGTCACTCTGGTTTTCCCTTCCTCGAAAAGACCGTGGCCCGCCCGCTCCTGCTCCTTCATGGACGCGCCAAGCCTTCTCGCTCTGGGCCTGCCTGCACCCTGGGTGTTTATTACGGCAGCACCGCAGGCACACGACGGCCGAGAGGCTCTTACAAGGAGCCTCCGGGAGCCGTCACCTAGACTGAGTAATTGGCCAGATTTTGCCGCGTTTGCTTCATCTGCTTTCCTTGTTTTTCCTGTGATGAGACAGACTCTGTCTGTAGGTTAAAGACAGCGCGGGTGTGGGCGTCGGCCCCTGCAGGCCGCAGGATTCTGCTCCAGGATTCAACCAGGGGCAGCTTCTCCCAGAGCCGCACGGCCGAGCACCCTCGCGTCCTCTAGAACGAATGGGCCTGGGCATGCAGTTCCCCAGTCGTCTCAAAAATGCCTGTACAGTCGGTGTGTTCAAAGCGGGACCCAAACAGGGGCCCGGCCTCATGAGAGGCATTGGATACTTGTCTAGGGTCCCTTTAATCTAAAGCAGACCCCCCCGTTCTTTGTCCCCTTGACTTGCTGTGGAAACTGTTCGTCCACAGACTGTCCCACACTCTCCATTTCTCTACCGGCCTCCTCCTGGTGTCATTCAAACTGGTCCTTGGGGCGCCATGTTCCCTGTAAGCTGCCCACCAGTTTTTAAATTTTATCGTACTTGTGTTAAGCCCCACCCCGAGGTCTCTGCATTTCCTTCTTTTTTCCAGTGACTTTCTGGTGTTTACTCCGGAAAGTCCCCGCCTCGAAGCATTTCTGATGGGAGGCCACAGTGGCCTCGCTCCTGGGCTCAGCATCTGTACTTGAAGTCCACTCTTAAGTCCCTCAGGTCCTCACCTGAGTCAGTGGTTCCGAAACCACCTGGGCCCAGCCCCATCCCAGCAAGTTGGGGGTGGGGGAGCCTGGAATATGTTTATTGATTTTAGACAGAGAGGAAGGGACAGAGAGGGACAGAAACATCAGTCAGTTGGGGCCTCCATACACGCCTTGACTGGGGATCGAACTCACAACCTTTCGGTGTACGGGACAGCGCTCCAACCAACCGAGCCACCCAGCCAGAAATATGTCTGTGTGTTTACACGTACTCTCAGAATGACTGTCAGCAGCTGAACCTGGAAAACAGACACTCCCCCTCCCGCCCCGACGCGTGGGCACCAGCCATGCAGACTCACACACTCGTGCGGCCTCGTGTGATTCAGATCGCACACGTCTCCCTGGAGATGCAAGGCCTGCCCTGTTTCCCCGTCGTCTGCTGCGCACTCCTACCACAGGCATGGTTTTGGGTCGGGGATGAGTTCCCCACCTTATCGATGGAATATGGGGGTTCAGGCACCTGCCCCAGAAGTCAGGCTGTAAGTTGGAGTCAGACCCGAAACTGGCACCCAGGGCCCTTGCCTCCTCGGACGTCGCTCGCCAGCCGGTGACAGCAGGGCTGTCCTAATGCAGCTGAGTGGATGCAACAGAGTGTCGCTCCCAGGATGGCACCTGGTGCTCGGGCACCTGCGAGTGGGCGGGGCAAAGGGACCCCGCCCACCAGGCCAGGAGCTGCAGGGCTGGTGGTCAGTGAGAGGGGGATGCTGGGGGCCAGAGGACGTCCCCTAGGGGACTGAGGACTCTGTGTCTCCTGCCCATCTGTCTGCGTCTCTGTCCCGTCTCTGTCCTGCCTGGTTGGTGCCCTCAGATTCTCTGGACTCGGGGTCTCCCCGGGGGGGGTCTCTCAGGCCTGAAGCTGACTCTCCTTTCTCACTATAGATGTGTCTACTTACACTTCCATAATCTAACAGGAGAACTCAAAAGTTCTCCATGGAAACGCTCCCCTCTCGATGAAGAGAAGCCCTCTCCCACTGCCCGGAAATCTCCCAGCGGGGCGGTTAGCTACTTTCTTATCTGTTCTTCATTCTGGTAAAAAATAACCAACACAGAAACGGAGGATGTTTCATAACATCCTCAGACCTGGTAGCCCAGCTTCCTCCGGCCACACCTGTGCACACTTCCCTTTTTGCCCCTCCCCCCGCGCACACAAACCCGTTTGTGGAGGGGGTTGGGGAGGTAATGAGATAAAGACCATTGGTCAGCACTAAGCTGCGTCCCGATGGGCCGCCCTTGGAGAGCCACACAGCCTCCTGGAGGAAGTGGGCGCTGGAGCCAGTGCCTTCTGTTGGGGGTGATAAGGGACCTGCTGGGCCAGGAGGGCCGATTCGCTGGGGGTCCGGGACCGGAGGGTGGGTGGCCTCGGCTACCCTGTCTGGGCGGAGGAAGGCTCCCCCCGGACCTTGGAGTTCGAGCGATGCCCAGCACAGGAGCGGCTCTTACCGGAGGACAGAGAGGGTTTGGAAATGACGGGTCTGTTAGCGAAACCCGGTTCCCAGTGGAAGCTCGCGACCGGGGCACCACACGCTGGGGAGCTGCTGCCATCTAGTGGCCTATCTGGTAACGCAGACGCTGAGTCCGCCTCCCTGTGTCCATCACCCTACCCCTGGCCATGCGGGTGGGTCCAGTCTCACAGCTCAGCAGTACTCTTCATGCGTGAAGGCAAAACACGCTGTGACGCTGTCCCCATCACTCCGCGGGGGTGAAGTCATGGGCTAACTAATACAAAAGCAACCAAGATCTCGGAGGTCGCAAATGTCAGGCTGATCTGTCCTGGACATGCAGCAGGCCCTCAGGAAAGGTTGGACGAACAGAGGCCGCCCAGGCCCCGTGTCCCGGAGGTGAAACCCCATCAGTCCCATGCTCCCTCCCGCCATGAAACTACCCCACATGAAATGGGACAGTCTCTTCATGTTGTAACTACACAAGGAACACAGCCTGAGAAAACCCCAGAGCACCCAAAGAACAGGGGACCCCTTCTGCTGTCTGTCCCTCTGACGTGTGCCGAGCTGCTCTGTCTTTTCGTGTGGATGACACCTTTCGGATGAACCGTGCTGGCCACGACGTAGCAGCACACCCCGGCATGTATACGCACCGCCACTCCCCGAGCACCTACTGTGTGCCCGACACCTACTGTGTGCCTGACGGGTTGTCTTGCAAACCATCCTAGGGAGTGGACACTGTTACCCCTCTTTCAAAGGTGAAGAAAGCGGAGTCGGGTGGATTCCCCAGAGCAGGGTAGCTGGTAGGTCAAGCAGAAGCCACCTGGGGTTTAAACCCCTCTCACGGCCTGCGGCTCCTTCCTGTGGGCTCGAACCGCCTTCTGTTGTGTATCGTGGGTGTCTGGAGAGTCTGCCTTAATTTCCAGACTGTTGCCCCAAAGCCTAGATTCGCCACACGCAGTGAGCGCTGAGTAGTATCTTAAAAAGAAAGAAGTCGGGGTTCCTGAGATGCCCAAGGTAGTGCGCGCCTGGTCTGAAGAGGTTTCCTTCCACACCCGGCTGTCACACTGTGTCTCAAACGTGAGCAGATCTCTTGAGAAGGGACTTGCTGGGTGGGGCAGTAGAGGCGAAGCCCCACCTTCCTGTTGCGGGTGCAGGGGGTTGGCATTTGGCTGCTTGGTTTGCTTTGGCTTCTTCGTCCCTAGCTTGCTGTCGAGGGTCATCCATTCATTGTGTTGGAGATCTCCTAACACGGTACCGGTTGGGATTGTGATTACACAGAGCAAGGAAAACCCCGGAGGGGGTGAGCTGGGGAGAGGCCAGCGGATGAGGCTGTGAACCTCAGTCCCGGATGGGAGGCCCTCCCTGGAAATCCCACCTCTCGGGACAGAAAGGGAAGAAAGAGCATGGTGTATTTACGTGAGAATATTCCGGGCAGTTTTCTGTGATCCTGGAATCTGCCAGAACCTCACACTGGCCCAAAGGGCATGGAGCTGCAGCCCCCGCTAAACAGCCGTCTGTGCCCAGAAAGCCCCTCTCACCCGATAGCCCCTCCCACCCATGGATGGCCCCAAACTTGGCTGCACCAGCTCGCAAAGGTCTGACCCTTGACCTGTCCCGAAGTCAGGGTGCAGTCGTAAAGACGGGGGTACTTGCTGCAGCTCACGTCCCACCGCTTCTTGCAGGTCTGGCCGGCTTCGCGCGCCTCTGTCCCGGAGACCAATACGAAGTGAGTGTGCTGCGGCGCCGGGGTCCGGGTGGAGGGAGAGGGGTCAGCGGTCGTCATTCCGCTTCTTAAATTATCTTTCTTCTCCACATGTTATTTTTGGGGGGCAATGAAGCCAACGAAAAAGTTTGGAGAGAGATACATGACCCCCCATGTAACTTCATCTGATAACTTTAACACGATGCCATATTGGCTGTCTTATTATTGTCACTATTGCCATCGTTGTTGTTATTTTGCTGAGCCATTCTAGAGTGAGGTGCGAACACCATGACCCTTCACCCCTCAATTCTTCTAAGAATGTGTCAACCAAAGAGCGTGCAAACACATAGAAAAGTTTTATAAGATTTTATTTGAGCCCACATTTTGAGGACTTGCCCGGAAGCCGGATCTCAAGGGGTGGAGAAAGTGCACCAGAGGAGGGCAGTTCTGCAGCTTATTTTATTTTATACTTTGGAACCAAGGAGACTGCGGGGAGTCCACGGTGGTAGATGAGGGGGGCGGGAGAAAGCGGAGCAGGGAAACCTCTAGGATTGGCTAAGCAGCAAAATGAAGAAAGAGATACTTCTCTCCCATTGGTGGGTCCTCGGTGATTGACAAAGACCGTGCGCTGCGCGTAGACGTGGTGCGCGGGCCGCACAGCAACTGGGGGCGAGCCCTGGTCTCTGCCCCTGAGCCTGAGCATGCGCCCTGAGCTGGTCCAGGGAAGAAGACCACCCTGACGTGTCCAAGGCCTGTGACCTCCATGCAGAAGGAGAGTGGGCGGGGCTCCCTCTAGGGGAGGACAGGCCTTTGCTGAGGAAGCTCCGACTAATATAAACTCTGTGTCCACTGTAATTGAAAATAAATTTAAAATATGTATACTTGTAAAGTAAAAAAAAAAAAAAGCTTTTTATCTTAACCCCCCCCTTCAAAAGGGAATTTACGTAATTTTTAAAATCTCCTCCCAAACCTTCTGTAATCCTACTTCTCTGGGAGAGGATCCCCTAAACAGTCCAGCCGTTTGACCCGCACCCCGGGACTGTGCCAGGTTGCACAGCCCTCGTCCAGCTCTGTCTCCGTCATCCGGAGGGCAGATGCGTTAGTTCTCGCTGTGACCGTGCAGTAGATTTTAGCTGACGGGGGTGGGGCCTCTGTTCCGAGCGCTTCCGTTGAGTAGGGCGGAGCAGAGACAGAACCGTGAGGGGGTGTGCGCCGCAGGCGGGGTGCGGCGGCCTTGACCGGAGGAAGGGCTCCCGCCCTGGCTCAGAGCCGGAGCTCTCGCCCTGTGCGTGCTCCCCGCTCAGCGCGGCTCCGCCCGCCCGAGCCCAGGGGAGGTGGAGGCGAGGACGTGGGGAAGCCCCTGCCCTGGGTGGTGCTGTCCGGTGGGAAGGCAGGCGCGGGCAGCGGCACGAGAGCCGTCTGGCGTCTCCCCAGATTTTCATGAAGTACGGCCGGCAGCGGTGGAAGCTGAAAGGCAAAATCGAAGTCAACGGCAGGCAGAGCTGGGACCGCGAGGAAATGGTGTTCCTGCCCCTGATCGCCGGGCTCATCTCCATCAAGGTACAGCGCCCCTGGCCGTCGGGCGTGTCCCCGAGACGCGGCAGAGACCGAGGGTGGGTCGCATGGTCCATGGCGAGGCCTCTCTGTGCAGCTGGCCCTGAGGAGGGTGGGCCAGGGATACCGCCGCCAGTGTCAGCGCCGACCCAGTATCCCACCTGCCGCCTCCACTCTCCCCCAAGGTCTTGCCCTCTCGCCCTCTCTGCAGGTCACAGAGGTCAAAGGGCTGGCGACCCACCTCCTGGTGGGCAGCGTGACCTGCGAGACCAAAGAGCTGTTTGCAGCCGAACCTCAGGTGGTGGCCGTCGACATCAATGACCTCGGCACCATCAAGCTGAACCTGGAAATCGCCTGGTAGTAAGTAGCCCCTTTCGTGGTTTCCTCGAGCAGGAACACTCGCGACAGGCTGGGGCTGGTCGCAGGTGGTGCGTGGACCCTCGGCTTCCGGGGGCTTGTTCCGAAAGCCAGTCCTCAGGCTCCGCCCCCACTCGCTGTGACGGCCTCTCTCGGCCGCTCTCCGGGGGTGTTCCCACTCGGAGGAGCCTCTGTGTCATCACTGTTGTCCTCATCAGTGTCCCATTTTGTAACAGTTCCCCCTGCCTCCTGCCTGCTGTCCTCCCTTTAAAGGCACATAAGGAAACAGGCCTCTGCAGTGAACTGATTTGGAAGAAAACTGTCCGCGGGTTACGATGGACTCGAGTAAAACGAATGAGGTGCTTCCTGGCCTGCTGGCCGGCGACTGTGACCGCCTGCCCTCACGGGGACCTGTTGTTTTCCAGTCCGTTCGACGTGGAGGACGCGACCCCGTCCTCGGGCGCGGGGACCAAAGCGGCCGCCCTGCAGAGGAGGATGTCCGTCTACAGCCAGGGCACCCCGGAAACGCCCACCTTCAAGGACCACGCCTTCTTCGTAAGTGCGGCGGGATTTCTGGAGTGCGGACGCGCTTGGCGCACCGCGTTAGGGCTTCTCAGGAACTCCCCTGCTCCCGAGGGGACTCTCCCAGGTGCCTCTGGCCGGCGCACAGGTGTGAGCCTCCTGCCTTCCCTGTCCCCTCCCCCGCGCTACCCGGTGCTTTGACAATAACACGCAGGCTCCCCACAACCTTCTCTGAGATGAGCATTTGAGAGACGTGGGTGTGTTCATCAGAAACGCTTGCGGAACGCTAACCGGCTAACCTGGTGCTCTCCCTGCCCCTCCCGGCTCGCCCTGGCTCCGGAAGAGATGGCTGCAGCCTCCCCCAGACAGGCCCGGGCTGTCTGTCTTGCGTGCCTTGCGGGACTCGCTCTTTGCCAAGCTGCGCCGCGGCCGCTCTCTGTGCGACCTGCCCTCCCTCAGGCCGAGGCCCAAGGCTGCGCGAGAGTCGTATGTGAGTGCGAGGCCGCCGCCGGCGCGGCGCGGGCTGGTGGCCCACCGGTGTGCCCTGTGTGTCTCCGCGCGTCCTCCTCTCGGCCTCGCTCACTGGGTGACGGCGCGGCCGGCCCGTCCCCAGGCCGGGACACGAGGTCCCGCCTGCGCTGTGGGTGGAGACGCGGTTTGTCTTTCTCTTCTCACCCTCCCTTCTGTTGCTGCGATGTGTCTGCTGTGGCGAAGGTATCCGTGGTCACCAGGGTTTCATGCTCCCAAAACACAGGCACGCCTGAGGTCAGAGGAGATGTCACGTCCCAGAGACGAGCTAGCTTTCCCAGTCTTTACGCACAGTTTTCATGTCGGAAAACTGGCATTTGAGGAACCTGGGGGATTGAAACCCGTTTTACTAGGGCGGTTTTTATTTGAAAAGGTTCTGAGTCTTATCCATTGTCATGTTTATACAAGACCAACTTAGTAGGAGAAACTCTTTGATTCGCAGTCGGGAATGCAGTCGGCAATGTGCACTGTGTGTGGTGTGCACTGTGTCACAGGAGAATGCACACACACACACACTCACATTCACTTTCACACACACTCACACGCAGCTCCTTTTAGAGTGCGCCCACCAGCTGGGTGCAGGAGGCAGGGCTCTGGATGGGCCCCCCACCACCTCACACCTGTGCTGACACACAGCACCCCCCCCACTGTCCTGTGCCTGCTGCACAGACAGAGCCCGGAGGAAACAAGCTGGGGTGCAGCGAGGAGCCTCCTCTGCAGCTCCCGAGGAGGGCCCTGGGCCTCCTAGTCCCCCTGACACCTGACCCCGACTCTGAGGAGCCGGTGCAATAATCACTAATGGCGGCTGGGACTCAGCGAGAGCCTCAGGTACACGCCCTGCCTGCAGAGGCTCCAGGAGAGCCCCCCGAGAGCCCCGACAGGAAGTCTCCGGTTCAGGTTGCTTCCCTGCCAGACGAGCCTGGGGGGGGGGGGTGCCTCGGTGACCGGGCCTCAGGGGTCAGGGGCCGTGGCCCCAGCCTCACTGCCGGAGGACGTAGGACTGTTTGTCTTTCTGCCTCCCCCACCCCGCACACCGTTCCCCTTGATCTAGCGCTTTGTTACTACCAGCACCGTTGTGACAGTTCGATGCTTTATTAGCAAAAAGAGAACACATTGACCTAAAAAATCAAATCTGGAATCCAAGAGAGACCATCCCTGTCAAAGGACCCGGCCTCAGATAACTAGAGAATGTCCCAGGTCAGGCTGGGCACTGTGACACCACCCAGCCCGCAGGATAAGGACACTGACCCAGAAACCGCTCGATGGAACCTTCTTGGCTACCTGGATATTCCCGCCCTCTGTCTCCCAGCCCTGCCCCCCAGCCGCAGCCGCCAGACCCGCCTGGGGCTGCGCATGCGCAACAGAGAGCTCAGGCGCCCAGACGCCGGGCGGCGCGGGGTCCGCAGGCCTGGACGACAGACGCTCGGTGTGTCGGTCTCTCTCCTCTTGAAGACACGATGCCAATGTCTCTCTGGCCTTGAATCACCCGTGATGTGGTTACAAAATTCATACAGCATCCCAAGAGCTTGGGACTTGTGGGTAGAGATGTTCAAACAGTGATTCACAAGGACCAAAGCAGAGCAAAGCATCGTGTCTTTTGAGTGAAATAGCATGAATGTTGGAGCCTTTTCAGCTACACGCCAAAAAGAAAAAAAATATATAATAATGGTGATGTTACTCGTAACTGTGTCGGCCAAACAGTGTGAAGTCCTGGGTGTAGGAACAATTTCCTTTCCAGGCGGCCAGCCCTTTCTTTGGGGAAAAAAAAAAAAATTTTGAAAGCCAAGAAAACATCAATGAACTTTCACCTATTCAACATGGAAACAGAGCTTGTAAAGGCTTCTTTTCTTCAGCCAGATGCACACACACAAACCCAACAACAAAATGCTACTACGATGCAAGTTCTAAGTTTTTATTTTAATGGGTTTATATTTTATCTGGAAGCCTACCACGCCCAATGCCTCACCCGTATTTAAAATAATAACGCAATGTGCCCTTGCTGGTGTGGCTCAGTGGATTGAGCGCCGGACTACAAAGCAAGGGGTCTCAGGTTCGATTCCCAGTCAGGGCACAGGCCGGTGTTGCAGGCCAGGTCCCCAGTAGGGGGCGTGCGAGAGGCAACCACACACTGACGTTTCTCTCCTCTCTCTCCCTCCCTTCCCCCTCTCTTTAAAATCATCCCACGATGCCTATCACCCGCAGGCGAATCTGCCCGACGACATCTTTGAGAACGGAAAGGCCGCCCAGCAGAAAACGCCCTTGTCTCTCAGCTTCAGCGACCTGCCCAACGGGGACTGCGCGCGCCCCGCCAGCCCCGCCGGCGGCCGCCCCAGCGCGTGCGCGGCCAACCCCGAAATCACCATCACTCCGGCCGAGCGGCGCCCGGGTAGCCTGGCCTCCGAGAACGAGGGCCCCGACGACTCCGCTTCCGCCTCTTCCAGAAGCTCCTCGGGAGGCGGCCCGGGGCCCCGGGCTCCCCCGGAGGAGGAGGAGGAGGAGGAGGAGGAGGACGCGGACGCAGAGGGGCCCGGGAGCGCCGAGGCCGGCCGCGCGCCCTCCGGTGCCGCGCCCGAGCGCCTGTTCCTGGAGAGGGACGTCGCCGAGGCGCTGCTGCAGGAGTCGGACGAGACCTCGGAGCTGAAGCCGGTGGAACTGGACACGTTCGAAGGCAACATCACAAAGCAGCTGGTGAAGCGGCTCACCTCGGCCGAGGTGCCGGCGACCGCGGAGAAGCTGCTGTTCGAGGGCTCGGTCGGAGGGGAGTCGGAAGGCTGCCGCGCCTTTCTCGACGGGAGCCTGGAGGATGCCTTCCACGGGCTTTTCCTCGCCCTGGAACCGCACAAGGAGCAGTACAAGGAGTTTCAGGACCTGAACCACGAAGTGATGCATCTGGATGACATCCTAAAAGTAAGTCCTTTGCAGGGACGTTGGGTTGGGCGCGGAGACAGGTGCCTTAGGCCGATCTTCTATGTCCAATAGCGTCTTTATTTTTCACCTTGTCCCATCGCAGGGTCCAGACATCGTCACCACTTAAATGGCATTGATTTTCACCAGCGGTAGTAAATGCCAGCTTTTATTTTCCTGATGACAGATGAGCTTAACAAACGTGATTGGTAGTTAAACTGACTGCTCTAAAGCAGGGGTGTCCAACCCACAGCTTCCGGGGGGGGTGCATTTGAGGACTTTTTGGCTTATGTGTGGGGGCAGATATCACGAAAATTATGCACAGACCTTGTTTTGCTCATCAGTTTTCGCTAGTGTGTTTACTGGGCGGTCCCAGACAACTCTTCTTCTTCCCGCGTGGCCCAGAGATGCCTAAAGGTTGGACACCCCTGCTGTAGAGTCTAGAGAACCTCTAAACTTCATCAGCCCCAGCGTTCTTCATCCCAGACGTGAAACGGTGGCACTGGGGTCGCCGTGATCTCATGAAGAGGTGACTCCGGAAGTGTGTGCCCAGGGCTGAAGTCAGAGCCAGCAGCCCTGATGGGCGGCCCCCGGCATCCCTTCCCACCGCCCGGGAGAGAACGTGAATTTCTCTCCCGTATCCCACTTCTTGTGTCTCTGCCTTTCCACTGGGGTTTTTATCGCCATAGAGAAGAGAGCTGGGATCCTTTTTCTTGCAAGAGCCATTCTTTGGGGGCCTGTTCTGGAAGATAAGCTCCAAAATAAGGTGCCCGTGACCTGCTGGGACCTGACCACGGGGCACCGATGCACCCCTGTGTGTGGCTGTCCTCGAACGTGGCCTCCCCAGTCCCCCTTGGCCCCACTGGCCTGGCTCTGGAAGGGAGCCCTGCCCAGGGCCAGTGACACCCCTGCTACGCCGGTCCAGAGCCTCGCACGCTCACGACGAACTGATTCCTTTGCGGGCACAGCCTCCCGGGCCCAGGGAAGGCCATGCGGACCCTGCTCTCGGTGAAACGCAACCAAGAAGCACCCACTCAGGGCTCGCGCCCGGAGGCCACTTGTCTGGAATTCCGGGAACAGCGCCTTCCGCCCCCACTGCGAGCTCTGGTCTGCCCTGCTGCCCTACTTTGCGCAGTGGGCCGCTGTGTTCGATGTCGAGGGCTAAGACGTGTTGGCCCCACCTAAAGCCAGCGCCTTACAGGGAGGCGGCGGTGCTGGCAGCTCCTGCGTCCAGGCACCCGGGGCGCTGCGTCGCTCAGGCCACCAGCCGACACTGGGCGAGCCACCTGTTCCTGCTGGAAAAACCTGGGGTGACGGATTGCTCGCCAGCGTCATTTCAGTCTGTTGTCCTTCCCAAACCACCCTGCTGCTAAAATTCTTCGCGGCCCCTTCTTTGTGCAGATCAGTGTTTAAACCTGTTCACGCTGTGCAGGATCAGGTTCTGCAGGTAACAGGTGTAGGAGAGGAGACCGCAGACGCAGGGAGCAGCGCCCCCACCGCGCCCGAGGCAGGACGGGCCTCCGAGTTGAGGTCTGGGGCAGGTGGTTTGTCTCCAGCCAGAGTGAAAGCATCGGCTGGACGAGGCTTTCTCTTTTCCCTTCACATTCCTAGGATGCTAAACACCCTGAGGATGGGAGACTAGATGGTGCCGCCTCTTGGACGGAGATCCCTGAGGGCGAGTGAGCAGCTCTGGTGTTACAGACCGCCCCGCTCTGTGGCCCTGGGGTGTCAGACACAGCCCCCCTCGGGGCCCGTCCTGCCTGGCACTCAGAAGTCGGCAAGGAGCGCCACCTGCCTGGACGGAGGACACTTAGTTCTTCCCACTCGCAGGACTTGCCCCCTTCGACCCGCCCCAGCGTCCCCTTCTGTACTGGGAAGAGCCTGTGTCCACCTCTGCACCCGAGGCCGTGGGCGTGATTCTGTCTCTGCTGTGTTTGTGTCTGCCCAGCACCGCAGGGATCTCCAGGCCGCAGGTCTGGCCCCGTGGCCCCCGGCCCGGTCAGGGAGGTGCCGGGACATGCTTCTTCGAAGGCCGGGCTGCCTCTCCGGGTGCCCAGCCCTTCTCTCTCCTCCAGGCTCAAGGAGGATCAGATGCTGTGAATGTAAATGAATCTCTAGGGCCGCTTACCTAGGGAGTGCGGGTTAGCGAGCGCTCTGTCCTCTGCTTCTGGAAGTCCCCTTGTCCTTCCTGCGGGCAGCTGCTTGGCCCGTAGCTGCTGTCTCGGGAGGACGTGGCCGCAGGGAAGGAGAGAGGGGCCTGTGGCTCTCTCCGTCTCTGTCCGGTTGTTTCACTTGGGGTTGAGCTCTAGGCAGAGAGGCACGGCGGCCCTGCTTCCCGGGGCTTTTTGGCTACATGTTTTTTTTTAAACTTTTGTTATACAAATTTCAAACAGAAGTATCTCAAACATATAACAGATTCCTGTGCCACTCCCCACCCCCACCCCCGTCGCCGCCGTGCCCGACTCGTGGCCAATGTCATTGTCTGTTCTACCTGCTTCCTTCCCTCTGCACTGTTTTGGATCAAATCCCACATGCTGTGCCATTTGATTCATGGTTGTTCTTTTTTTAATATGAAGACCTTAAATGTGTTTTTTAATGCCAATAAAATAAAATAAAACAAAAGCTTAAAACAAAGCCTGTTCCCTGTTGGTGGGAGTGGGTGCCATGTTTTCCACTCAGGAGGTGCTGACGGTGTCCCCCCCCGGGGCTGCTGACCGTGTCCCCCCCCGGGGCTGCTGACCGTGTCCCCCCCCGGGGCTGCTGACGGTGTCCCCCCGGGGCTGCTGACGGTGTCTGGTGCCCTGCCTTCGCAGTGTAAGCCCTCCGGAAGCCGCAGCACGCCCTCCAGCTTGAGCCTGACAGTGGAGAGCGCACTAGAGAGCTTCGACTTCCTGAACACGTCGGACTTCGACGAGGAGGAGGAGGACGACGACCCCGACGAGGCGGGCATGGCCGGAGGAGGCGCCGACTCCGTGTTTTCCGACACAGAGACCGAGAAGAACAGGTGAGCCTCGCCTGGCATCCGTCTCCCGGCCGCCTCGAGTTGCACGCGGCCGTCCCACCCCTTCCGCCGCTCCCCTTCCCTGCCGCCAGGGCGTCTCTGCGGGGCCCTAAGCTCATCAGCCTCATCAGTGCCTGGCAAAGCCAGGCATAGCCTTGGAACACAGCTGCCTTAGAACGGAGGCAAGGATGGCTGATGGCGTCACTGGACCTCCAGCCCTGCAGGGGGCGGTGGCCTTCCCTGGGCTGGGCAGGTGTGGGCCGGGAGGAGGCGGGTGAAACTGCCACCTGCTCTGTGGGCTTCCTGGTCCTCAGACGACAGCTTGGAGTCCGTGTCTGATGTCAGGGAAGCAAAACAAGCCCAATCACTGGGGAAAAAAAACTTTCCCGAAGGTGAGGGCAGATGCGCCCCCCCATCTGACTTTGGCCTTCCAACCTCCCTCGGGGTGGTGGTGGTTACATTTTGGGTGTGTCCCTGATCCTGGAGGGTGTCTTCGTCCAAAAGAAAAGGTGAGAAATAGAATGTGTCCCTTGAGCAAATCCGGGGCAGGGCGGAGGAGAGGCATCCGTGAACGTGATGGTTCCGCTGTCCTCCACTCCACGCGGAGCCGCTTCTACCGTGGCTGAACTCGGGAAGTGCCGCTCAAACCCCAGTCTCCCTGCGTGCCCGTCCTCTCGAGCTGTCACGGACAGATGGGGGCGAGGCACCGATCTGCTCTTTCCCCTGCTGGAGGGAGCGTTCCACAGCAAAACCGTCGCAGCTCTCCCGTCTGCCGTGGAACCTGACATTACATGTGCCCGATCGGGCCAGTCTTACTGCTTGTCGTCAGCGGCGTCAGGGATGTGGCGAACTTCGGCTTGTGTTTGAGACACGTGCCCGCTTCCCTGTGTCCACGGTCAGGACCCAGCTGGGGTCTCCTTTCCCCTCGGGGGCAAACGTGACCCGAGTGGGCTCCCGGCACCTGTGAGCCCTGGTGCTGACCTCCGTAGCCTGTGCGGACCGGGAGCCTGGGTCCGGGCGCCAACCGGCCACTGCCCGGCCCTGTGAACTTGGGCCCCCGCCATCGTCTCTGCCGGTCATTCTGCCGCGTGTGAGACGCAGGGGACAGCCCCCTCCCCAGCACCCAGACTCGTTTCAGAATAAAATAACTGGGGCATCAGATCTAGTTTTAAACGTAAGTGCCCCCCACGATATAACTGCTCGGCAGTTATGTGGGGTTTAAACGCAGCCTGAGAGGCGGGGGGAAGCCATGCCTCCGTCAACCAGAACGAGCTCAGCTCTCCTCCCGAGTGCGGGTCCCGCCGCTCCTCGGCCACTACCCTCCTCCTCTCCGGGTCGGAGCTGGCGGATCACGCTCAGCAGGGCTGCTCTGGGGAAGCCAGAGACTCGGGGACAGTTGAAGCCCAGGACGCTGGGCCGGTCGCCCCCTGGCAAGTGCCCGGGAGGCGGGTTTCCAAGCCTCGTGGGGGAGACGCTTTGCAAAGGGCTCCGAGGGCACGTTCCCCCTCACACAGCGGGCGAGTTCGAGTCCCCAGAGGGCTGCGGAAGCAGTTGTCCCGTGATTTGCTCTGACGAGAGGCCAGCGGCGCCGGGCGGAGGGAAGAAGCGGTTCCCGAAAGGCAGGCGGCGGCCGTGGGGGGCCTCGGGCCAGCCGCTCACGGGCTGACCGCTGTCCGCGTGCCGCCCCCACAGCTACAGGCCGGCGCACCCGGAGGCCAGGGTGCACGTGAGCGAGGCGCTGACGGAGGACACGGGCGTGGGGACCAGCGTGGCCGGCAGCCCCCTCCCGCTGACCACGGGCAACGAGAGCCTGGACGTGGCCATCGTCAGGCACCTGCAGCACTGCACCCAGCTCGTGCAGGTAGGGTTGGGGGGGAGCAGGGGGGTGGGCAGCAAGATCATGACCCTGTGGGACGTGTGCTGCTTTTAGGGCTGCCAGGGAAGCGAGGGTTCAGCCACCAGAGAACAGCCCTGCTCGGATGGTGCCCTGGCCGGCCGGCTCTGCGGGCTGGAGCATTGTCCTGGGCACCAAAGGGCTGTAGGTTCGATTCCCACTCAGGGCCCATACCTGGGTTGTGGGTTTGATCCCCATTCAGGATGCGTACGGAGGCAACCAGTCAGTTTCTCTCTCACACTGATCTCTCTCTCTCTGTTCCTTTCTCTCTCTCTAAAATCATAGAAACATATCCTCATGTGAGGATTGAAAAACATTTTTTTTTAACTCTGATGGGCGCGCCCATTCTCCCCCAACCCTGGGCTTCCGGTCTTAAAACCCAGCTCTGGGACCCCACACGCCGGTGGGAACAATGTGGTTAGCTGTCACTCTGAAGCCATTCGATAATAGATGGGAATAACGTGCTTAAGAAAAAAAAGAGTTTTTGTTCTGCCACCTACAAACGGGCTTTCAAAGCAGCTGTTATTGCGCACAGGCCAACAGGAAGGCATCCGGTCGGTGGGTGTCCCCGCACCCGGGAGCTAAAAGCTTCGGAGTGTCGGTCCCCAGCTTGGACAAGTGCTGATTAGCAACGGAACCGAACACTTTATAAGCCATTAGCCACCCCAGTGAGCTGTTATCTGGGACACCGCGGAGCTTATTTTTCTTCTCAGATCAAGCTGTTTACCACTTAGAATTTTGCAACAGTGTAGCACAAGTTTTGAAACCCTCCCTTGGCAGGAAGTGTCCCCACCCCAGCCGCCCAGGCTCTGCTTCAGTCCTTCCCCCTGCCTGGAGGTGGGTCTCACAGTCTCCCGCCTGCATCTGCTCTTCCCCCAGCTCGCTGCGTGCAGAGATGCTTGGGGAACAGGAAGAGAGAGTGGAAGCAAATGAATGACCTTCCAGGGGGTGGGCCGGTCAGGGAGGGTGCAGGTGGAGAAGGAACGGGGGACCCACTGGAAGAGGAGAGGTGGGGTGAGGCGGAGGGTCGGGGAGGTCAGCCGGGGGCAGTGCTGCTGCTTCGTGACACGCTTGTGACGCTCGTGACGTAGAATTCAGTTCCCCTCCCCAAGGTGGCCCCAGACCCCTGATGCGCTGGGGTGGCTGGTGCACAGTTACCCTCCCGCCACTTGCCCCCCACACTGACCCTCCCCCGATGATCTCGTCTGTCAGCTGTTGGTTCACAAGTCCCGGCGCTGAACCAATCCGGCAGAAGGCGTGTTCTTTTTTCCAGCCCGAATGGATGAAGACTGTTCTGTACTCGGAGCCACTTGAATGTGGTGGTTCTCACAGCCCATCCTCGCTGAGGCTGAGACCGGGCTGAGCAAACTGCCTGTTCCCCTTTCGTGGACCCCTTCTGGGAGGGGCGAGTGTTCCGTCCCAGGGACTGCTCGGGGAGCAGTGTTCGGGGCGGTGCCTGTCCCTCGATGAGGCCACGGTTACAACCACTCGCCTCTTCCGTGGCGCAGTCCACACTGGAAAAGCGAAAGAGGCGCTCTAAAGATGAATGGGGGAGTGAGCATTAAATCTTAGTTTTTAACTGGCACCGGCTCCTGGACCGGCAAGTCTGCGTGTTCATTCGGTCCATCGTTGCCAAGATAGAAATGAACATCCCAGAAACAGACATCCCGTAAGGGGCACGGTGCCCGTAATTACATTTAGAAGAAAGCAGTTCAGTCCTGGCCGGCGTGGCTCAGTGCGCTGGAAAATCCTGCTTGTCTTCGAGGCCAAACGCCTTAGGCAGGGCAGGACGGCGGCACAGGTGCGAGAGCTGCGGCCCCGCCCGCCAGGTGGGCGGGAGGCACAAAGGTAGATCCGCGGGCACAGGCGCCCAGTGCTTTCCCTCCTCCCACTTCCGACCTGCACGCAGGTCAGTCACTGACTGTGTAGGCGGCCTGGGTCAGCTTCCTTAACTCGCTGTGCCTCAGTTTACCCCGTAAGACAATGTTCCTGGGTCATCGTGAGAGAGAAGGTGAGCCTGCACAGGCCCAGGGCTCTGACCAGTAGTGTCTGGGCACCCAACTTTCGTGGTTACGGCGGGAGAGGCAGAGTGCGATCCCGACCATCCCGCACGGTGCTCTCAGAAACTCCTGCTCGTTCAGCGGACAGGCCGACACGCAACCTGAGTGTGCCCTCCGAGTTTCTTAAGAGGGTTTACGGATTTACAGTGGCCTGGCAGCAACACTGCTGGGAAATTCCAGATTTTATATATAGGCACACAAAAAAAACCTTAAAGCAGCAAAAGCCTGTCTGAGTCTGAGTGTGCTGGGAACGGGGAGCGTCATCTCGGGGGAACAAGGCACCGTGTGAGTTCAGTCAGCGTCAAGGTCAAGGCCAAGGCCGGGAGGGAGAGCGCTGCGGACCACGTAATGGACACGGTTCCTTTTGTTTGTTTTCTCAGCAAATCGTTTTCTCGAGCAAAACTCCCTTTGTGGCGAGAAACCTCTTAGAGAAGCTTTCTAGGCAAGTCCAGGTGATGGAGCGCCTGGCAGCCGTCAGCGACGAGAGCGTCGGGAACGTCGGCTCCGTGGTGGAAGGTGAGTCCGGGAGGCCGCCGCCGTGCGCCCCCGCTGTGCCTGCTCTCTGCGCGGCCACACGACGGGTAGCAGACACGCACTCACAGAGCGGGGGTGCCGGGGGCCGTCCCCACAGCTGTGTCGTTTTGTTAGCACCCACCCGGCACCCGCTCCCACTTTCCGAGTCACACCGCACCCACCCCCGGTCCCGTGGGGGCCTCCACGTCCGGTGGACACACACTAGTGGACCAGCGGAGCCCGAGTCAGCCCCCAGGCAGCCTCACGGGCCATGTCTGCCCGTGCAGCTCCGTTGGGGGACACGTGACCAGGGTGGCCCTCTTGTCACTGAGCTGGCTAGGGCAGATCCCAGGGCGGCCCAGGGTCAAATGCAGGATGCTCCCAAGCCCAGTGGGGACCCACGGCCTTGGGGGGTCAGGGTCCCCGGCAGAGAGTTTCAGGTGGGGAACCTGTCGGGGGGAAGATGCCTCTGAGCTGGTGTGGCCGCGTGACGGGCTTTTGTGGAGACGAGAACCCCCGCCTCCCCCACGTCGGCTCTTCAGTGGGAACATCGGGGCGCAGCCACGCCGCCTGTCTGAGGGAGCCGGGCGGCCTGGGGGTCTCCCTGCATCCAACCCGCCAGGAGCAGGGGACCTTGGCAGGTGTCATGAAAAGGGGCAGGGCGGTGCTCTGACCCTGTGCGTCTGTGCTGTGATGTCACGGAGGCGAGAACTCGGGGTCCCTGTCATGGGAAGCCAACAGCCTGCTTGCTGCCCGGGCTGTGTGAGCTCCTCCTCACGCCTTCTGGGTCCTTCAGGCCACCTGCAGACCAGCAGTCTTTAAAAACAAAAGGAAACAGCCCCGGCTGGTGTGGCTCAGTGGGCCGAGTGCTGGCCGGAGAAGCAAAGGGTCGCCAGTTCAATTCCCAGTCAGGGCACATGCCTGGGTCCCCAGTAGGAGGTGCACTAGAGGCAACCACACATTGATGTTTCTCTCCCTCTCTTTCTCCTTCCCTTCCCCTCTCTCTAAAAATCAATAAATACAATATTTTTAATAAAACCACCAAACCATCAAAAGGCCAACGGCAAAGCCTCCCCCACCCCCACACAGGCCCTCTCCCCCGCCTCACCGGCTTGCTCTCTTCCCAGCCATTCCCGAATTCCACAACAAGCTGTCCCTGCTGTCCTTCTGGACCCAGTGCTGCGGCTCGGCAGGCGCATACCACAGCTCAGCGGACAGGGTGGTCCGGCAGCTGGAGGCCAGCTTCGCCGCAGCCGTCAACCGAGAGTACCCGGGACTCGCAGACCCAGGTGGGCCCAGCGGGCGGGAGGACAGCACTGGGTCCCGGGGTTCCGGCCCCGCCCCCTCGGCCGCCCCCTCGGCCGTCCGTCCCAGAGTCTCCCCGGCCCAGGCAGCATCGAGAAAGAAAAGCCGGGCGTGCTCTAATTCCCACATCAGCAGTGACTTTGCAAAGCACCGTGTTTCTGTGCTGCCGTGTAGGGATGCCGCCAGCGCGGGCACTGTCCAAGGGCATCACCGCCCACTGCGCTAAATAAAGCCCCCTTCCCCCCACCGCTGATCCAGCAATTCCGCTCCTCGCTGCACGGAGAGAAGCGCGTGCCCGTGCCGCCAGAGGGGGTGGGTGTGCGGCTCTGCAGAGGGGCCCACACAGGGAACAAGCACGGTGCCCCTGAGTACGGAGCGGACGAACTGCCGTATGTTCGCGCACCGGGGCGTCCCGCCGCGGTGGGCGAGAGGGACACGCTACTGGTGCAGGCACCGCATGGGGCGAAGCCCACAGACGTTCTGATGAGTGAGAGGGGTCGGGTACCAAAGCGCGTACTCAGCAGTTTCACCGAGCCCAGGGTCCGGAACGCCCCAGCTGACTTGGAGATGGGGGAGGGGCACGAGGACACCTGCAGGGCCCCAGTGGTTGTCCCGCAGGTGTGTGGGTCACACGTGTGGTCGGCTGTACCCCGAGGGTTCGTCCGCATGTGCTCCTCACTCCATCCTGCTCCACCGTGAGAAGAGGAACAAACAGAGGAGCGAACGGTCATATTTCTGAAAAGCCGCTTTGCGTCCTCTCTTTCCGAACAGTGTTCTGCACCCTGGTGTCCCAGATCCTGGACCGGGCGGAGCCCCTGCCGCCCTCCAGCCTGTCCTCGGAGGTCATCACTGTGTTCCAGTATCACAGCTACTTCGCCAGCCACGGCGTGAGCGACCTGCCCAGCTACCTGCAGCAGCTGGCCCAGCAAGGTGGGCGCGCGCTTCGGGGCCGCGGGCTGGTGGGAGGGGGAGGGGCGGCCTCCCGTCTTGCTTGGTGGTAGTCTTTAGTTGCGTTTTTAACTAGGGCAGTTATTTATAAAACAGTGAAATTACAAGAACATCTCCAGTGGGAGAAACATATCACAGCCAAAAAAAATTCTTTATTCACAAATGTGTCCGTTGGGTGGGGGATGCCTCCCTGTCGCCAGAACGGGAAGTTAGCTGGACTTCCCGTCTGTACGGGCCACACACACCTGCCTGATGCTTCTGTGGCTGACAGAGGCCGTGCCTGGGGCTCTAGGTAGGGATTCGCCCACAGTCCTGACTCGTGGGACATGGTTTGTCCAAGTGGGCCCCCGAATCCTGCTTTTTGTCGGAC
>CM052551.1:788276-858419 GCA_028533065.1 Trachops cirrhosus
ACGCTCCCGACCCTCACGCACAGGGCGGCTCCGCGTCTGGGAAGGAAGACGCGGCTTCTGTGGCGCAGCCCTCGGCCCCTGAGTCCTCCGCTTCGGAATCCGCGCCGGCTTCCTCTTCGGAATCGGAGTCCGGACTCCCCGGTGATCCGGGGTCAGCCAGGCGTTTGCCTTTCAGTCTCTTAAAGAATAAGCCAAAAGTTTACCGTAACGACCGTCAGACCCACGTCCCCTACCAGTACGCTGATACAGCTGACCTCAAAGCCCTAATGAGGTTCTTTTCATGCCGTCTCTCGATGAAGGGCCCTGAAAACCCAGCGTTCCGTCCAAGTCTCCACCACGGAGACCGCATTTCAGCAAAGCCACCGGCTCACGCGCTGCGCGGCTTTTAAGGCACTGGCACGCTTGCACACGGAACCAGCACGCACTTCTCTCGCCGCCCCAGCGTAGGGCCGGCTGCCGCCCGCCGTGGACAACCCTTCCGTGCACGTGAGGCACTACCAGCGTTTCCAAATGGAAACCTCGGACATTCGAGTCCGACGCGGCCCGAACGCGTAAGCAATCCAGTCCGCAATTTGATCTGGAAACCTTTCATCAATCAGCAAGATGCTTTTTTTTTTGCAAACATAAGTTAAAGACTTATTTTTTAGGTGAAGACTGGTAAAGTAACAATCATGAGACTAATTCTCACAAACAAATTAGCCTTTTCCAAATTTTAAAGGAAGTCAGGTGAGACCACCAAACTTATGTAGTGTACTAATGAATGGTTTTATAAAAAACAGTATCACGCTGGCATTAAATTAAAAACTGGCTAAAAATCTGTCCACTGTGAAATATAATACCTTTCCACAATCTCTCAGATATAAGTTAACTCTATATCCCTGTAAGAACACCGATGTTCTCTTGCTTCACGATAATAAACAACGCCTCGCCACCCCTGGCCGCCACTGTGGGTGCAGACACCCCCTAGGCGGCGGGCATCCCCTCTGGCTCCCTACTCCCCTCGCGCACCCTCGTGGCTGGCCTTAGCGCTCCCGTCGTGGGGACGAGGAGGGAGCCCCAATGGCATGCACCACCCGCTTCACTCAACAGACTAGCGGGGCCAGGCGGGGAGTGCTTGCCCGGGCCGGGCCAGCCCCGCCCGGGCTCACGGGGCAGGGGGCGGGGCCAGGGGAGTGGACACACCCACCTCCAGCAGCTCCGCCATGTACTGCACGTGCTCCGCCACCTCGGCCAGGTCCCTGTTCTCCTTCCTCAGGCGGTCGATCTCCTTGTCCTTCTGTTCAATCTCTCTGTGAAGCTGCAGGGCACAAACGAGGCTGAGTGTTCCAGAGCTCCACGCTGTAAACCCAAGGACAACGACGCGCCGCCCAGGATATAGCTGACGGCCACGTTTGGCAAAGGCCTAACAAAGGCGCCGCCTTTGGCTCTCAGCATCTTTTTGTGGAACAATCCTTGTAACAGTTGCCTGGCTAATGCAAGTCTTCTCAGGCCGAAATTAAAGCCAGTTTATAGTGCTCTATCCAAACAGGCTACGCAGCACGTGGAATACTGAAATGTAAAAAACGCGCCCTAGCTGATGTGGCTCTTTGGTTGGAGCATCCTTCCATAAACCAAAAGGTCACGGGTTCGATCCCGGGTCAGGGCACATGCCTGGGCTGTGGGTTCGGTCCCCACTCAGGGCACATGCAAAAGGCAACCATCAGTGTTTCTCTCTCACATCCATGTTTTTCTCCCTCTCCCCATCCCTTCCCTTCTCTCCAAAATCAATACGCATGTCCTCGAGTGAGGATAAAAAAAATAAAAATAAAAAGAGCACAAATTCTATTAAGTGCTTACTTTCTCGTTCTCCTGAAGTGCTTCGTGGAGAGCATTTCTCCGTCGCTCTGCCATTTCCTTCCAGTACTGAGAGGAGGGATTTTCTGAAATAAATTGGCGTTTTACGCATAACTTTGAGAACCACCACTGCTCCATGCTGCTGTAACAACCCCAGAACGTTTTTCTATTTAAGAAACAATTTATAATCTTAGGAATACCCATTTTTATAAACGTAAAGTTAGAAAACCAGGTCCACTTTTTTGTTTTTACTTTTCCCGATGTTTAAGGATCTCCAGATAGTCCACCGAGGAACTGTAGTTCGAGTTCTGTGTCCCGGTTACACGGACTAATCACTGTCATCCGTGCGGCTGCTTTAGCCCCGAGACATGGAGTGGAGCGGCCCGTCTCTGCGTGTGAGCCGAGGGTCTCGCGCCACCAGTGCTGACCACACCAGGTCCCAGTGAGCGCCACAAGCCCTGAGGTCCATCCACAATACGGCTGAAGAGCTTCCCGACTTCTGCGCAGCCCCCTCCCCGGCCTCTGCCCAGTCAACCCCGCTGGCAGCTGGTCTTTCTCCTCGGGGGTCCCCCAGGCAAGTCAGAGTGAGCCCCGGGGGACGCTACGGCCTTGAGGACCCCAATCCACTTCGCCGCATCTCCACTCTTTTCATCAAGAACAGCATCGATGGCCTTCCGTAATGGTGAAACCCATCACCATCACCAGCTTCCCCTCCGGCGTCGACAGCCGCGCCATTACAAACTAGCATCTGTCACAGCACACGCCGCGCACCCCTGGCACCCCGCCCCTCGGCCTGTTCCCGCCGGCCCCTCCTTCCTACTCTCCCCGTGCATTTGGCTTCCCTTCCTCAAGTTCAGTCTCTCCAGACACCTTTTTTTCCTGAAAAGACTCATATCCAAGATGCCATATCAATCACTATCCTTTTCTTTTATATTTCATCCATATTTGGATCTTAGTAAAAAAGTAAGACTTGTCCAAATTTAGTCTTTGTGTATTTACAACCAGAAGAAATATTATCAAACATTCTAGTAAACTATGTAACAGTGTCCCCAGCTTAAGGCTGTGGGCAGAATTCCTAACAGCATAACAAATAAAGCTGACCTTTATTACAACTATTTTTCTCGTACCTGTTACCATAAGGTCAAACGCTTCCTGGGTGACCCCTCCAGTGTCACGGGGCTCCGGGACAGCAGTAACTCCAGGGCTGGACTTCTTGGACGCTGACTGGCCATCCCAATGTTTCGCTTTGGATGAGCCTTTAACCGTCTACAGTGGAGACACGTACATCAATCTCGTTTATTTTGATCTAACGAACAAGGAAGCTGGGGGACTTGGGAGCCAGAGCAGGCACGGCTTCCGAAGAACGAGTGTTCAGAAGACGCGAGAACCGCGGGAGGGAGGCATGCATCGGTGGAGTCCAGAGAGAAGAGGGAAGAGGGAGGAGGAGGAGGGGCAGCCGTTGGTTAGAGCAGAAATTAAGAATATCAGAAGGAAAAAATCGAAGACGGTGTAGAGGGAAAATATAACTATGCAGAAACTTTTAAAAGAACATCCAATCACTGTTTAATAAACTTGTTAGGAAGTATGAAAAGACAGCTCGGTGGGTTTGTTATTCACGTATTAAAAATGGAGCACTCATCTATCTGTGTCTCTTTGACATCTGCAGATTTTCTCTAATAAAAAATCACAGTTTAAAACTCTACCAAAATGTGCAGGTATACTTCATAAACTTCATTTGCAGCATCTGTTTTGATTCAGACTTGGGCCTAAGGCTTAACTGAAATCATTTTTATTGCTGAAATAATTCAGTACCACGGAAGGGCGGCATTTTCCAACTGCAGAAGCCTAGACACGTTCGTCCCTGGTTGCGCCACTTACATCCAGAAGTTAATGGAGGAATCTACCTTTCCGTTCT
The DNA here is from genome assembly GCA_028533065.1 of Trachops cirrhosus. NCBI lineage: Eukaryota > Metazoa > Chordata > Mammalia > Chiroptera > Phyllostomidae > Trachops > Trachops cirrhosus. The sequence continues at coordinate 792,025 of CM052551.1, forward strand.
CAAAACACCCAGACACTCTTCCTGCAGGTTAATTCGTAACGTATTACGTCACCTCCGTTCTACCAACACTACATTCTATTGCATCGAATCTGAACTTTCTTGAGCGAACAATTAAAATAAAAACCCTTTGGTGGGGAGAACGCAGTAGTCGCTTGTCCATTATTTCCCACCGTCAACGACCCAGGGGTCCCTGACAAGGGGGGCTCGACACGGTGCCCCCCACATACCTCGTTCTCCCGTCCCACCAGGGGCCCGGCGGTGGAGGGCTGGATCATCTTCAGAGTCCTCCTCGGGACAGGACTGCTCTGGAAGTCGAGAGAATTCGCACCTGGTCACTGAGTGCCGTGCGGGCTGTCACGGCCTCAGTCCTACTCGGTTCCATGGGGGGGGGGGAGAGTACTGAGAACTCTGACCCGGGGCGGGCAGAGCAGGCTCACAGCTGTGAGTACAGGAACAATTTGTTCTTGTCTTATAACTTACTAATTATCCTTGCATTATAATGTACTAATTATTGCACTGTTTTCCATACAAACAACTGTAAACCTACTTTTGCCCACCCTGTATCTGGTCCAGCTATATCATTTTATACTCCTACATGTGAACAAGACATTGGTTTAACCAACTGAACAAACTTACTTCTATACAATTATAATAAACAATAAATAAATAAAATTATAGTAAAGCTGGAAGAAATTCCAAGAGTGCATCACATCACCCAAACTTGACACATGTATGGTAAAAACTGACAAAACAGGTAAACTGGGGGGGAAGGTGAATTATTCCCACTGCAAAGCACTTCTTCCCCTCTTCATCAGGACCGTCCCCTAACACATTCCCCTGTGTCACCAAAGGAACGCAGCGTGAGAACATACTTCACACACACCCAGGAACAGCCCTCCCCACCCCGCCCCCCGCTGCAGCGGCGGTCTGGCTGGAGGCCCAATCATAGGGGACCACGTCCGGCACACTGAATACTGCAAGGGGCCCATGCCACTGTTTGGGGAAAACACAGCCCTCCCTGTGATATGGAAATGCCTTCCCGTCTACTTCCTGCTCAGAAAGCTCTCTCTAGTTTTGCCAAAAGTCATTGGCTACCCTGCCACCCCAGGACAGCAAACACCGCCGGGTCCTCAAACAAGGTCAGCGAGAGCGGGACACCGGAGCCGCGTGAGAAAGCGGCTGGCTGCGCACTGCCCCTCGCGGGCCGCGGCGGCCTTCCCACGGTCAAGTTTCTCCTGCTGCTGCTGATCTCACTGTTTAATTGAAGAACAAAGGCCGGCTACTGTGAGAACAAACACCACCCCCACGTCTCAGATGGAATTTAGATCAGGCCACGGTCTGCGGACAAGCAGAAACAAACACAACTTTGGAACCTTCCTAAGAGAAGACGATTTCCAAGGTTTAACTTTTACAGTGTGAGCTTTATAGCCTCTATCCCCCAAAATGTAGCACTGCTGTTATCATTTTCTTTATGCAGATTATGCACTGGAATAACAGACTCATCACAACCAAAAAGGTTCTTCTCTATTATGGGCCTTAATCTTTTTAGAAAACAATTTGAGATTCTGTGAACCTCTTTTAACAAAGCACACAGGAGCACACTCACCCGGAATTTGGCACACAGTCAGCAGGGAATCCGTGAGTGGAATGAGAAAATAGTAACCAATAACATCTTGTTTAGAGGAAACCCTACGGAGTGTACTGAAAACCACCGCAATAGACAAGTTCAGCCGGGCTGGGGGTTCAGGACACGAAACTCAGTTGCGCTTCTACAGGGGACTGGTGAGCACAGTGAAAACGTGCTTCAGGAAGCCATTCCCTCCATAGTCACATTACAAATAAAACGGTTCAGGGGGAAAATTAACAAAGGAAGTGCGAGGCTCCACACTCTGAAAACTACAACACGCCGTTGAAACTAAAGACTTGAATAAATGGGGAGACAGCCCATGCCCGTGGATCAGGAACTTTAACATTTGACTGTAACTGATTTTTTAATAGTTCTCTACTGTTACTTTCTTCTGGCCAAAAACTAACTGATTTAAAATTGGCAGGAACTACAGCCAGATTAAATGTGGCTGCGTTACATTCAAACACTTGTAGGCCTAGGCCTTCCCCACAGGGGAACGTGACCCTGCCACATACCTTCACGCGCCCGTGGGTCCCTTCCCGTCTCTGCTTCATGGCGGGATGCATGGTGCACCTGGGGACACAAGAGCAGAATGTGGTCTGCGCCCGGGGGCGGGGCTCAGATGTTCACCTGTGCCGGGTGGAACCGCCTTCTCCGCCGCACGGACCACTGAAGTGACAGAAGTCAGTAGTGACTCTTGATATCTACGTTTTATTCTGGTTGGAAAACTCTGTACATTCTAAACAAATGCACAAAACCTTCTGGTGTCCTGGGCGAAACACCGGGCTCTCAAAGGCCAGGGAAATGTCCCAGGAAAGGAGAGCACAGACAGCTGGGGATGCCCACATCAGTCCCAGAGAGCAGAACCCCAACTGCGCCCTTTGCCCTTTCCTGTGTGTGTGTGTGACCAGCTCGGCTCTGGCAACTGGCAGTCACTTGTTAGTGGCTTAACGTCCATGCTTTTGCATCTGTAGGAAACGTCTCAGCACCCCCAGGAGCTGAGAAGAGAGGGCGGGACTCGTAATGAGGTTACTCACACCACTGGGCCCACCCACTGAAACCCGACCCATGACCCCCAGGCACGGAGGGGTCTCCGAATGAACTTCCCCAAGTGTAGCCCTGCCTTCACTCCGCGCGCGGGGGCTTTCATACTTTGTGACCCACCGCGTGCGCTCTTTACCGTGTGCCCTGGCACACAGATGCAAACTACAAAGTTCAGGAGATGCACCCAATTTTCTACGCTGTTTCGTGTGAAGCAAATGCTGGTCGCACCCACTAGATTGAGCCAAGGCGACGTTTTCCAAACTGCGGATCGCGGCCGAGGACCCCACAACCATTTGGTGATCACCAACAGTTTGGAAAAAATAACTGATCAGCATGAAAATGAAAAGACGAGAAAACGTCGGAGTGCAGGGCATGTGGGGACCTGGTTCTGTTTCGTGAACCACTCAAGCAGCCGGATGGCTGCGTCTCAAACTGCGACACAAGTGTGCTTTCGCCCGTGTCACATTACAAATGCTGAAAGCCACCGATCAAGGTAAGTTCAAGCCTCCACTTGTTTGTCGCACTCCGGTCTGCAGCCTGGCGCCCTGCTTGACTCCCCAGTTCTTTCCAACTAGATTAAAGACGCCAGCACAGGCTCTAGTCCACAGAAAATGCTGACACACAGGGGAACCGGGGTCACCAACACCATCGCCACTATTTAACCAGGGACCAGGATTCCGCGACCTTCTCCTGAAGCCCAACGTGCGCCCCACCCCCGCCCCCGATGACCGCCAGTCGCTAGTCCAGAGGGTGGGCGTTCCGTCCCGCCTCCCGACAGGCGCCGGGCACAGTCCGGCAAGAGGTCGGCCGGGAGGCCTCCAGACCCGGACCACCCCGGGACGCGGCTCTCCCACCGCGCGCGCCAGCCAATAGGGAGCGCGGATAAGGAGCGCGCCAAAACCGGCCCAGCCAATGGGGCAGCCTCGTGCCCTACCGAACGCCCCGCCCCGCCCGGCTCCAGCCGCAGTTCTAAAATCCCGCTTACCGCTGCTCCGCGGAGTCACGGGAGGACCGATTCCGGCGGGCGCGAACGCGAGAGTGAGGCAGCCACCACTCTCACTCGCTGAAAGGAACCGCTCAGTCCTGGCCGCGGCGCCAAGCACAACGCACCAGCCAAACAGCACCCGCCCCACCGCAGCCGAGCAGACACGGCGCGCCGCTGGAAAACCTCGCCGAGTCCGCGCGCCCGCCCTATGATCACGTGGCCCTCCCGAGGGGCGGGGCCCGCCCGAGTCCTGCCAATCGCCACACGCCTCGGCCCCGCCCCTGCCTGCGCCGGCGCGGTGGGCTCCACGCGTCTCAGCGTGAGGAGCCCGGGCGTTGTCCCGGGTCCCGACCTCGGACTGCTCGCGGGACGGCCCCGCGGAGCAGTCAGAGCCGCCTCCACCCGCCGCGGACACCGGCGGGATGACGCGTCGCGTCTGCAGTGCACGGCTCCTCGTGTCTGTGTGCAGCCCTGGTTCCGCCGGCTCCCCGCCGTGGGCAGAGCCTTGACGTTCGGGTTTCTTGCATTTTGACTCTTAGGGGTCGGCGGGCGCTCGGGCACCACGTAGGTTCCAGGTGCCGGACACCGCTGCCCTGCAACTCCGGGCGACAAGACCTCAGTCCTGCCGCTGGCTTTTCTTACTAGTCCGCCAAATCCTCCCATAGCCATCTTTGTGGACGTGGCGCAACGGACCCGCCGGCGTGTGTCACACCTGCCGCAGGTGTCAGGAAAGTCTGCGCTCCCCTTTCCTGACTCCTCGTTCTCCCTCCACCCCGCGCCGCTTTGAGCACGTGCTCTCCCCGCCTTGCCCGCGACCCTGGTGCCTGCCTGCCACCTCCCTCCCCGGACCTTTTGACAGCTGAAAATGTACAAAGCATAGTCGGACGGCTCTGGCTTTGTTTGAGGAAAATATAACGCATGAAATCTAAATTCATAAAGGGCACATCAGAAAACCGAGTTTCCAGAGTGAGAACGGTGACAAGTGCGAGCACCGCGTCCCTTGACTTTGAAACGCCGGCCAGTCCACATAGGGGCTCTGACTGCCCGTGTCACCAGCCAGCCTGTAATGAAAAGGGTCACCGACAAGAGCCCAAATGGGTAAGCATATATTCGAGAGTACATAAAAAGTTACATTCAGGTCGTCCGCTCCAGGTAAAGTGTGAAGCAAAGTTCATAATGGTGCTATTTCTTTCCAGACCTAAAACGCCGGGAAGGAATGTTGTCTTCCACGTGAAATCGGTGAGCAGGGCAGAGGGCAGAGTCGAAGGGTCACTATAGTTGAAAACTGGCAGAGCTGGGAGGGAACTGGCCATTTACCCTGTGTCCTGAAACCTGGAACCGTAGCTTACCAAACAATATCCACGGCACACAGTTCCTGGGAGAATGTGTACTGTCCACTAGGTGGCAATGCTGTCTGACCTAACTAAACGCAGAACTTGAACCTGAAAGCTCATCTAACAACCTGTATGAATACTGTGTTGTTGACTTTCTCACCTACTGGGCAGACTCGACTTTCATTAATGTGTGTCCAAAGCAACATTCTTCAGACTTCTAGTAGCAAAGACAGAGAGACCCTGTTTCCCCACACAAGGACTGACCCCTGAATGATGAGGAGGAGAGGCTGGACAGGCAGGTGAGGTGGGGTCGGGGAAGAGCTCCAGGGCCGGGCAGCTGGCACAGCTTGGAGGGAGAAAGAGCGTCTTCCTCACGCCTGCCCGCTGGGGCCGGATGCCTGGCACACAGCGGGCTTAGGTTGCACGGACCCTCACTCGACGCTGCCACGGTGTGACCTCGAGCAGACACCTAACCCCAGGACAGGCGCCAACTCTGCCCCTGCCCCCGCCTACCCTCCCCCCACTCCCCCCCCCAGCCAGCCACTGATGTTTCCACCGTCTCTATGGCTTTGCCTGTCCCAGAATGCCACAGAGTCCGAGTTGCACAGGGTGTGGCCCTTTCAGACTGGCTGCTCTCATTCAGTGAAGTGCGCCCGGTGTTCACGCCGTGTCTGCACGGCTGGATAGCTCGCTTCCTTTCAGTGCCGAGCAATGTTCCGTTGCCTGGATGGACCGCAGTTTCTTTGGAGTGCGTCATTTTAACACACGTTATTTTATGTAATCCTGAAGTGAAGTGCATAACAAAATGGCCAGAAATAAGTGCCGAAAGAGAGAATTTCCTGCCCACAAACTTTGGCCATATATGAGTAAAATAAAATTATTTTAAAAGTACAGTACAAACAAGGGGGAAGTTCATGAGTCCTTTTGTATTGCATGTAAAAGATACAATTTAGGAAAAAAGAGAGAATTGTACCACTGATGTGGTCTGTTCTGGGTCATTCTCCGGTCTTAAACAATTCATTAATAAAGAAGAAATGTCAACTTTAAAACTTTTATTTGAGTTCAGTAAATATTCCCAGTATGAGCTACAATGTGTACTTGCGAAACAAAACTGTCCCACTTCTCAGTGTGCGCTCGTTCACTGTTTTAAATTTCGAACAGATTCCAAGTGGTGGCGCGGAGGGTGACGGGATGGAAGCGAGTCCGGGTCTGTCTGTCTGTCTCTCGCCCTGGGCTGCGCCCTCTGCATCTCGGGTTTAAGAGCGCAAGTGCAGCCCTGCAGGGGCAGGAGAGCGGCCGGAGGCCCCTGTGGGACCTCCCGGGACTCTGCGGGAAGCTGGGGCTGCGGGACGCCAGCGGGCTAGGGGAGTCCTCCGAGCATGCGCCCACGTGAACTCAGCGGTAGCGGCAGCGGCCGTCCTTAGAGCTGGTCGGCGAGTGCTAGTTTCCCGAAAGGGGCGCTTCATCTCACGCTGCTGAGCGCTGCCCTGGTCCTGCATTCCGTGGTTAAAAGCAGGCCCACTGAGTGGTTTTGTTCTACGTGGTTACAGTCAACACACCCTCACCTGGCCCACCTGGCGGCCACCGCCCCTCGCCCTTGGCAGGCCGGTGAGACAGGTCCCCTAGTGGCCCAAGAAAGGCCAGAGGAAGCAGAGGGAAAGCAAGCCTGCGGGAGGAGGGGCAGGGGCAAAGCCCCAGGGAGGTAAGGGAAGCAGGGTGCAGGCTGCCTGAGAGCCGTACAGGGGACGGTGACCTCAAGCCGCAGGGCCCAGGACCAGCCCAGGAGACCGGCTGGGCTGCCCACCGGACACTCGGCCTCCTGGTCCCTGTAGAGGGACAGCGGGCCTCAGAGGGCTGTGCCCCTGAGCGTCTGCCGTCGTGTGACAGCGAGCATCTGCCGCCGGGGCTGTGCGCCTCCCTCTCGGGAGCACCCCACAGGGAGACTGCACGCACCCTCGCCCTCTCCCTGGCTCTTTCTGCCCTGGCCCGGCTGCAGGCTGGCTTCTGGCAAAGGCACAAAGACCACCCCTTTCCTGGAAGGTGTTGTGCTCCGGACGGTGCCCCTCAGAAGGGCCTCTGGGTGGCCAAGGGCGGGGAGCCGAGGGGTGACGCCCCTGTGCAGGAGGCAGGAAGGGGTCCAGGGCCAGGACGGGGGCCACGGGACCTTTTGCTGAAGCTCCCAGGCACTTTTCTCTCCCGTGGCGTCAGTGCAGAGGGAGGCAGGTTGTTCCTCTTCTCTAAAGCGGGGGCTGGGAAACTTCCGTAAAGGCCGGAGAGCACATGGTGGAGGCTTTCGCTGTTGCATGTTGTTTGTTAATTTTCACAACCCTTAAACACATAAAAACCCTCGTGAGCTCTCAGGCGGGACGAAACCAGGCCCTGGACCGAAGTTGGCCTGAAGACTATCTTTTGCCAACCTTTATTCCACATAGCTGACTTTTTTTAGAGAGAGAGAAAAACATCAATTTGTTGTTCCATTTATTTTATGCACTCACTGGTTGGTTCCTGCATGTGCCCTGACCAGGGGTGGAACCCTCAACCTTGGTGTATCGTGACAACACTCTAACCAGCTGAGCCACCGGCCAGGGCTCATAGTTGACATTCTTAAACTGAAGAAAAGAAGGAGGAATCAATCTAAGTGACGTTCTACTGTGCCAGGAAGGGCCCTTTTCTTGCAAGAGACTTGATAACGAATTTTGAAACAGGCACGTGAAAGAATTGTTTTCTTCTTTCCTGAGAAGAAAAGTGAGTTCTGCGGGCGAGCTGAACAGCCCAGGAAAGGGCCAAGGCCTGTGCTCTCCCAAGGCGGAGAGCGAGGCAGGAGCTAGGACCTGGGAAGGTGCGGCGGGCTAGTTAGTAGGGCGGGGTCGGGCCCAGCTGAGCCCGGGTGGGGCCCAGTGCACGGTGAGAATCCGAGTCCCCGTGTGCAAAGTGATTAATCATTTCGAGAGGGTGACAGCAGAGCAATAAAGCAGCTCAGGCCCTTCCGGCCACTGCTCACGCCCCTCGGCCCGGCCTGCGGGACCACCTGCCCCGCCCCAGCCCAGCCAGCTCTGTTCCTGCAGGGCTCTCTGGCCCTGTACGCGAGACACAGCCACAAACCGGCTGGAAAGCTTCGTTCTGAAGGGTCCTGAGTACACTCCGCTGCAGGACAGCTTTGCGCTCAGACAGCGGGAGCCCACAGTGCCCAAGGGTGGGCGCAGCTCGGTTGGAGGGAGAGACCGCAGCTGAGCCTCAGAGGGGTGGGAAGCTCCCGCAGGGAGCTCGGCCTCTCCTGGTTCGGACTCCAGCCGGCTTAGGGACCCCTCCTCTCGGCCCACTTCAGTCCCCTCACCCTGTGCGGAGGGCAAGGGCTGTTAAAAGTAGGTTTGAATGGAGAAGAAGCAGGAAAAGCCGTGTTCTCAGCTGCTTCCCCAGGCTTAGCACCAGCGCTAGTAAGAGGTGAAGATGAGCAAGGAAAACAACCACGTGTTTTTCTTCGTCTTCTTTGTAAAGCGACTGTGGGCGAAAAGAGGCCACACACCAACCCTGAGACGCCCAGGGAGGCCTGCGTGGCAGCCTTACTAACTCAGAGGCCGAAAGTAACCATCTAGGATGGTCTGAAATGGAAAACTTTCCACCTGAAAGTGAGTTACGTTGGGTAGTCCTGTCCCAGGCCCGTATCTTCCCTGCAAAGGCCAGCCTTTCCCTTAATGGAGCCTGCCTGTGATCTGTCTGCCTCCACAACAAAGCTTCAGAACTTCGGGTAATCACCTTTCTCCAGGCCCCTCAGGGCACAGTCCCTGCAGCGAGGGGGGCCTCAGATCCATCCCCTGTTGCCACCTGTGGAAAAGAAGTGTGTGTCTCTCCATTTTCCCCTTTACCCAGTCGCAGAGGCTCCCCTACGACCCATCACCAGTGCCTGTCCGGTAATCGTGCGTCCTCCTTGACGGTAACGTATCAAAAGAACTGCAGAACTGCCATCTCTGGGTCATTTTCTCGCCCTGTTGAGATGTCGAGTCCCAGCAATTGTCACCCGTTTGACTTGAGTAAACTGATAAAAATTCTGACATGTTCGGTCACATTGCCCTATTTCCTCCACTTAAAAAAGCGGGGTGGCACTTTTAATACGTTTGCGCGCTGGTGTGTGTGACTTTTTACTTAAATGCATGCATTTATTGAAGAATAATGTGCACAGTAACACATTAAAACGAGACCGAGAAGGCATACTTGGGGAAATCCGCCCTGGAGGCCCAGCCCTCCGGCCGAGAGGGGCACCGTTCAGTTTCCTGGGCGCCTTCCCTTCCCGTGCGCAGGTGGGTGCTCAGCACCCGGCGAGCTCGGGCCCCTCCCCAGGTGTGCGTCTCCGAGACCCTCCCTTTCCTAGCGGCCGCTCACCATGTTTATCTACCTTGTCCGCACTCAGGGTCACTCGGGTTTGTAGGGAGGCGCTTGTTCTCACAAGCAATGCTACTGGGCAGTCCTGCCAGCTGCAGTCAGAGTGGCCGGGTTGAAATTCCAGTGCCGCCGTCTCTTATTAACTCTGTGACCACGCCTTTGCTTGACCGACTTTCCTAAGTGTCAGATGGCAGTAGCAGAGGGACAGTCATGGGGTCCTCAGGAGGGCCAGTGTCGAGTGCCTCGCTCGCTGCCTCATCCGCAGCAGAGCTCTCCACGCGTGCAGAACGCTCCTGCGTTGCGGTTTCCAGCTGGCCCTGCGTTTTCGTTTCTCCGTGGGGTGAGCTCTGAGCAGCGGGATTGCTGCGTCCGAGAGCTTCAGTTGAAAACCGACGCCATCCCTGGCCTGCGTGGTGGATCTCGCTCTTGCCCCTCTGTTCTCTCTGTGCCCCAGGAGGCTGACCTGTAGGAAACCGATCTGTCTTTGTCCCCGATTTCCACTCCGGCGGACTCCGCAGGGCAGAGCACAGGGCCCAGGGCAAGGGAGGAGCCGCAGGCCTCCCCTGGGCAGTGGCCGAGTTTCTCTCCCCGGAGCTGGAGGCAGCTCCTCCCCAGGGCTCAGCCCAAGCTCCCTCCCTTGCCCTCAGGCCTGGTGGCCGCCACTCCGGCTGCTGCCGGTCCACGGCAGGACCCCCCGAGCACAGGACTCCGGATAATCCCCTGGGCCAGCCTCCTGGTTGCCCATTTCGGGTGGCGGCTGGTTGGTGCCCTGACCAATGTGCCCGCCCACCAAGGAGCTCTGAGAGAGCTTGCCTTCCCAAGCTTTGGGAAATATTGTCCCATCAAACGCCTTTGAGGTTTTCACCTAAAAGTCTTCCTTTAATTCTTCACTTTTCCTGGGCACCAGGGCTATTATTTGCCTTTTATCACAGATAATGGTTCCCCGGAACTTCATTCAGTTTCTTACAGGCCTTTGCACCGGCTTTGACTTAATCCCTTCCGGCTGCTCCAGCAAAGTACCACGGACGGGGCGGCTGCCGCACGGGCTTATTTCTCGCCGTCCTGACGCTGGGAAGCCCAGGAACTGGTGCCAGCAGGTTTGGTGTCCCAGGCGGCAGCAGGGTCGGGAGGTTCGGGGGCCTCTTCTTTAAGGATGCTGGTCCTGTTCCAGAGGCTCCACCCTCAGGACCTAGTCACCTTCTAAAGGACCCACCTCGGATGGCCCCCACGTCGGCAGTTCCGTTTCCATGTATGACTTCCGGGGGGGGACACAGTCTAGAGCAAGTACAGTGGCCCCACTTACCTGCAGGGGTAATGCTGTAAACACCCCTCCAGGGGGTGCCCGAAACCTCTGGCAGAACCGACCCTGTATGTACCTTTTCCCTGTACATACGCACACACACACACACACACGCACACGCACATACACACACACGCACACGCCTTTTCACTCAAAGGAAGCACTTGCTGGCCTGTCTTTGGTGAATGCGGATCGCCAGCATCCCTTTCTCAATTAGAAAGCTGGGGGGTGCCCTTCATGCACGCTGACATCGGTCTCCCTCACCCCCACGGGCGGTTTAAAGTCCACTATTGCCCGCCCCATCGACGGATCAGGCACGCCCAGTGCACACTGACTTCCGTCTCTGGGCTTCGCCCATCTGTGCTGCTGGAAAGGACTTCATCTGCCCCTTTAAGCATCGAAAGGGAAAGCCTTGTGCGGCGGCTCCCTGTGTTAGCTGGGTGGGGGGTGGGTGCTCTCACTCGGAGCTCCTCACTAGAAAGGAAGGGACACCCCCGCTGAGCATTGGGCCTGAAGGCAGGTGAGTGGACCTAGAGACTGGAGAGAGAAAACCGATACAGAGCCCTGGCTGGTGTGGCTCAGTGGACTGAGTGCTGGCCTGGGAACCGAGAGGTCACCGGTTCGATTCCCAGTCAGGGCACGTGCCTGGATTGCAGGCCAGGTCCCCAACTGGGGGCATGCGTGTTGATGTTTCAACCTCTCTTTCTCCCTCCCTCCCCCTCTGTCTAAAAATAAATAAGTAAAATCTTAAAAAAAAAAGAACTGATATACAACATTGATCAGCAGATAAGGACCAAGGAAGGGGGCAAGCCGAGTCCTTCAGTAAGGTTTCTTTGTTTGTTTTTAAATGAAGTCAGAAAATTGGATATTTGAATCAACAAAAAGCAGAAAATAAATTTGTGAGTAAGATGAGCTCTAATAACCAGTATATGTTTCTTTTTGGAAAAGAGAGGTTTAAAAAAAGGAATTAGCTTAAAGCAAGACAGTTTCCTTTTTCCCCAAATATGGTAAAACTGTACCAGCTACAGATTTAACAGAAGTAAAACAACGGCTGTTATTCGGAAGTCACAGATGCCTTGGTTTTGGTCTCGGTTGGCTTTTAAAGATACGACAGCTGCCCCTTCTCTCTCCCCGATGTGGGGCAGACTGAACGCTCTCAGGGAGCTAGTTAAAGGGTCCCGACCAGGCTGTTTCCACGGTCAAATAATCTTGACGGAGCTTCTTCCTTATGAAGTCACTAAAATCGTTAAGGAAAGAGGAAGAAGGGTTCAAAGATATAAACTGTGGTGATAACCTACTTTTAATCTAGCTGGAAACTGAATCGGTTGCTTCCCTTTCGTGCCTGCTTTGTTCCAGAACGGTCGCCCAGCTGCAGCGACCTGCTCTGATTTCTGATCACGAGTCGGGCCCAGGTGCTGCCTGAGGGGGGTCTCGAGTTCAGCTGCCAGTGAGGCGCCCACATGGGGTCCTCTTGGGCGGCGGGCCCCCGTGCTGTGAATCCGGCGCTGGGGAACTCGGCGAGGGCCGGGTAGGAACTCCTGTTATCTGCCACTTTTCTGTGACTGAATTATCCTAAAACACAGCCTTGTTGTTTACTGTTTCAGTTTATTTATCGACTTCAGAGAGTAAGAGAGGAAGGGAGAGAGAGAGAGAGAGAGAGACAGGGATTTGTTGTTCCGCGTGTTGATGCACTCGTGGGTTGATTCTTGCCTGTGCTCTGGCTGGAGGTTGAGCCTGCAACCCTGGCACATCAGGACGACGTTCTAACCAACGATCGACCGAGCCAGGGCTACCTGACCTCTAGAGGGGACATCGTCCCTCTCCGACCCCCTGTCCCCCACAGCACACTAGCCGGCGGGCTTTCCTCCCGCACAGCTGCGGGGCAGCTGCTCTCCAAGGTCCGCAGGGACCCCTTTGCAGCCTGGCCCACGGCTCTTTTCCGGCTCCTCGTCCTCTTGACCTCTCAACTGCATCTTTAAAACGTGATCTCTCCTCCCTCCAGGGCTCTCTTCCTTCGCTTCCACCCCAAGTGCCAGCGGAGTCCTCTCTCCGCTGCCTCTGCTTCCTCTTGCCATCCCGATGGGACCTCCCCCGTCCTCCGTGGCTGCCTCTGCTCCCAACCCCTCACTCACTGCAGGATCTCACCCTCCTGAGCGCTGCCTCCCGGCCAGGCCTGTGCTCCTTCCTCACCCTGGGACGCCCCACGGCCTTGCCATCCCAGAGCACCTCCCCTCTCAGACAGGCTCCCCTTCCCATCAGTCCTTTTATTTGTCACCATATTAGTTTGCTAGGGCTGCCATAGCCAGAGAGCACAGGAACGGCAGAAATTTGCTTTCTCAAAATTCTGGAGGCTAGGAAAGCCCAGGTGAAGGTGTTGGCAGGGTTGCTTTCTCCTGGGCCGCTCTCCTTGGCTTGCTACGGCCACCTACCTTCGTGTGCTGCCCCCACGGGGCCTGTTCTCTGTCCGCACCATCCCTTGTATATATCATACATGTGTATATCTCCCCATTCCCTTTTGATAGGAAGAAAAAAATCCCAAAATATTTCAATATTCCTAGTGGCATTTGCTTTGTCTTTCACAGATTGAGACTGTCAGGCAAAGAAAATGGTAAAAATCCCTTCTCGAATTGTCAGAGAGATTTGTTTGGGGAGCGGGCTGTACACCCCTAACCCAAAGTCTGGAGCTCTGGCTAACAAGGGAGGGACACCCCCTCAGGAGTGAAGGCTGTGTACTTTGGGTTAGGGATGCACACGAGGGGCTAAGTAACATTTTTGGATAATACCAGCGGGCATAAAGCATGAGAAGTGGAAAAGAAAAAAAGGAAGTTGAGAGAGAGAGAAAGGAAGGAAGCAGGGGAAGAAAAGAGGTCAAAAAGTAAAGAAAAAATCCACGATGGGGCTAAGGACTCAGCTGAATATGCCTTTGGTTCTAACTGTGTTCCAAGTTCAGGGTCAAATAAGTACTGACTTCCACAGACTCAGCCTATGTGACATTAGGATGAGACTGGAGGAGAAATGAACACGCTACCTGTTCACCCCCTCTCCCCAAAAGGGCAAGCCAAGGCCTCAAAACAGGGCATGTTTCTAGTTTTTATATCATTTTTGTTTCCGAACCCTGCGCTAGAGCACGTTCTGTGAGTGATCCCCGCCGGGCCGAGGCACCGTATTAGCCCGCGACGACAGAGACATCTCAGAGGTGAAGCCATGAGGTGGAAATCTGGAGACCGGGCCCACGGGGCTGCCGCTTTTGGGGGTAAACTGTGGAGTATCCGGACTAGTTTCCGGGCCTGGCTAGTCGGAGCACACACGCGTTCTGTGTACGAGCTTCCTAAACTGTAGATCACAAATAGGACCGAAAATCAAGACCACGTCTCGTAGACTTAATAGCATTAGTGAAGGGGCAAAATATCTGAGAAGTCCTGAAATCCAGTGTGCTTGCTGACCATAAATATGAGGGAAATGTTGAGAAAAACAGGTTTTTTTGAGAGAAGAGTGAAGGTACTGTGCAGTGAACGTACTGGGTACAGGTTAAAGGTAGCTTATGGTTCTTTTTACAGCAGTGAAAAACAATTGTCATGCACTTTGCTTTCTTTTTTTAAAGTATATTTTATTGATTATGCTATTACAGTTTTCCTAATTTTCCCCACTTTATCCCCCTCCTGCCCTGTACCCCACAACCGCCAGCATTCCCTCCCCTCAGTTCATGTCCATGTGTTGTACATGTAAGTTCTTTGACCTCTCTGTTTCCTCTGCTGTTCTTAACCCCTCCCTGTGTATTTTATGCCTACCAATTATGCTTCTTATTCCCTTTCCGCCCCCATTCTCCCCTCCCCGAAAACACTCCATGGGATGTCCATTTCTCTGGTTCAGTTCCTGTTCTAGTGTTTGTTTAGTTTCAGTTTTCGGTTTCTTTAGGTTTACTTGATTATAGTTGTGAGTCTGTTGTCATTTTACTGTTTATAGTTTTTGATCTTCTTCTGTTTATTAAATAAGTCCTTTTAACATTTCATATAATAAAGGCTTGGTGATGATGAACTTTTTTAACTTTGCCTTGTCTGGGAAGCAGTTTAACTGTCCTTCCACTCTAAATGATAAGTACTTTGCTGTCTTTCTTATTGTCAAACAAGTATATTAAGGCTATACAACCACAGTTTGGGTAGTCATTTCTTAACTTGGAAGGAATGCAGAAGAGCTTTTTGCCTGGAGGCCGCAAGGTTAACTGCGGAGCCCACTGCACTGTGTCTTGCACAGGGCAGGGTTGGGGAGGAGTTGGCACAGAAACTTCATAGTGTTATTTTACGAAAAGTGTAAGCTTCTTCCGCAGTATCTGCATTTCAACCAAGAAAATGCCTTACAGTGTTTCTAGTGGTGCAGTTTAAACCCTCAAAGGGGAAATTAAGCAGGTGTTCTTGGTCAAGACTCCACACAACCCACTGCCTTTGAAGTTGCCTAGCTCCAAAGATGCCATTTCTAAAGTAATTAGGTGGACTTTTCCCACGGCTAACACAGCTAAATGTTAAGTGCATTCTGACTTCTGACTTTCACTGAGGAACACACGGTCATGGGTTTATAAAGATTTACTCCCTTTGATCATTGTTCCCATTTTACAGCCCTTCCAAGTGGCAGGGAAAATTGCACTGGAAGCGTTTTCCTCCTCCAGGGCACACTGCGGGGGCTCCTCCTCGCTCCTCTCCGCTTGCTGAGGCTGGACACTGCCCCAGGGCACAGCATCCTGGGGCCAGTTCCGCCGTGACCACAGTAGCTCCAATTCCGCTTCAGAGCAGCCGAAGCAGGGAACCTCGTGTTTTCCCTCGACATCTGCTCCAACCTGTTCTTTTCATGATTATTATAGTAGTGTAGTGTAATTTTTTCCCAATGGTTTCTTAGAGGAGACATCAAAAGAAAACGCAAGAGAAAACAGAAATTGGACTTCATGAAAATTAAAAACTTTTGTGCTACGGAGCCTTCCACCAAGAAATTGAAAGGAAAGGATAACTCCCAGAATGGGTGAAAAGACTTGCAAATCATGTATCTGCTAACAGGCCTGTAACTAGAATGAAGAATCCCTACTCCTCAATAAAACACAGGGAACAGGGCTTGCTTAAGGCAAAGGTAAGCTTTTTATTAAGGAATTATATGCCTGGAGCCCGACTACTCACCAGGACCTGCCTGCCCAGTTCGGGGTTTATAATCAGATCAACCCATTCTACTGGCCACGGAACCCCTTTTTTTGTCCACAAAGGTGTTATTAAAACAAACAAACAACTCTTCTTGGTGATGATCATAGAAGAAACTTGGCCAGATCAAGCAGAGATGACCCAGGGCTAATTTCATATACATCCAAAATGTCCCACAGGACTCTCTTCACATTTCCACGACCTAGGCCTGGAGTCCTGGGGGATCCCAACAGAAGTCTTGCTCTGAAGGGAGGGAGAAAAATCCACGCGGCACGATGGGGTGTTTTTCTCCCAAGTCGCAGCCCTCCAGGCATCTCTGACCTTGTTCACAACCTGAGGCCCGTCCAGCCTGCCTGCGCACGTGGCTAGGCAGGAACCGAGAGCCACCAGGGACCCGCGGGAGCCACTTCCTGCTGCACGTTGCTTAAATTCCAGGCAGTGGAAATGAACTCCCCGCTAGACACCCCGCCCCGCCCCCACCCAAGACTACCTATCAGGGGGTTAGAATGACACCTTAAGGAAAGGAGACTAGAACCTCCCCCCAACCTCGGGACACCCTTCCCTCTCCTCCTTCATCCTGCCCCCGGCTTCCCTACGCCCCGCCCCCTCTCTGTCCGCGGGCTCAGCCCCGCCTGGCCTCCCGCCGGCGTTGTGCGAGTGATGGAGACCCCGGAAGGGAGGTTTCCAACGGGTGCTTTGAAGGGCGGGGTATGGGGCGTGGCGTATGACGACAGCAGGTGGGAGGGCCCAACTTCGGGGACCTGGACTTCCGGGCGGAGGGGAGGAGGCTGCCGTGTCTCCGCCCCAAGGACGCTCCATACAGGACAATGGGGGGGATCTCGGTTGTCAAACTCCCCTTTGAGGCGGGAATGTGGGCCAAGTAGCTTCACTTCAAAGGACTCCCGCTTTGGAAAGTCTAATTCGTGCCCCTTCCTTCTGCTCTCCTCTCCTAGTGTCCTGAAGAAGGCTGACGACCTGCCCGGCCCGGGCTGTCCTCTCCGTTACCGCGCAGGTGGTGGGGCCCGTGGCGCGCGCAGGCGCCGCGAGCTCGGGGCGGCGCCGCGGAGGGCGGGTGACGCAGCGGCGTCGCTGCCATTTTAAGTTGTTTGTTCTGGCTGCTTGTCTCAAACGCGGCTTCCCCGGATCCCGGAGTCGCCGAGGCCGCAGCCGCTTCCGCAGCCACCGTTGGCGGGGAACGAGGCTGTGCCGCCGCGCACGCTCGCTTTCAGCTCGGCGCTCCCCGTCCGGACCCCGCTGTCCTGCGAGCCGGAGCCGCCTGGGGAAGGAGGACTCAGAGCAGATGCTTGGACTGAAATAACTTTACTTGGGGTTGACTCGCCGACGGACCTTAGCGCAGGGCTCCCTCCCTCCCCCTCCGCGGGACCGCTCCCTCCTACTCGTTCCCCTCTTTCTCTCTCTCGCCGCCGTCCCGTCCTCCCTTCGTCCGGGGCGCCGAGCCAGACTATGGGTCCCAGGCGGGGGCTGCGTGGCGGTAGCAGCGCGGGCGGCCCGGCCCCAATGCGCGCCGCAGCGGGGATGGGGGGGCTCCGTTGGCTGCTGGTGTTCTCTTGACATGGCTCCTGCCCGAGCCGCGAGCAGCGCCCCCGCCGCCGCCACTTCCGCCGCCGCCGCCGCTGCCGCTCCGCCCGCGGGCTGCGGCTAGAGGGCCCCCCGCCTGCCCGCGTCGGTCCGCGACCCCGCCCTGAACCATCCACTCGGGAAGCATGGTCTGTTCCACGTGAGAGCGCTCATCCGGAGTCCGGGAACCTCGTTTCCTTGGGGGGTGGGGTGGGCGTGCTTCAAAAAGTAATTACTATTAACAACTATTTCCTTCTTTCTCACTGCTTCCCCTTTACCCTGCTCCGTCTAATCTACCCGGGCGGGAATTGTTTCCATGATGAAATGAGAGAAAACCTGAGTGATCCAGTGTCTCCCGTGGTGCGAGTGAGTCGCTGCCGCTGAGGGCAAAGGGTGGGGGTGGGCCTGGGGGGCGGAAGGCAGGTGGCCCCCGGGCACGGCCTGGATTTGGGAGAAGAACCTGCCCCCTTTGCCTCAGCGATGCCCACGGTCTCAGGGAAGGCTGAGGTCGCGGCCCGGTCGTAGGGAAGGCTGCCCCGGGGCGTGTGGGACTAACTCCCTGGTGTGCCGGGGGCGCTGTCTGAGCAGAGCCGCAGGGACCGTTGCACCGAGTTCTGTGCCCCTTTCCGTTGCCATCATGGTGCTCCTGGGCAGCAGCCTTCGCAGCCGCCTGAGGGTGAAAATGTGGGCGCTGGGGAAGTTGGAAGTGACTCCGCTGTTTTCCCTCCTGGCTCCTTCGGGCAGCAGCTGCCCGCCCCCGGTATGCACTGTAGTTGATTGCAGGGAAACCCTGAACCTCTCCCCGTCCTTCTCGACCGATTTTGCACTGTTCTCTTTGCTCACCACCAAGTGTAATCAATAACGGCACTGACAACATAGCAATAGTGAGACCTGGAGTGACTGAGGATAAGTAGGCACTGAGCCATGGGCCGGGCCGGGTGAGACCCGATCGGATATTTCCGTTTCATTCACCTTCCCTGTTCTGGGGTTTCTGGGCGGTTGTTTTGGTGGGTTTTTTCTTTTTTTCTTTCTTTTTTTTTTTTTTTTGGTACTTGGAAAGCAAAGATCACACTTTCTTCTCCCTGTTCCTTCTCATAATCCCTTTTCTAAAAAGGGTGGGGGGAAATCCAGATGGATTTTAAGGGTTGGACTGGTGTCAGCTGTGTTTCAGTGCACACTTAAGTCCTGGTCTTCGGCTTTTCTTTTCCCATAAGGCCTTCTTTTGGCAGTTAAGCCAGATGTATTTTCAAAAAAATTAGTTCAAGTTTTTTCTCTCCTTTTATTTCCTTCCTCCCCTTTTTCCCGTCCCACCCCAAACGTTGTTGTCCAAATATGACTGGGGAGCACCTTTTATTTCTTGACCCTGTGATGTGACAGTCTGCTAATATCGCCAGAAGGTGCAGTTTTGGGTTACAGTTGTGATTTTAGCCACTCAATCATATTAGCAGGGGAAAAAATGACTTGTTTCTGTTGTACTTGAGTCTTAAGAAAAAGTGCCCATAGTTTAGCGACAATTTCCAAAGGCTTTAGTACCACCTGCATTTGAAAATGGGGGACCCCAACTCCCGGAAGAAACAAGCTCTGAACAGACTACGTGCTCAGCTTAGGAAGAAGAAAGAGTCTCTAGCTGACCAGTTTGACTTCAAGATGTATATCGCCTTCGTGTTCAAGGAGAAGGTAACTTGGAGTTCGTGGGCATCGCGTGGCACGAGTGGCTGTGTGAGGTCTTGAAGCAGCGGGAGTACCGGCCCGAGGAGTGGCTGGCACAGTCTGCAGGCTTCGGTTCTCCGGGGGCGGGGCGTCCTCGGTGGAGTGGGGCTGAGCGGCCGGGGCAGGACTCCTGGCTTCAGGTCCACTTCCCGGTAGCAGGGGGTGGACAGTGTCGTAAAACTTGCACTTAACGCTTTATGGCGACTTTCATTTCTGCGACGCACTCAGAGAGCCTCCTCACTGGATTTCAAGCTTGTCTGACATAAGTAGACTCACTGAACGTACCTAAGAAGTTTGACGTTTTTGGTCTTAGAATTCCACAGTTAATAGCAAATAACGAGTTGTGAGCCATCAAGGAGAAGCACGGAAAAACAGTAGTTTTGTCCAGGGTACAGTGACTGGCAGTTTCTCTGTCTTTGACACGAGGTTAGGTTATGAGTGTGAGGAAATACTAGGGCTTCTGCACTTCAATCCTGAGCTTATTGCAAGTCAGAAAAACAGTCTTTAGCCTGGCGTCTAATCAGTAACGGGGTTCCCTGGGTTTCACCCCACTCAACTCCGGAGTTGAGAGGTCGAGGTGCCCTCTGCTGCCACAGGTGGTATTGTGGGCTGCTTTCGGAAGGGGTAGTTAATCTGTGCAGCTTTTTCTTTGAAAGTTGAGATTTTTAATTTAGCTGTGTATAGAAGCGGTTAAATGGCATTATTTCAAGAGTAAGTCAGTTTTTTTTAACCTTAGGGCGCTGGTGTTTGTTTCTCGCAGCATTTAAGATAGAATAAGTGCTTGTCTGTGAATACGATAATGCTGTGAAACCACATGGGTAAATGCTCTGATAATCACCTGTTTGGTTGGGATTGAGGGTGGGGGAGGACGAAAGGATTTGCCTATTGGAAAATCTATTTCCATTTTTAAGAGTTTTGCTGAGTTAGCATAAAGGTGCATGGCACTATCATGTGGTCTGAGTGTTGGCGGTGTGCGATCAGTGGATTAATACACTTGTTTCTCCTTTTAGAAGAAAAAGGCGGCACTTTTTGAAGTGTCTGAGGTTATACCAGTCATGACAAATAACTACGAAGAAAATATCCTGAAAGGCGTGCGAGACTCCAGCTACTCCTTGGAGAGCTCCATGGAGCTTCTGCAGAAGGACGTGGTGCAGCTCCATGCCCCTCGGTACCAGTCCATGAGAAGGGTGAGCTCTGGTCTGAGTCCCGGTTTGGGGGGTGTTAGCGAGTTAAGTGGGCACCCCCCCACGTGTGGTTACTGTGGTAAAGACTCTTTAAAAGCTGACTTCTGTGGTATTAATGCTGATAATGGTGCCCATTCTCGCTGTGAGCAGTGTTTTATATTGCTGTCCATTGGCTCTCCTTTGCGGGGGGAATAACCTCGTGCTCCTAATGAGAGCTGGCACGTAGAAGGTACTGTTGTCGGCCGTCTGAGCTTGTGCACCTCACTGGAGGTTAACCCTGCGTGTCTGCACAGGAGACGCCCAGTTAGCCATGGGGCGGGGGCGGGGGCAGGCTGCGGTGGGCACGCACCGGTCTGGGCGGGCGGAGGGCTGCTGGCCTAGGATGTCAGTGCTGCACCGGCTGATGAGAGGCGGACCGGCGCGCAGGAGTGGCGGTAGCGTTTCAGTGGCGACAGGAAGGTGGCGGTTCATAATAGAAGTTCCAAGTTGCCTTTGCTCAAGTAGTTCTGATTTGGAAGAGTGGAAGTAAAGGTGCAGAGACTTTAAAAAAAAAAAACAAAACAAAAACTAAGAATCGGCTGCCGCTGGGGAACGTAGGTCCTGATGGAGGGATGCAGTTGCGTGACCGCGGACTCGACGAGATAAAAATTAGAAGTAGGTGCTTAGCCGCTCAGATTCCGAACAGTCCTGTGACACCACCTCTTCCGTGAAACCGCACGGGGCGGGCCTCGTGCCCTGGGCGGGGACTTTGCAGTGGAACCACAGAAGGTGTGGCTTTGCCTCAGGGATCCCTGTCCGTAAGTGACCTCTCCCTCTGCTTCCTCTCGGTCCTGCTGCAGGACGTGATCGGCTGTACTCAGGAGATGGATTTCATTCTTTGGCCCCGGAACGACATTGAGAAAATCGTCTGTCTCCTGTTTTCTAGGTGGAAGGAATCTGATGAGCCTTTTAGGCCTGTTCAGGTACTGTATTCGGAAACAAGTGTGGTGAGCACCTACATAAGTGAAAACTCCTGGAGTAGGGTCTGATTTAAGAAATGCTTAGTAGCATAAGAAATTCTACTAAGTTTTTCAGTTCCTTTCATCCTTTCGAATGCTGTAATGCAAGGGGAGAAAGCATTTGGATTATAGACTCTTGAGAATGAGGTGGTTCTCAGCCGCCCAGTGTGTTGCTGTGGTGGCCGGAGGGCGTCTGGCACGGTGGGCGTGAGCCGATTTGAGGAGGGGCATGGATCTCTTCGCCCGTGCCCCACACACTCCTGAGACAGACTGTGCCCAGCCTTCCTGGGGACAGAGCTCGCTGGGATGAAGAGACTCCTCAGAGTGGCGGTGGCCGGCTGCGTGTCCGGACCGGGCACTGGAAACGGGCTGGCGTTGCCGAAGGACGGGGCTTGGCCTACGGGCCAGCTAGGTTGCCGTGCTGGCCAGCGTGTCGGACCGCTCGGCCGTGTGCACCTGCGTGCCGCGGGCGGTTCACGACACGTGGCACGTCTGTGGTCACGTGGCACGTCTGCGGTCACGCGCACGTGTCTGTTTCTCTCCAGGCCAAGTTTGAGTTTCATCACGGTGACTACGAGAAGCAGTTCCTGCACGTGCTGAGCCGCAAGGACAAGACTGGAATTGTCGTCAACAACCCGAGCCAGTCCGTGTTCCTCTTCATCGACAGGCAGCACTTGCAGGTGAGCGCTGGCCGAGGGGCCGGTCTTGAACGCTGACGGTCCCCACACTGTTTCCTGTGCCCCTCCGGCGCTGTGTTAGTTTTGAAGTTACTTAAGGAGCAGGAAGCAGGTCCCCCGGCCTCGAGCTAGTGCAGCGGCCCCGGACCTGGCTGCGCCCCAGAGCTGTGTGGGGAGCTGTCGGAGGGCGTGTGGGGCTTTTCCCAGGCAGACGGCGGGGTCTGAGTGAGAGAGCGGTCCGGCGGCGCCCTGCTGACGGCGGCGCCCTGCGGTCTGCTTTCTGCACACCTGAGGTGTGTGCGGTCTCGGGCCCGCTCGCCCCGCTCAGTCGGAGTCTGCGCCCTGAGCCAAGCCTCCCGTGACGGGTCGCATTTCTTGAGAAGCTGGTCTGTTTCAAAGTAAATAAAAGTCTAAAGGGATGAGGAACACTAGTCAAAAGATTCAACGTGTTTACAATCAGCACCTCCAACTTAGGCAGCCATCCACTTATAAAACATTATGAACGATGTTTATTTATACATTGTACCTGTCTTATCCTAAACCTATCCTAAACTAGACCGCCATGACTTCGAGGCTGTAACCTTTATCGTAACGTGGGGCTGGGGTGAGGGCCGGAGCAAAGGGTATGTTTGGAGGGGCTGGTGCTGTAGAGAGCGGGCCGGGCCGGGAGTCTGGATTCCCCCGCAGACGCAGCCGCCCCCTGGCCGGAGGCCCCCGACCCAGGCCTGTGGGGGCAGGCCCCTTCCGAGGAGCGGAGCGCACGCTGTCTGAGGTGGTGGCCGTGGCGGGCGCACGTGTGCACGCGTGTAGGTTCGTTCCACGCACAGACGGCAGGTGCGCCAAGGCCACCTCTCTCTTCAGGGGACCTTCCCCTTGCTGAGCGGCTGCGTGTGAGAGCACCTGGCACACTTGTCCCCAGTTAGGGGGTAGCGTCCAGTGACCCTGAAAGTAAGACGGGTTATCTGGTAGTCTTCTAGCTGGCTCTGGCCTTTTACTGAGTGTGTGCTCAGGTCTTTTAAGGGTCACAGACACGGGCGGTGTTTCTGGGCTCCCCTTGCCTCCGCTCTCACCGTGTCTGCTGCCTCTGCGTCCGTGCGGCCCCACCCTCGCCTCTCCGAGCCGTCTCCGCGGAATGCCTGGGACCCCGACTTCTCCCAGCAGGCGGTCTGCCTGGCTCGGTTTGCGGCTGCAGTTTTCCGTTACCATTTATCCCTCTCACGTCCCCGCCCCGCGGTCATCTGCCCTGCGGGAAGTCTTTACGTGTGGCCGTGCTTACGTGTGCTCGTGTTCCCCTGTGTTTTGTATGGAAAGGTCGGATTCCCAGGGGCCCTGCCGGTGAGAACCGCCGTTTGTTCCCCCACTCTGTGTTGGTCGTCACTGCTCAGTGAGCTCTGGGAGACCGACGTCCTGCGGCAGCTGGACGCTAAGTCACAGTCTTCTCTGTTAAGAATGTTAAACCTTTTCCCCTCCAGACTCCAAAAAACAAAGCTACAATCTTCAAGTTGTGCAGCATCTGCCTCTACCTGCCGCAGGAGCAGCTGACCCACTGGGCGGTGGGCACGGTAGAGGACCACCTCCACCCGTACATGCCCGAGTAGCGCGCTGACCAGCAGAGGGCGATCGAGTGCAGCGGCCGCTTTTTCTTGTTTTCTCACCACTTCGTTCTTTCAGAGTTTAAAGGAAATGGACTCATGCACAGAACACTATGCATTTTGAAACTTGTTCATCCTGGATTTTTTTTAAATCATTTGTATCTCAGAACTTTAACAGAAATTAGATGTCTTCTGCACGGACTGTGTGAAAGAAGATGCTCTGCGTCTTCGCTGCGCTGTGTCAGCATCTTAACAATGTGAACTGAAGGACTCTGCACACTGAAATGCTTGCTGTATCTCAAAGCGTGGGCGGCCCTCCTTCCCGGGGGTCTTCCGTTTGTGCTGGGTTTGCCTCTTTGACATTTGTCATCAACATTCAGAGGGTGAGCAGTGAAGGTAACAGGCGTAAATGATGTTTTAAAAACTTGATAGCTTTGCTCTAATCACCGTTGCTCCTGGGCCCTGTCAGATTCATTCTGATGGCCAGACGTGGTTGTTGAAAACGCGACCACGGGAAAGAAATCTTACACGAAAAAGCATCTCACTGTAGGCATCGTGCCCACGCTTTACTGGGCCGTTTGTCCCTGGTACTCACACGTGCACGCATTTTCCTTCCAGATCTCTTTCCCCGGGCTGCTGTCAGGAAAGGGCTCGCTGTGGGCGCTGGCGGACCCCGCGGAGCAGGCCTGGGGTCTGCGGCAGCCGTGCCCTCGTGGCTGCAGACCCCACGCTGGGTACAGGGCTTTCCTTTCGGTTTTTTGTTTGTTTTCTGGTTTTAAAGAGATTTTTATTACAAAAAAATATTCCAGTGAATTGTGCAAATACTGGTTTCTACACCATTCTAAAGAAAAACTTATGAGGGTTTTTTGGAGTAGAAAAAGCTATTAAAGTTGGCATCTTGAATTGTAAAAACCATTGAGTGTCCGTTACAAAAGCAGAACTCACTGTGCAATGAACGTAAGGAAAGACTACTGTATAGTTTCTGTTTCGGTTTTTTTTCCTTTCAGATGAAGAAGAGCTTTGCTTAGGGTCGCACACTTGATGGGAGTGACCTGGGCGCTTCTCCTTCGGGCAGAGCTCAGTGCTCACACTGGTCTCCAACTGCATTTAGCTTCCAGTTGGAATTTGGAAAAATGAAAACCTAAATAAAATAGGTGAAAGTTCCTGACTATTCAGGTGAATACACAAAACTCGAGGTGGTAACTTTCTTTTCCCTGAGTGTCTGGGTAGCTGTCACTAATGGTCTTAGGGGGTTATAGTCCATGGTTAAACAATAAATTCAGAAGAAAAACCTGGCCATTTGGTTTGTAATTTCAACAAGCAAGGAATCAAGGACGTTTTGCCAGCCTTTAACAGTTGTTAGGCTGGCCTTACACTGCCTCGTGTCACAGAAGAGGAAGAACTATTAATTCTAACATGCTTTGGCACAATCCTGGTCATTCAGTCTGCAGTGAGTGCCCTTGGAGTGTCCGCCTGGGCAGGCGCCGTCCTGGGCCCTAGTCTTCAGGTGCGCGAGGACGCGGCGGGGACACCGGGGCTTGCCCGAGCTTAGGGTTTAGGGGGGGCGTGGGGGGGTTTATAACCAACTGTCCGTCTCCCCGGGGCGCACACGCTCTTCCCTGTCTGCCCCATTGAGTCAGCACTCGCTACTGTTCAGGGTAGGCATTTATTTCAGCAACCGTGGGTTTCACGTCTTTATTTTAGAGTGAGCGTTGAAAGCTTTTTAAGAGTAAATAGAGCTCCGGTGCACCCTTCACCCACCTTGGTTGTCGTCGTCCTTCTGCGTGCCCTTCACACTCTTTGCCCTCAGTCACGTCAGCAGACTCAGGGAAGGTCACCGCGGTCCACCTGGATCTACCGCCTGAGCGCCCTGTCCTGCGATGCCCTCGTGAGTGTTCTCTGACTCCCTGCAGTACGGGGCGGTGCGTTCAGTTGCCGGGTCTCTGGTCTCCCCTAATCTGACCCAGTTCCTCGAGCTTTACCGACCGCGGTGTTTTTGAAGTGGACAGCCGATTTTTTGAATATGTTTCTCCTGGTGAGATGTTGAGTATGCGTTCTGGCCCTCGACCTTACACCTGCGGGTGTGGTTCTCGGTTGATGCCAGTTCTGATGGGTCCTAGGTGGGGTCCAGTTGGAGAACCGACTTTTCACTGTTGACTGCATTTCCAGATTTACTTAAAGCAGCTTTTTTGGGGGGCTCTTTCATCCTGATATCACTAAGACTCCGGGACACAGAATCTAATACTAAGAACGGCATGGGCAGAACTTTGAGAAATGGACTAAACAATCTGCGACCATGGTCTTTTATCTTATCTTTAAGATTTTATTTAGTTTTGGAAGGGAAGGAAGGGAGAAAAACGATGTGTGAGAGATACATTGTGTGAGAGATACGTCCATCAGCTACCTCTCGTGCGCCCCCAACTGGGGCCCTGACCTGCAGCCCAGCAGTGTGTCCTGGCTGGGAACTGACCTGGCGGCCTTCGGGTTCACAGGCCGGCTCGACCCCCTGAGCCACCAGCCAGGGTGAGTCTTTCAGACACCGTAGGCTGAGAAACGAGATCTGCAGGGTCTCACACCGGGGGCTGATGTAGGCCCCGCCCCTAAGAGAGCACACCAGCCCGGTAGCAAGTCCCCAGCACAGCAGCACACGTGTTGGCCTGTCCCTGGGTCACAGCGTGCTGTCCGTGGAAAAGGGCCCGTGAATTTTGGATTTCCATAATCTTGAAACTGAGTTTAAAAAATAAATGTAGATGGTGTTTTAGAGCTCAGAAGGACCTAAGCTTCATTAAGGATTGGCCGTTAACTTCTGTTTCTCCTCCTGCTTAATACTTGAGTTCAGTTTTAAGGTAACCCATCTCAAAGTGGCCCTGCTCGTTTCTTGCTTTATCTGAGTTTTGAAAACGCTGGGCTAAGGATTTTTCATCGGTGTGATTAAAGCCTGCAAGTGAGGAGGCCTGAAATGAAGAAATACAGGCGCCCGCCCTGCGTCCCACCTGGTCTGCACGCTCTGAAAGAAGGCACTCCTTGGCGGCTCCGGCCGTGCCAGTTTATTGCGGAAGGTTACAGTTACGCGGGGTGTGCGCCCGGCACCCCGCGGGTCTCAGTTCCCCAGGTGCTTCGTGTGCCTGCCCTGCGCCACCAGCTTCCCCGTGGCCTTGTTGGTCAGGTCCACGGAGGCGAAGGCCAGCGTCCTTCCTTGCTTCAGGACGTGCGCGGTGATGACCACGTCTTCCCCGACTTTAGCAGGTGACATGTACCTTGAGAGGAAACAGTTACACGGATTGTTACACAGAAACAGTTACTGCCAGTGATTTTTCAAAGGGAGAAACGGCCCTTGTGTCGAACCCTTCCTAGTGGAAACTACGGAGCGTCAGGAGCCTCCGTCCGTTCAGGTCAGAGTGCCTGGCCCTTGCCGATAAACAGGGAGGGGGTTGCCCCCAGCCCCCTTTTCCTTGTCTCCCACTTCAGATTTGCTCGGAGCAGGTGAAAGATTTCATAGCAGTGTTGCCAGTTGAACCGACTCTCAGATGACTATACAGACTACAAGTCAACTAATGTGAGGCCCTTACCATCCTGGTGACAACTGTGTGCTCACATCTTTAACAGATGTCCTTCCTACCTACCTGTAGTCCTAAGTTGTCACCTGCCTGCTTGTCCTACTCTCAGCAGCACGTGCGCGGAAAGGCCACGCCTGACTCACTGAGGCTCCTGGGGGCTGCGGGAACAGCAGTGCCTTGGGGGCGGGTGGGAGGCAGAGCTGGGTCGCAGACTGCCCCGAAAGGCCCGGAGGGCCGGGGCCACTCCCCCCAGCAGCTCCGACCGTTTTCTGTGTGGCCGCCCTCTCAGGAGCGCCCGCTTCTTGCCCTGCGAAGTGCTTGGCGCGCCCTCAGGCGGACTGACCTCCACAGCAGAGGGACTGGATGTTTCTGACGCTCGCCTAATACGAGACTTAGATTGCTCAGGAACCTCATAGCTGCACTTCCACTGCCCTCTGCCAGCCACCCCCCCACCATCTCTCGGTGGGGCAGCCGGCAAAGCCGTGGGTGGTCCGGGAGTGAAGCCCTGGGCCCTGCACCCCCCGCTGGGCGGGGCGGGGCAACACGGTGTCTGCGCCAGGGCCGCGCTGTGTGCCCCGGGCCGGGGGCACCCGCCGCCTGCGGTGCTGCTCCCACGTGGTGCAGTTAAACCACAGAGCGAGTCTGCGCGTCAGGGAGACACGCAGGGTCGCATGTGGGCCGTCTGCGGCCACCTTGTCATGAGGAGCTGACGGTGTCTACGGGAAGGTTCCTCCACCTTCTCTCTGAACCTCACTCAGCCTTACACGTCCTGAGCCCTCGTCGGGTCTACCAGTCAGTCAGGAGCCATGCGTTTGCCGTGGGGCTTCTCCCACCAGCATCAGGGCTGGAGGCGGAGTGTTTGCTGGTTGGAGGGCTAGGCCACTCCCCCTTTCCTGCTGACACGCCCAGTCCCTGCAGTTAGTTCCTCCCTGTCTGGACTCGGAGGAGGCCGGGAGGCGGCAGGGTGGGTCCTGAGGCCGGGGTGCAGCCGGGCTACCTACGTGATGTTCATGTCCACGCTGACGCCCGGCAGGGCCCTTTCTGTGCAGAGCAGCGCCAGCGTCGAGATGCTGTCCACCAGGGTGGCCGTCAGCCCCCCGTGCAGCGTGCCGAACTTGTTGGTGTGCTCCTCCTCCACCCTCAGCTCGCAGGTCACCTTCCCAGGCGCCGCAGTGACGAGAGTCACCTACACGTAGACGAAAGGGACGGTGAGCATCGTGTGGTGTTGGAAAAGCCCAACAGCCAGCCCGTGAGAACCCTGCAGGGTCAAACCAAGTCACCCCAGAAAAGGTGACGCAGAGTCAGACGCTGCCCATCTCCCTCTGACAAAGTCAGCCCTCGTGTAAGCCTCTTAAAGACCGGGGAACACATGGGGAGGCCGGTGGGAGTCTCGGTCAGTGACCACTCCTCTGGTGGACGTCGCCCTTCCCTTGGGGCTTGTCAGCTCTGGTGCGCCCCACAGGCTGCTCTCCTTGGACACTGAGCACCAGCGAGGCCGGCTGCTCCCTGTGACCTGGTAACCCACCCCAGGTTTAACCTGGGTGTTCCCGAGTTTCTGCAGAGTAATTTTTAAAACAACTTTGTAATGAACGGTTTAGATCAATTTTAAAAACAAACGAGAAAAGTTCAGTACTGCAGCGAGTTACTAGAGGAACATTATGCCATAAACTCATTTGAGTACAAAGAGTTTAACCACTGAATCCAGCAAAGTGAGATGACTGCTATTACGTCATTTACAGTATCACAATGGAAAAGGATTACACGAAAAAATGTAGAAAAATCACTTAAATTTTATATTAAACATCTTTAAAAAGAAACACAGAAAGGTAGCAGAAGTGTGTTTCCTGTGTCTTCAAGTTACTAGGAAAATCACGGTGGCAGCGTGGGTTTAGAAGTTGGGAGGCGCTGAGGGGCAGAGGGCCCAGCCCCGGTCACTCCCACTGTCCCTCACTAGGGGGCCCGGGCCAAACTCGAGCACTGGGTGTCGGCCGCTGGGCAGCGGGCCAGCCGACAGCGGTCACTGAGCACTCTGCTGCGCCAGGCACTGCCGAGCACGGCCCACGTGCTGTCCGATGAGGAAGGGTGACTTATTCTCAAGGTCACCCAGGGGTGACCACTGAGCCTGGGATCTATGCCTTCGAGCCTCCCTGGTCCCTCGCTGCGAAGGCTCTGGGTCTACGGCTCCATCAGGAACACGGTGGAGTTCACAGGCCACACCATGAATGGTCCTGTAGTTCATCCCCAGAGGCCCCGACCACCCTGAACGTTTGTCTGACAGGTGCGTCCCTGGGAAGACACACCTCACAGCAGGAGCCGGTCTGCAGACGTAGGCAATCCAGCCACAGGTGGGGACCCCACCCACCCCAGGCCGGGCCAGGTGGGCCGCCCTTTCTCGGGCGTGTGCGTGCGTCCGCCCAGCACTGGCGCCTTGCGGTGGATGAGCTGGAATGCCCGGCTCGCTTGCGTGCGTTCCCGGCAGAGACAGGACACGAGCACATGGAGGCCTGCGGCCGTGGCGGAGGGACCGCTGCCAGCAGGAGATACGGGCACGTGAGGCCCTGGTCCTCGTCATGGGGGAGTGCGAGGTCACAGGAGCAGGACGGATGGTCACTTTCCCTGCAGTGCTGGCAAGGGGCCGCGTTTATTGGCTTGTTCCAAAACACCTATAAAGGTGGCTGCCACGAAGGCCTGTCACGTGGGTCCCATTGGCAAGAGCCCTCCCTCACACAGGCTCTGCGGCCTGGAACCTGAAGGAGGGGCAGACAGGGTGGGGCTGCCTCCGCCCGGCCGTCCCAGCTGGGGCAGCAGCGGGGACTCCCACCTGCCCCTCTCCCGCCAGGGAGACACCACTGCAGGACGGACGGCGGGGAGCCAGGCGAGGGCTGGCTCAGCTGCCCTGACACGCACTCGGTGACAAGGCCTGGGGTCTCCGCACACCTCCGGCTCGGGGGAAGGGGCTGCATAGACAGCGGATAGCAACGCAGCCGCGTTTCATCTCCGGGGGTGGACACAGAGGCCACCCCGGTCTGGCTCTGAGGCAGAAGAAATGTGAACCCATCATCGTCTCCCTCGAGACGGGCACTCGCCGCCGTGCTGAAAGGAGAGGCTCCCCGAAGCACGTGCGGCTGCTCTGCGCGACGCCCAGCCCCGCCCAGGGCAGCGCTGCAGAGCGGGCGGGAGCCCGGTCTCACGCCTCCCTGCCGGCCGGCCGGCCGCGTGCACTGCCGCCCCACCCTCTGTCTGCACGAAACGCTTCCCGGTGCCCTCGACACCAGTGGACACAGGAGTTTCACAGCGCAGTGAGGAGACCTCTGTGTGACGTACGAGGTGGCCGCCCCGGGGATGCCTGAAGGGATGGCGGTGCGGAGAGGCCACTTCCCGCCCACTTCCGGTCAGTGCTGTGGGTCCCCCTGGTTCTCCGTGCGCACTCACACGCGCGCGTGTGCGGGCCCCCTTTCTCTTCCGTGAGAAACGGGCCCGTCTCACACACTGCTCTGCAGTTCGTCCTTCTCCCCCCGTGCCCCGGCCGTTCCTCCAGCTCAGCTCGGCGCCCGGGACGGCCGCGTGGGGTCCCTGCCTCGGCGGTCCCAGGCGCTTCTGCCACGCTCTCCGCCGTGACAGACAGAGGTGCCCCCGTGTGCGCAGGGCCGCCGGACCCGGACGCTGGGCGGAAGGATGTATGCCTTCCTACCCAACCCGCCCGACTGCCTGTCCAGAGAGCGAGGAGGGTGCTCACTCCCGACCAAACTCCTCTGCAAAGCACCGCGACCCTCGGTTTCCACAGCACAACAGGCCCGATCCGGGGCGTCCCCCGTCTGAACCCGCAGAGCCAGGCGGACCGCCTCCGGTCACGCCCTCTGCCGACTCCGCCCCTTTCCGAGGACGGCCTGTGCCCAGGGTCCCAGGACACGCTCTGTGGCAGTTCTGAGTGCCATGTCAGCTGTCAGCTCCCGGCCGCAGGGGGACATTCTTTTCCAGGTCACTGCATTCTGACTTTCTTTGGACCTTTTACCACGAAGAGATGAGCTCCTAGTAGCAGCGAAGTGTGCCTGACACACAGTGAGCGCTGTCTAAACAGATGCGGTACACGGAGAGTTCTGATTTCATAAAGCCGCACGTGCTCCTGTGCTGTTAAAATAGCTTTACAGTCATGACTCCTTCACAGAGAGCTAGAGATGCCTCTCCCAGTTCCCCTGTGGCTGGACACGAGGCTGTTTCCACTTTTGACCTTACAGGTAGTATGGCCATCAAGACTTGAACTCAGGAAGTTTTGAGTAAATCTCGCTTTATCATCTTCTTGTGCACTTCTTGTACCTAGACCTGCCTAGTGGCCGACAATGAACACGGGAATATCTGCTGGCGTATTTCGTTGATAAATTTCAAACCCTATCACTGCCCTTTTGTGGTCAACCCAAAAAGAACCTGAGGGACAAAACTATTTGACACAAAAAGCAAAGTGGGTCTTGTAGCAGAGACTTTAACGTACAGGGTCGCTAACTAGAGATTTAGAGCAACGCGGGTTTGTTCCACACGAAGAAGTCCCGTGGTCTGCACACCCACCTTTGTTGTTCACGACAAAGGCACAGTTCGTGTTCAGAAAAAACAGGAGTAGCGGTTTTTGTGACTTTGACCTAGAACAAGGTGAGTGACTAAGAGGATGAGTGAAGTCAAGTTTTCCCAGCCTGGGCACTGCTGACACGTGGGCTGGACGGCTTTGCCATGGGGACGGGCAGAGGTGCTCTGAAGGACACCCAGCGGCTTCCTCCCTGGCCTCGACCCACTGGATGCCGGGAGTGGCTCTCCCATCCCCACTGTGACGCCCCGAAATGTCTCTGGGCAGCCATTGCCGGAAGTCCCACAGGAGCAGTCACCCCCACAGAGAACCCCGGTCCAGGTTGCTACCACTGTAAAATTGATGGTGAAAGGGGCCATGTCCACAGCGAGGTTTACAGATCTCTACACACCATGTACTTTACCCCTGGCAATTCTGCCCACACAGAACCACCTCAGAACCCATTTGAGATGCAGTTACCCACTGCAGAGCACCCCGATGCTGTCGACCTGTGCCGTCAGTATGGTCTGAGCGCCTGGCGCACGGCTACTCTGAACTGGGAGGTGCTGTACATGTGAAATGCGCCTGCATTTCAAAGATGAAGTATGAAAAAGAAATACTCTTTTGTATTGATAATATGTTAAAAGACTATTTTGGCCCTGGCTGGTGTGGCTCAGTGGACTGAGTGCCGGCCCGTAGACCAAAAAGCTGCTGGTTCGATTCCAGGTCAAGGCACATGCCCGGGTTGTGGGCCAGGAACCCAGTTGGGGACGGGCAAGAGGCGGCTGATGGATGTTTCTCTCCCTCTCTTTCTCCCTCCTTTGCTCTCTCTCTAAAAATAAAATATCTTTTAAAAAAAGACTATTTGGGGTCTAATGAGTTACTCAAAACATATCACTACAATTAACTCGCCTATTTCTTTTTGCTTTTTAAAATGTGACTATTATGAAGTGTATAATCCCACATGTGGCTCGAGTTTGTAGCTTGCATCACATGTCCGTTGGACAGCGCTGGCCCCGACTCCAGCCGCACAGCTAATCAACCCTACTTCACCTTCTGTAAAACCCAATGCATTTGGGTTAACAAGTATATCCTCCTGGAAGGCAAGTTACCACCAATGCCAGCTCTAGATATTATTTCCATTGTTTTCCGAAAAAGCCCTGAGATCATTAGGGACAGTTATTTACACGTTGAAAATACGGCCTAAAAGTTGAGTTCCAGGAGGGAGACCTTGCTCCAAAGCCCTACATTCTTCGTTTGCAGTCGATTTGTGTTTAAACCTCATTTCCAAATTTCCCAGCACTCTATCCTAATCGGAAGAAAACAGGCATGAATGCATTTAAACATGTGGGAAAAATCCACAAGTTCGTAGGCTGTTCAGTGTGTTACTCACGCTTATCGATAAGTGCGTCCTGTGGAGCACGTTTTTCTACCGGCAGTGGAGACTAGGAGTGCGGGCTACTTGGCTCCCGTGCACCCCGCCGGCCGGCACCTGAGTCTGCTGCCTCGCTTCAGCTGTCCTGCTGCACTAACCCTGCGGGCTAGTAACCCTGCGCGGGGAAGGATATGTAGGCTTCCTCCCGCGCCACAGTACCGTCCTTTCTGGCACTAGAGCCGAGCGCAGCGCTGTCTGCCCAAAGGACAACCACACTATTTATGGACGATTACATGGCCTCGTCTGTGCTCTTGACCCGGCACACAACGGCGCTCCGGGAAGTAACCGTGATCACTGAGCTGAACGACGGGCGCAGCGACAGAATCGAGCGAGATGTCAGCGCGGTGCCTCCTCTCCCTTCATCCCAAGCCGCGGCTGCGCCTACAATACCTTTTCCAAAACTCTCTCAAAACCGGGGCAACTGGCGATGGCCTTCAATGCCTCCCGCGCATTCTTGGCCAGGCTCATCTTGGGCAGTCCGCCGGCTCCAGGGTCCCGCACAAGAACGAACCTCGGAAGAGCCAGGGGGCCTAGGGCCTGGCAAAACCACAAGGACGCAGAGGACGCGGAGGACGCACAAGCGGGCAGAGGGACGTCCGCGGCGCGCGCACTGCCGCCCCCGCTCCTCCCGTGCTCGCGCGCTGAAGTTCCGCGCCCCGTTGTGACCGCGTGCGCGCGCCGTTTTGTCCTCCCCACCCCCGCGCCCCACCCCTCTGCCACTGCGCAGCTGCGCCCATCGCCTTCCGCAGGCGGGCCGCGTTTCCCGGCCGGACGGTTGAGGCGGGGACACTGGGGAGGCGGGACGGGCGCCTGCGCAGAGAGGCGGGGCGGGCGGCGGTGGAGAGCCGCGGCGATGGAGCGAAAGCGCCGTCTGGATTTGGGTCCGGAGGCGGGGCTCGACGACGGGGACCCCGCGGAGAAGAAGCGGCTCCTGCTGTGTGTGGACTTCACCACCATCGCCAGCTGCGAGGCTGCCGTGGCGCGGCGCTACCTGACCGAGAACGCCTGGGAGATGGAAGTACGCTCACCCTGTTCGGTCGCTACTGGGCCGCGCGCCGGGCGCGCGCGACCCCACCCACCTGTCCATCTCTTTTCAGAGGGCGCTGAACGCCTACTTCGAGCCGCGGGCGGAGGAGGGCGCCGTCCCACGCCGCCCGGAGACCGCGCCCGAGCCGGGGTCCTGGTGAGCTGGCGGGGGCGGGCGGGGCTTAGGTGGCGCCCCAGGTGGGGAAGGAGGCGCGCCCGGGCCCCTCCGGCGGGGGCGGGAGTCCCCGGGAACCGTCCGAAATTCTTCACACAGTATACAGGAAACATGCGAGCGCGAGGTTGCAAACAAATGAATGAGGCAAAAACCTCTATGGAAACAAGGTAGCGTGGAAGTCCGTCTGCGTCCTGCGTTGATTGTTTACTTGCTTTCTGAGGGCAACCATCTAGAAATGTGGTTTTCTGTAAAATGCACACCTGCCCCTGTTACTCCCGTGACAGCGAGACTGCATCCATAAAGAATCTATACCAATAACAGTACGTTCGTCCTTGCAGTAGAATTCCAAATACTGAATGTAGAAGGCATGATGGAATTGGGGGAAAAGCACCATGTAGGAACCACCATAGTAATAATGACTTCAGACAGGAATCACCAGTGGATACTAAAACTAGTAGGACCCAGCAAGGGTTCTCCACCGCTGTGCGCAGAAGCTAAGATTATGGCACCAGCTTCTGGGAACAAAAGAAGTGTTACTTTGAACTCATCTGGCGATTGGACGGGAGACAGGACTCAAACCACTCACACCTGTCTCCCCACCCGGGGTTCGGGCGAGATTTAAGGGGTTTCAGCACCAGACCTTCCTGGTCAGCGGACCGGTCACTTCTGAAAGCGTTCTGCGTTCAGGTTCCGGTCCTGTCCCCCCAGCTGGTCCTTCGGTTCTGGGCATAATTTGCGACATTTTCTCCTCCGTGTCTCTTGGGCTGCATGGCTTGCACTTTTGTTGTGCTGTCTCGGAAAACAGCTCAGTACCTCGTAAGAGCCAGGGTAGGGTCAGTGTGGGGCTCTGCGCTTGGAGCCCCGGTGGGGCTGGTGGAAGGTGGGGTCGGCGGTGGGGCTGCGGACTGCAGCAGGCACCTGTGGCCTCGGGCTGGCAGCCTCGGGGAGTCGGACTTCTCACCTGGTGGCCCAGGTTCCTGGAGAGAGTGCTCTAGGAGGCTGCAGGGAGAGCCGCCAGGCGTCTTCCCACCAAGCCTCAGAGGTCCCCGAGTGTCCTGTTCCCTGTCCCACTGGCCACGCAGGTCACGGAGGCCCGAGTTCCTGGAGAGGGTTAGACTCCAGCTCTCGGGCCAGAACGGAGCATTGGCAGCTGTTTGTTACCTGCCACGATGAGATCTTTTTTCAAACCTGGCTTGAAACGAATCCAAATGCATGTGGACATGTTGCATTCGTCCAGGGTGGGGTCCTGGCTCACGAAAGCATTTAAGTGGCGCAGTCGTGGGAGGGCGCCGAGTCGGCCGTGTGTGAGTGGGCAGACACTCGGGCGCAGAGTCTGTTTCCTCGGCCGCCGGACGCTCGCTTCCACTGGTGGGCACTTCGGTGTAGGAGACCGTTCTGCGTGGTGTGGGCCCAGCTCCACTTGTAGATGCACAGGACCCATGACCACAGGAGGTTCTCCCGTGGGGAATCAGGCCTGCAATGTGCCCAGGCCGCTTTGAGTCTTGCTGTTGCTAAAAAAAACTCCCTCACCTTGAATTGAGGATATTTACTGCAAAGTAACTTCCTAAAAGCCATGCTAAACCTTCCAAGGATGAGTGTAATCGGTTCAACCACTTTTGCCTTTTCATTTGCAAACACCCCCCCTCTTATGTGATGTGAGTAGCGGCATTGGGTCCTTTGTTTTCTGTAAAAGGTAACAACCTAAAGCCAACCTGTGCATAGTGAATGAGTACCATCATGTAATGTGCCGAGAAACCCAATAAAGGCTGGTCACGGCAAGGGCCAAGGCTTTTTGCTCCCCTCGAGAGAAAAGCCATGCTGTCCCTTTTCCTCCACGTGACTCAGTAGTCCCTGTGAATGTCTCATTTCATCCATAACGACTCGGACACTGCGGGCCGGTGTCTGCATCACTTCGGGGTCACTTTAAATGCATTTAACTGAAATGAGGGCCATAGCTAACTGAAAGACTTAAAAATTAAGCAGTTTATAGATTATTTGCAAAGCTGTGTTTCGTTCTGATCTTGCCAGTGTTGACCTAACCAGTGAGGAGCCAGCCGACCCCACGTGCTCAGGAAGCCGCACGCCCGACCACGTTCAGCAGGAAGACGGCAGCGCGTTCTCCTTGATCACCTGGAATATTGACGGGCTGGACCTAAGTAACCTGCTGGAGAGGGCCAAAGGGGTGTGTTCCTTCCTAGCGCTGTGAGTGCTGCTGTTTCTGTTTCCAGGGCGCGTGGCGCTGTGTCCAGCCTGTGCAAGCACAGCCAGCCACTGAGGGTCTGGGATCCGAACTCGGTCCTGCTCTCAGCGCTGGCGGGGCGGGGACACTGATTCCTGTTGGAAGCCGCCTGCTGCGCTTTTACTTACTGACCTGCGCACGCCCACCGCGGCAGCAGGAGCGCCTGCTCGAGTGTGGCGGGCAGGGTGATAGTGTGGGTGTGGTCGTTTACAGTTTTAGTTTGAACACTTCAGCTAAGATGTCATGTGGTGTGCTTGAGTTGGATATTGCTGTGTTACAGAATGACACCCTTATGATTTTGTGCGAAAAGATTTTGTAATAAAAAGGGGGGTGTTATTTGTGCCGGACCCTGGGTAGTTATTGCTGTGATAATTGAATTACCAAAAGATCTTTGTCACACACTGACTGTCACCTGTGGAGTCCACTGTGAGCCACCTTGTTCTCCGGAGCTCAGTCTTCTACGTCCCGTTTCGAGAGGCTGGAAGGAGGTGATGTCCCGGGATGTGTCCGTCAGCACGAGGACCGTCGGGCGTGCTCGGTGTTCTGGCGGCTACTGCCAGTGACTCTCGTTCTCTTGACCCCACCGAGCTGTCGTGTGTGTGTGTGCGCGTTCTGAGCTCATCTTCATGGTGGCCTGTTAAAGAGCCCAGACCTCTCGTCCTGCGGTTGTCGGAGATCAGTAGGAACCGACGCTGAGTGCCGGGTGTCTCAGAGCGTGATGGATTTGCATTTCCTTTGCGTGGTGAGTAGCTGCGAATGAAACCGTGTGCCTGGTGCTCCTCGTCAGCTCCTGCTTTTCATTAGGTACAGCCCAGATGTGGTGTTTCTGCAGGAAGTCACTCCCCCATATTACAGCTTCCTGAAGAAGAGAGCGAGTCATTATACCATCGTCACAGGTAACACCTTGCCTGTTATCTAACTTCTCTTTTTCTTTGAGAAACAAGTCAATGAAAGAGATAAATCCAGGTTAGCCTATTGGAGCACAGGCAAGACAAACAAACAAACAAAAAGCACAAACAAAGTAAGTTTGAGCAAAACCAGCCAGACACAGGATACCGAAAGAACTATGGGAGAATATTTACACAGCTCACTGTTAATTTCTGTGAAAAAGTGATTGAAGTGGATGATGTCTCAGGAAAATCCAAATTGCCAAAATTTGAGACACTGAGTAGCTTTTTGGGGAAATTAATCGTTAAAAATTTTAAGTGTGATAATTGCATTGTGGTTAGGTGTTTTTTTCTCACATTTTTTATTTTCCAATTATACTTAACATTTGTTTCATGTGGATATGTTTTTTTAAAAGGTCTTTATTTTAATTTATTTTTTAAAAAGGGTTTTATTTATTTATTTTTAGACAGAGGGGAAGGGAATGAGAGAGAAAGGGGAATATCAGTGTGTGGTCGCCTCTTGCACACCCACAATCGGGGACCTGGCCCCCAACCCAGGCATGTGCCCTGACTGGGAATTGAACCAGCGACCCTTTGGTTTGCAGGCCCACACTCAGTCCACTGAGCCACACCAGCCGGGGCTTAGTTTTTGTTTTTCTAGCCTTTTACTCTGAGTAATTTAGTTTCCTGATTTTCCATCTATGTTGTTTTTCCTAAGTGTATTTGGCTACATTTCATGATTTGGGGCCAAGTCTCCTGTTTTGACTGTCACTTCTGCACAGGATGGGGTTCCAGGTTCTGGGTTCGGGTGCTGGTCCTCGCTGAGTCTGTCGCTCTCGCTGTCTTTGTGGGACCCCTTTTCTGCATTCTCTGGGGGGTTCTTTGTGTCTTCTGGGTGTCCTGGTCCTGAACCCCTGCTCTCCTCCTCGGTTCCGGCCTCATTCCCTGGAGCACCTTCTGTACCCGCTTCCTAAGAAGCAGTGTGTGGGGGCGGGGCTTCCGAATCCCAGCACCTTCGGGAAGCCTGTTGTTCTCTCCGCACTGGTCCACAGTTGGTCTGGGCGTAGATTTCTAGGTAGGCAGTCGTTTTTCCTGGAATTCTGAAGGCATTACTTCAGTGTTTTCTGGTTCCCATTACTGGTGATTATAAACTTAAAGCCCTGCTAATCCCTGTGCTCGCCCTGCCCGCCCAGACTCTCTGGGTCTTTGTTGCGTTTCCTGGTCTGAACTTGGTAGGAACTTGCAGTCTAGAGGTTCGTGACCTTCAGTGGGGGAGACTCTTCCCTGTCTCCCCCTCCCTCCGGCCCGCCGGCCCTCCTCCCGGCCCCTCCAGCTCCCTTCCCGTCTTTTGTCCTTTCTTCCCGTCTCCTCCCTCCCGTGTGCTCCTTCTCCTCTTTTTCTGGTTGCTGTGTTCTGAGAAGTCAGCTGCCACTCCTCCACCTCCTTGGTTTCCTGGAACACTGGCCGCTTCCCCTGTTGTCTTCTGCCCTTGCTGCCCCTCCGCCGTGACCTCCCAGGGCTCCCAGAGGGAGAAGCCGGCGTGCCAGTCTGCCTCAGTGGAGCTCTTGGCTACTCTTCCAGAAGTTTCTCGATTTTTTTGTTTCCTGTTGGCACCATTAACTATTTTTGGCGCTTGTGTGAAGTCATGTTTATTTTTATGTGTCTCCCACACTTGCAGTTACATTTTGGGACGGGGGCAGGTACACACTGGGGCTAGGCTGGCCGTCTCAGATTATTTTGAAAGGGTTTACTTTTATGATGGAGATACACTGAAGCGTCTGTCCCTGTTTGCTATAAAGTCTGCTGCGGGGGGTGGGAGGGACCGTGATAAACTGCACGTATGCTTGTCCTCCCCACCTGAACTCTTTCCCGTTCACGTTCGAAGGTCACACGGAAGGGTATTTCACAGCCATAATGCTGAAGACATCGAGAGTGACGTTTAAAAGCCAAGAGATTATTCCTTTTCCAAAAACAAAAATGATGAGAAACCTTCTGTGCGTGCACGTAAGTAAATTTTACAAGTCAGCTGCTTTTTGCAGAGGGAATATATTCTTTGTGTGTGGTTCCACGGTGGTATCTTTGTTTTTACACTGTTGTCTTTAGAGAAAAGATCGCCCCTCACTAATAGTCTTTTAATGGTCTTAAAGGACCTTGTAAAGTAGGTTTTCATGTGAATTTCAAATCTGGACAAACTCGATTCGGTTTTCCTAACGATGTGGAAGCGGCGGTAACATCCCGCGGTCGCCTCCTGGCGCTGCGTTTACGCGGTGCGCTGTCCGCGGGCCGCTCGAGTGTGCAGGCGGCCGGTGCGGAGGGCGGCACCTTGTCGGTGCTGCACCGGCCGACGGCAGACGGTCCCGACCGATCCGTTAACTGGCCTCTCGTGAGCGCCTGTGTGCCGGGCCCTGGATGATGCAGCAGTGGGTGAAGGACCATCGCGTGTGCAGGGGTCACGCCGTAGATCAGTCTGGGGACGTCAGGATGGCCCCGCCAGCGTGCAGTGGGAACGCGGAGCGGGGAGCCGGGCCCTGGGGGAGGGCGCACCGTGGAGGGCTGGTGGGGGCTTGCTGAGCCGCCTCCTTCGGGAGCAGGGGTGGCAACTCAGGCTTCCCTGACCTGGAAGGAGAAGCACCGAGCTGGGTGATGGTTTTCTTCGGTTAATGTGGGCCAGTCAGGTGGTGACTCTCGGATTCCGCTGTCGGGGTTCAGCGTTCGAGCCGGTTTTAACCACTGGAATGGCGTAATCTGTTGCAGGCCAGCGTGTCGGGAAACGCACTTTGCCTCATGACGTCCCATTTGGAGAGCACCAGAGAGCACGCCCAGGAACGAATGAATCAGCTCAAAATGGTCTTAAAGAAGATGCAGGAGGCTCCGGAGTCAGCTACGGTGATATTTGCGGGAGACACAAATTTAAGGGATCGCGAAGTGAGTGGCAACATCAGTCCCATGTGTACGGGCAGGTTATGGCTGTAGAAACCAATTCAGGCTCCTTCTGACCAAAGCTGGTGAGGCGCATCAGTGACCTCGAGGGTGTGACCCAGCAGCTAGCTCCTCGGCTGTGCTGCACGGGGAGGCGGGGGCAGGAGGCCTGTCCGCCCTCGGGACACACGCACGGGGTGGCGGGGGCGTCCAGAGAAGACAGTGTCGCGGAGTTTGGGAGCGGTCATGTGTACTGGTGGAGCCATTCAGTGGTGGCCAGGACCGTCGTCGAGGTTGTCCTTCTTTCCTGGTGTCCGGGTCTGGAGCCGAGTCTCTTTCCTTTGGTTGGGACACACGGGGATTTTTCAGGACCTTTATAGATTTAGAACTTACTAGAGGGTAAGCCCATCTTGCCTTTTCCCCGACTCTGGAGGAGCTCCCATCAGACTGAGGGGAACTGAGGTGGAGACCTGTAGGCAGTCAGCGGGGCGCACTCCAGGAGGGGGAGGAGGGGCCTGGGAGGGAGCAGTCTGGGCGCTGCACAGGGCAGGCGGTGCCTGCGGAGCAGAGTGCGGGCACAGGTGTGGGGCTCTGCCTCACTCCTGCCCGACTGTGTCCTTGGGCGGGAAGTTCGAAAACCAAGCTCTCTCGTCCTGGCTGGTGTGGCTCAGTGGATTGAGCACGGGCCTGTGAACCAAAGGGTCGCAGGTTCAATTCCCAGTCAGGGCACAGGTCTGGGTTGCAGGCCAGGTCTCCAGTGGGGGGCGCACAAAAGGCAACCACACGTTGATGTTTCTGTCCCTCTCTTTCTCCCTTCCCCTCTCTCTAAAAGTAAATAAATAAAATCTTTAAAGAAAGCCACATTAAAATACTTAAACAAATAAGCTCTCCATTGGCCTGTCTGCACTTTGGTGGGTTTATAGCTAGGGGTTCTTGGCATCTGGTTGAGTGACAACTTCATAAAAATCCTCCTCCTCAGCAAATGGTGTTGGAAAACCGGGTATCCCCACACACACCAATGAGGTTGGGTCCTCACTTTACTCCCCTATGTGACAGTTTATTCAAAATGGATCAAGAACTAGAGCTAAGAGCTAAAACCACAAAACTTAGAGAAACACTTGGGGAAAGCTTCATGACACTGGGCTTGGCAGTGACTTCCTGGATCTGACCCCAGAGCACAGACCACCAAGCAGAAACAGACAGGCGGACCTCAGAAAAGTTAGCCTGCCCGCAGCAGAGGGTGCGGTCCGCGGGGTGAGGTGCGGACGCGTGGGGCGGGGGGAAGCAGTTGCAGGTCGAGTCTCCACCAGCAGTGCTCAGGACGCAGGAGGACTCTGCGCGCTCCCGGAGCGCACACTTGCATTGTAACGTGCAGAGACTAGCCTGGCCCCTGTGCAAGTGCAAGGGGGACACTCAGATTCCCGACGAGTGTGCAGAGCACTCTGGCAACGAAAAGCCAACAATAAAAAATAACCTGATTTTACAGTGAGCAAAGGGGAGGTTGGGGAGGTGGGTGGGGTGCTGGCTACGCTGTTATGTGGGTGCACTAATGCCATTGAACTGTACACAGTGGCAACTTTCGTGTATATGTTCCCATAATTGTTCTTGAGTCCTGGAGCGTCAGCGGCACGAGGAAGAATTAATGTTGTTAGTAAACTTCGAGTAAGACTGAAGGCGGCGGGACCACACACAGGGAGGGAGCTTCTAGGTTTGTAGACTGGAGCCGCGGTTTTGTCTTTTCACTTGTGTTTATTTTTGAAAAACTAAGCGACAACCGGGGCCATGGGTTCCCAGCCTTCTGAATTTTATCTGACACCCGAGTCACCGACCTGTTCGTGGCGGAAGAGGGGGTCAAATTCCAGACGACTGTGACGCTCTTGCTGTTCTCGCATTACCTGCTGCTTCAT
The DNA here is from genome assembly GCA_028533065.1 of Trachops cirrhosus. Lineage (NCBI taxonomy): Eukaryota > Metazoa > Chordata > Mammalia > Chiroptera > Phyllostomidae > Trachops > Trachops cirrhosus. The sequence continues at coordinate 834,305 of CM052551.1, forward strand.
GCGGTGAAGCCTGTTCCCTCACGCAGCCACTGAGAAACATGTGGTGCTGCATCGGCGCTAACAAGTGCCTGGCGGGGGGGCCCTTGATCTGTGACGGACTCAGGACGTCACAGTGAAGACGCCTTTTTAACTCGGGAAGCGCTGAGCCTTACAGCCCTTCTGTCTTCCAGGTCACCCAGTGCGGCGGCCTGCCCGGCAACGTCTCGGACGTCTGGGAGCTGCTGGGCAGGCCCAAGCACTGCCAGTACACGTGGGACACGCAGGCGAACTCGAACCTGGGCATGCGCGCCGTCAGCAAGCACCGCTTCGATCGCATCTTCTTCAGGGCAGCCGCGGACGGCGGCCACATCGTCCCCCAGAGTCTGGACCTCCTTGGGCTGGAGAAGCTGGACTGCGGCAGGTTCCCCAGCGATCACTGGGGCCTCCTGTGCGGCCTGGACGTGATCCTGTGACGTGCTTTCCGGGCACCAGCCTCCCTTTTCTGCGCTGGGGGCTTGCACATGCGCGGTGACCCTGCCTGTCCGGAAAGTCGCGCTTCGCGTGCCGGAGTTAATGACCTGCATCACTGGAAGAGGAGAAAGACTGCCGTGCTTTCATTTGTGAGCCGTGTCCTTAGATTTCAGAACCGAACGTGTATTTCAGCGAAATTCCTGTGCTCAGAAGGCGAGGCCTCGACGACGGGGCGCGAAGGCCGTGGAGCCGGCTCGCCTTGTCCCTAGGCTAGTCTTCAGAGTTGATTTATTTTAAAAATCATCAACCAAAAGTAGTTCGTATGTTAAGTAAGTCTACAGAAGGAGAAAACTGGTGTTTCTGAGTCCTTCGGACTGGGTCTTTCGTCCCCTTTCACAAACCGCGAGAATCTCGTCCAAAGCCACGCCCGCCTGCCTTGAAGTAGGCGCCACCCTGCTGTGTCCGGGCGGGTTCTGTCGGCTCAGTGTGCCTGGTCCGGGAGCTGCACGTGAACTCGTGCTCTCCCCTAACGTTCTCAAGGTCACGTGCACGGCTGTGTCGCCAAGAGAGCAGAGTGAGGCTCCGTGAGGATGAGAGTCAGTTTTATGGCGGGCGGCACCGGACTTTTTTCCGAGAGAATAGTTGTGTAAGAAGAAACAGCCTTTTAGTTTTGCTACTCTAAAGTTGAATTATGTTCCAAGATTTGAGGAGCACTTTTAAATGTGCTTTAAGGAAACTTTTCCCCCCCATAAGAGAACGGCACCTTAGATAGAGAATTTTGCTTGTTGGTAGTGTGTTTTGGTGCCGTAATAGGGTTAATGTTCCCCCTCCTTCGGCTTCTGGCTCCATCCCTGCAGCCTCACCTGTGGGGGGAGGGGGAGGTTTGTCTGCACTGCCTCTCCCCCAGCCAGCAAGTGCCGGGCTGTGTTGGTTTCTCAGCTTAGGAAGGAAAGCCGCTGGGAGGGGTAACCAGAAGGACATGGCAGAACCTTATTTTCAGCAGGGGCATCAAAACTAGCAAGTAAAACACCTCAAAAAAGACCAGCTGAATGTATACAGAGTATTTGTAGTGACCAGGGAAAGGATTTTTATATGTGAATTATAGTTTTAATCATTAAAAGTAAAATGAGGATGCTGATATTTTAGCATTAGTTCATTTTCATGAGAAGGGATGTTTGGGGTATAAACTGCTTATTCCCTTGTAAGCAGAAGTGAGAAGAGCCCCACCTCACATCACTGTGTATATATGAGAGGCTACATATAAAAAGTGAAATGTGGTAGTGTGCCTTAGATTAAATAGTTATCAAATTGTCTTAAAACCGTGAGAGATACCATTGCCTCCTGTGACTCAGAGCATCCGAGGGAAACGCGTCCCGCTGCCACGCTCCTCGTGCAGCCGCCCCCTCCTCCGGCAGGGGGCGCATCCGGCGGCGCCCCTGAGACCGCGGGCCAGGCCGAGCCGGACCGAGCCGCACCGTGTTTTCTGCTTCGCGTCCGTGCCTGTGATGAAGTTTAGTTCGTAAGTTAGGCACACTAAGACATGATCAGCAACAGAAAGGGAGGATAGTTACAACAACGTGCTGTAATAACAGGTGGATGCTTCCTCTTTCAGCGCCTCAATCATTCCTTGTTGCCCTGTGCTCCCCTTTTCTCTTAACCGGAGCACTTTCCAGCTGCTCCCCGGTGTTGGAATTGCCCGCATCCCCGTCCCTCCGCTTTTGGGCCATTATTAGGTGAAATAAGGGTGACTTGGACGTGAGCCCTGTGATAACTCCCCTGTCCATCTGTTGACCCAGGTGACTGGCTGCTAAGCCTCTAATTCGTGGAGTGTCTACAGTAGGACAGAGCAGATAAATGACACATTTTATCAGGCACTCGGTGCACAACTTAAAACTTCGGAATTGTTTATGGGATTGTTTATTTAGTTTTCTTGGGCCTCAGTTGACCTTGGGTAGTAAACTGCAGATAAGGGGGGACTGCTGTTGTGACAAAATCTCAGCAACAAAGTGAAGTGGATAGTTCTCACATAAGGCAAGAATTAAGAACCTATTGATTTGCAATATCTTCTGAGTTTTTTACTTTGAATCTCAGGTTTTTCCAACAAAGTAGCTTTACGTACTTCCCTTCTTGGTGCAGTTGCAGCTGAGAATCTTGTATTCCACTAGGTGAAGCACCATTTTGCACTGACGGGGCACGCACTTGAACCTTCTCGGCCTCGGTTTCTCCCACCTTCAGAATAGAAGTTCCTTGCCTTTTATCGCCCAATTTAATAACCGCACGAGCACAAGAGCGAAGTCGGAAACGCTGTACTAAGGGAACATCATTTGGTGCTTACTGTTTATTACAGCGTCCGGCATATAACGCAGCGGGAGCCCCACAAATGGCCACCTAATGCTGAGGACAAGTGCAAGAGAGCGGCCTCGCACGCGTTCCAGGGAAGGCAACCGAGGTTTTCACTCAGTGCCCAAGTAGCGTCGTGTGAACAGCTTCATTATCTATTATACATCAAAACACCTATGCTTCGGGCCTTCTCTGCGGCGGACCTCTCAGCCCCACTAGCTGGCACGTTGCGTTTTTCCTCTTCATCCAAACCGGTTTTCACCCTTTCCGTTGTGGACAGGTTTTTATTCTCTCAACGCGTGTTGTTTCCTGTATCCCGAGTCGGCCTTACGAGTGCTAGTGTATCAACTTTATGGGGGCGGGGCCTAGCCGGCCGAGTGCGCCCCCAGGCCCACCCTTTCGGCCCGGCCACGCTCCAGGAGCACAGGGGGAAGGCCCCCGTTGCCACACCTGGACACTTTAGCGCTTTTATTGAAGCAAAGCTGTAGCAATGCAAGGAAGCCTTCCGCGTGGGCTTCTGGGGTTGAGGCGGGTGGGGCCGGCGTCTGAGAGCAGCACGTGCTCCAAACAGCGGGACTCTGCGGGTGTGGGGACCCCCTCACCGGAGGCGCGCTGCCAGCTTATCGGACCAGGGTGACGAGAGGCGTGGGGATCTCTGGAGCCTCCTGATCGGTGGGCGGCGGGGCGGGAGGCGCGGCCCGGGTGCCAAGTGTTTGGAGCTCTGAGAGCTGAGCCGGGAAGAGGCTGGGCGCCCAACTCCATTCTGGCTCGTGTGCGCATGCGCGCGCGTTGCCGTGGTAACGGCGGCGACGGACAGGACGCGCGTTTCCCAGGTGCGCTTTCCTGGCGCCTGGGAGGCGTAGTCGCGGGCCCCAGACAGCGCTGACCCGCAGGACTGGCCGCTGTCACCGTGCAGGTAGGAGCCGCAGGAGCCCCGAGTCCCGGGCTGGGACGGCATCCTGGGCAGGAGAAGCGGAGACGGCGAGCGGGCGAGCGCGCGCGTGCGAGGGTACCCGCGAGAGGCCGGTCTGAGCGAGAGTACGCATGCGCCAGGAGGCGGGCCGGGGGCGGGCCTTCAGCGCAATCCGGCCGAAAACCCTCTCCGGCCCCGGGTTGCAGCCGCGGTTAGAGCCGCAGTGCCCGGCGGGTTCTGAGCTCGGAAGGGCGGTTCCGGTTCGAGGGCCGCAGGTGTCGCGCAGTCGCAGCTTTGCACTCTCCCAGCCTCCGGATGCTTGTCTCAGGCCCGTAGGGTCGTTTCCTTACACTCGGTCCTGTAGCAGGCTGTCACCTTCGCTGTCCTCCCCCAAGTTCACGTCGCCGCCGCTCCCTGCCCTGAGGATTACACGGTTCTAACGGCCCCTCGCTCCTTCCCTGCCCACTACCTCCCCGGGGTGGGTGTGAATCAAGATATTACTAACCAAAGCCCTGGCGGGGAGCTCAGTCGCCCCGATGCGCCAGGGTCGCAGGTTCGATCCTGGGTCAGGGCACCGCAGGAGTCAAGCAGTGTGGAACAGTAAATCCAAGTTTTTGTTTCTCTCTCTCTAAAGTAAATTTAATTTTTTTTAAAGAGATATTAATCAGAAGCAGAAACCTGAGTTCAGCAGTCACTATTTTTTTCCATCATTCCTTTTCTCCATTATCTGTAAAGAGAAAAGGTGATACCACATGTATCTCCATTTCTATTGCACGGATACTCTTCCAAACATTTTTGTCAATTAGATATTAGTGTTTTTTCCGGTGCTTAGTAGGACCATGACTTTTTAAAAACAACATTTTGGTTGTAGAGAGAGGGCAAGGTAGGGAGAGAAACATGGATGGGTTGCCTCCCGCAGGTACCCTGACGGGAGGGAACCTACAACCCAGACATGTACTCTGACCAGGAATCAAACCAGCGACCTTTGGCTTTGCAGGACACGGCCCAGCCAACTGAGCCACACTGGTCAGGGCACGACGGATGTTTTTGATAATAATAGAAAAAGTAAATAGTAGGCAGTCGCCCACTCCCCCACACCCCCAAAAAAGCCCAAGAATTTTTGAAAGGAGTGTTTGTGTTTATTTCTGCAATGCATGCTCACTGTCCAATGCTTTAAATTATTTACCATAAGAAGTCCATAGCCATAGACACTGTGGAGTTACTCCAAACGTAAAATTTTGGTTTGTGCCACGGTTTTACATCACTTTTCATACAAATGAGATAAACTCTGTTACAGACTTGGGTGTCAGAGGGAGGGCTTGGCTGAATTCCTCTGCAGTGTGCAAAAGAGAAATGTCACCCCATGTCGAAACTGTAGAACCGCAGATGACAGAAAGACTCATCATACCGTTGCCACGTCAAACGCCAAAACTAGGATCTAATTTCCTGTCAAAATCACGAAGTATTTCAGCCAAAATCTCTAGGTGTTCAACGTCCTTACTGGAAAGCGTTGGTAATTTAATAATCTAGAAGACTGGGTTTGCTGTTACGTTTTCTTCACTTTTCTAGACAAGCAGAAAAGCAGCATTCTCTCTTAAACAGACACGTAGAGCCAGCAGGACCGTTTCTGCCGTAGATTGTCAGGTCAGGTGGCCTGGGTGTGGTGGGGGCTCCGTGACTTAGTGGATTAACCCTCCAAGCCTAAGGTTACTAAACTTCCCTGAGCCCGAGATGCTAGTGATCGTACGTAAAATGCATCTTTATTTAAATGCCACCAAAGAAGAAAAGTCCCGTCACCTGTGCCACTCCTTACCTTTCAGAATAATTTCTGCGCGCTGAGGGCAATTTCACTGGACAGACGGTCAGTAAGGGGCTCTCAGGTAGCTCTTCATTGGGTCTGCTCGGCATGTCAGCCTCAGGGGGGGGCAGAGGCTGCCGGGGCCCTGGCCGTGAGGTCGGGAGGCTGTGCCCCAAGCTGCGCTGCCGTGCAGTGTCGGGGCCTCCTGGCCCTCCGAGTCTCTGCACCTGCTGCTTCTCACCCGCCTCCAGCTCACAAGGATCCTGATGCCCACGTGGCGCATCTCGGTCCCCTTCGTGCCTATGTGAACGGGTCTGGTACCCAGGACAAACTCAAATGGTGAACTGGCAAGAAGAACACCGTAACCAGAATAGGAAATCCTGCTAATTCAACATTTATTAATTACACACAGTTCTGCTGACATCGATACACATACACAGTTATCAAACCTGGAAAAACACCAGTATGTGCAGTTGCTTAAAAAACGTAACATTCACACTTCCCATTAGTTCCCAAGTTTTATCCCACAAAATGTAGCACGGAGACAGGCACAGCGTAAACACCATTCCAGTGAAATGCTGTCTAAGACGGGGGCACATGAAGAATCGAATCCCTGGCCCCGGCCCTCGGAGACGGCCGTCGTGCGGCGCAGCTCGGAGTCAGTGTGTCAGCAGTAACACGGACGTGGCTGCTCGCTGCTTGCGGTCGCCCGCCAGGTCTCCCACGGGAACACAGGTGGACACGGAAGGAGGGGACAACGCTGGGCAGGACATCGCACCCGACAGCCGCGCGAAGGGGCAGAGGTGAAAGGTGCGGTGCGCAGCGGAAGTCGGGGTCAGTGTGTGTGTTTGTGGGGGGGGCACGGCACACGGAGGAGTGCTCCCCCGAGGCCGCGGGACCCCGGCACCCATGCCGTGTCGCTCGAGTTCCGTGATCGGTGCCGGGGCTCTTGGTGGGAGCTCACGGCGTGGTCCCCAGAGGACACTCTCACAGCAGGTGTTTCACCAAAACGCGACACCTGAGAGGCGTGGGGAGGCCCCGCTCCCTCTTGGTCTGGGTCGGGGCGGGAATGTGCCCGTCTGAGGCTCTGTGAGCCGCACTCTCTCTGTGGCAAGTAAACGGGGGGTGCGGTGGGCTCCCTGACGTCGCATGTGCAGACGCCGAAGTCTGAGTCCCACACCAGTTTCTCGTGTCATGAACAGTGCTGTTTCCCCCCAACCACTGGGAAGTTAAAAGCCCTTCTCAGCTCTGGGGTGTATGCAGCACGTAGTAGGCCCGGTGATGCTCTCCTCCGGGTCCCAGCTCCGGAGCCACGTGACGGGCCTCCCCTCCCACGACGCTGCTCTGTGGTGGGTCTCGGGGAGCCTGCAGCCACGGCACGTGGCCCCGTTGGTCCCTCGTTGGGTAAGGGGCAGGGCAGGGAGATTTTGAGGACTGGACGAGCTTCACAAAACTCGTAATTCACATACTCTATGATCTAGAATAGCGATGGCACGTTGGCGTGTGTGCAGGCCACCTCCCTCTCTGTTTTCTGAAGACAGGAGGGCCCCTACAAGCCTCCGAAGCACACGTACTTGACCTCCAGGTACTCGTCGATGCCGTACTTGGAGCCCTCCCGCCCCAGGCCGGACTGCTTCACGCCGCCGAACGGGCACTCCACGGAGGAGATGAGCCCCTCGTTGACGCCCACCATGCCGACCTCCAGCCGCTCCGCCACCCGCCAGATCTGGGCCGGGTCCTGGGAGTAGAAGTAACCTGTGCCGGGGAGAGAGGACGCAGCCAGCGTGTGGAACAGCGCCTGACGATGTCGGGCGGCGCCCACGTCTGCCCGACCACGCAGGCCCGGAGCCGCTGGGCTCCCGCGGGCCCCGAGTCGGCCGGTCCCTGTCTTCCCGTCAGACCTCGGACACCGTCTTCCTGCTCTGTCGCCCGTCTCCTCACGGGACAGTGGCCGCCCCTCCCAGCACCTGCGGCCCACTGCCGGTGCACCCTGCACAGCTCCGTTCGACCGTCCAGGTGAGACCTGTGCCCAGACCTTCCGGTGACTCCTCGCCGGTAGGGAATGAGGTTCCTCGTGTGCACCCCGACGCCGGCGCTCTCAGGGAGCTTCCAGCGCCACCTCTCCTCACCCCAGAGGCCAGCCGTCTCCCCAAACTCTCCGACCGAATCCTCCCTCCCCGCCTCACTCCTTAACTTCCCAGGTCATCTGCACCCCGAACCTCCCTCCTCTGGTCTCTGCACAGTCAGTCTGCGGGTGCAGCTCCCTCCACCCTCGCCCTGTCACAAGGACAAGGGAGGGACACTGCTCGCGGTGTGCAGGGGCCCGGTGCGCACCTGCCCCCAGCGTCCCGGCACCCCTGAGCGGGCAGCAGGGGGCAGGGCCACTGCGCGCATGTCCTCCTCCTTTGTGAAGGGCCCCCACTCGGGGGAGGCTCCCGGAGAGCCAGAGCCGCATCCGTCCTCACACGGCACTGGGGGTGCCCGACACAGGCTCGTGGAGTCACCTGCGCAGGCGATCTCGTCGCGGTGGCCGGGCACAGTGTGGAGGCGGGATGGTGAGCAGCCAGGAGAACCCCTGGCATGTGGGCCGGGGACACGGGGACACGGGGCAGAGGGCCGGCCAGGCTGGCCCAGCCATTCGCAGCCAGACGCTGAGTCCCCAGGCCCCGTTTCCGCAGCCCGGACAGTGAGGGGCAGCTGGCATGCGCCTTCCAGACCGTGCCAGGGCGCACCCGCCTCGTCCCGGTCCCCTTCAGGGACATCCTTTGAAGATGAAGCCGACCGGAGAGTGACCCATACACTCACTCTGACGGGTCAGGATTATTACAGGGCACACCTGACAGCTGATGAGTATTCTATGGAGATCCTCCCCTGAGACTTGCCCTAAATTCCCGCTTTAGATAAAACCTCCTAAGACAGAGGACCGAGTGTGGAGTTTCCTGCCTCCCACTCCTTCCTCGGGCGTGGGTCTTTGCTCTTTCTCCTGAGCTCCGGAGGCTCCCAGGAGGCTTGCCCCCAGGGCAGCGGTGGGCAGCGGCAGCTCGTCCGGGGCTGCGCCCCGAACAGTCTCCGGGCGCCCTCCCTTGGCCTCTGTGACTCGTCCCCTGCGTTCACACAGCCCAGCTGGCTCACTTCCGCCTCCGTGGCTTTCCTTCCCGAGGGCCGAGGCCGCCAGGCCTAGGCTCACTCCGGTGGCTGTGAACTGGCCTCTTGCATCTCAAGCCCTTCCTTTACTTCCCTGTCCCCATTTTTAACAGACACGCTCTCAAGATCAGCTGGACTCACGTTATGAAATCTTTCCTGCACGAAGTTAAGAAACCACAGATTCCAGACCGCCCCAGGGCCACCCGCCTCGGTCCCGGTCCCTTGCTGGTGACAGTGTCACCGAGACGCGCCCACCCCGTCCACACGTCCTGCTCAGCTCCCAGGCCCAGGAGAACGGACGGGAGACGCGCTTGGAGCTCCCCGGCGGCCGGCCCCGAGGACGCGGGACTCGGGGTTGTGCGTGTTTCCCGCCAGGAGCAGCCTGCTCTGCCCCGCCCCCGCCCGCCGTCCCCCTGGGGCTCCCAGTGGGCATCCCGGGGGCCGCACAGACCTGCCCTCGCGCCCCAGCGGGGCGCCCCCCAAACCCAGGGAGGCATCTCGCGGGCGGGCGGCAGCATCACCCTGAGAGGGGACCCGGCGGGCGCTGGGCCGGGCGGACACCTACCTGCTAACCCGACGTCGGTCGCGTTGGCGATCGCCACGGCCTCCTCCTCCGTGTCGAACCTGCCGAAGTCAACGCAGACCGTCAGCTGGTTGTGAGGGGCGCAGGGAAAACCGCTGTCTTTGCTCCCGGTCTGCGTCCCCAGCGATGGCAAGACAGAACTGGGGCTCTGCAGGGACCCCAGGGCGGCGCGCAGAGGAAGACGGCACCACCGGCTGTGGGCTGGAGCCCGGGGCCACGTGCTCGCCCGCCCGGCTCAGCTCTCAGAGGAGGGTGTGGGGCCGCAGGCTGCTGTGCAGTGCCCTGTGGCACGTCCACATGTGGAACAAAACAGCATTAAAAAGAACCGCTGAGCCCTGGCTGGCGTAGCTCCGTGGGTAGAGCGCAGGCCGGCAAACCAAAGGGTTGTCAGTTCGACTCCCAGTCAGGGCACATGCCTGGTCGTGGGCCAGGTCCCCAGCAGGGGGCGTGCGAGAGGCAGCCACACATGGATGTTTCTCTTTCTCTCTTCCTCCCTCCCTCCTCCTCTCTCTAAAAATAAATAAAATCGTCAAAAAAGTAAACCACTGGGCTTGCCACCTCCCGGGGGCACACAAAATTGCGACAGCAACTGCAGTGGCAACCCTAAGGTAGGCACGGGCTGTCCAGAGGGGTGGGCCCGGGCTCCAGTGTCAGCTGTGGTCGGACCGAAGCCCCACGCGGGCCCTTCCGGTGCCGTCGTCCCACGTCTGGAACAAGACTCGGGCGGCGTCTTCCTGTTGCCCCAGAGCTGTAACTGGGTGACAAGGTTCTAAGCACCCCAGTTCCTGAAGTCGGAGATCTGCCAGCAGTGGGGGCACCAGGCTGGCTGGGCTCCCCTGGGCCCTGGTCAGCTTCGGGGAGAAAAAAGGCAGCTGTGGGGGGCAGGGAGGGGCCGGGAGGGTGGCCTCGAGGGAATCCCCTATTCAGCAACTGGCCAGCCCTGTGTCCTAGGGCCTGCGTACCCACTGGAGAACAGGAAAGCAGTGTGGCTGATGTCCCCGTTCCGCACCAGTAATGACCAGTAATGACAGTTGGATGTGGCGTCACTGAGCGCCCACCACTCTGTCCTGGAGGAAGGGGTGAGGTCAGAACAGACCCCGCTAGTGAAGGGGAGCGTGGAGCCCACGTGTCCAGGGACGCAGGCGGGCGGTGGCAGAGCCTCGTGCCAGCCCCGCCCCCGCCCCGCCCCGCCCCGCCCAGCACCTTCCCAGCCACGCCCCTTCTCCCTGAGAAAACGAGGCCGCGCTCCGGGTGAAGCCTTTCACTGAAGCAACGAAGGTGCAAGCCCTTCGAGCGGCCCATCTCCCCAGCGACAGAATAGCCTATAAACTCCCTCTGCAAGGTGGCGGTAAAGCCGACAAAGTACGTGACAGGATGACTTCGGCCCTGGGCAGGTCGGCACAGGCGGCCCAGCGCCAGCTCTGGCCTCCGGTGCCGGAGGGGAGAGGGGATCACGGCCCAGAACCCTCACCAGCAACGAGCGCCAAACGCGCAGGACCCTTGTGGCGGCCAAGAGGTGGTCCCCACGGAGGGGCACAGCGGCCAGGGCTCCACGGAGCCTCCCCTCCCCTCACACCTGGGGGTTGCGGTGATTCCACCTGCACACCCGGGCCCTTGGACCAGTGCCGTGCTGTCCCCGGGCGGGAAAGCAGCCGGGACCCGGGGCCAGCGCACACCTCCTCTCCCCACCCACTGCCGCAAGGGGAGCCGCACACCCTCCCCGGGGAAGGGCACCTGGGGGAGGGCAGGTGCAGAGACGGGATGCAAACACAGAGGCTCCGCCCTGAGCGCCCGCCCTCTGCCCTCCGGTGCGTCTGGAAGGAGCACACGCCCCAGGCGGACAGACGTCACTAGCCAAGGCTGCTCACCCTTGAAGGGGCTGAAAACGAGCTCTCGGGGAAGACGACAAGACCGCCAAGGTATTAAGACCCAGAAAGACAAACAGCCACCGGAAGTAGCGGAGGCGGAACAGAACAGGACAGAGGTGGGGAAAGGATGACTGTCCCCAGGGAAGGGAGGCTGGCGAAGCAGGAAGGATCAGCGATGGGGAAGAGCCAGTTGCGGAGATGGAGGATGAGAGGATGAGAACAAAATCGCTGCTGTTCAGAACGCCGTGGGGGGCGGGGGCTGGGGAGCAGAAGGGGCCTGTGGAGAGGATTAAGGGGCCAGCATCTCCACGGGCACAGGAGACAAGGAAGAGAGGCCCGACCCACGAGCAGTGGAGGACGGAAGCAAATGCGTCTCTGTGTAATCCGCTTCCTCCAGGCTGGAAAAGAACAAAGGCAGGCAGGAAGCGTTTGGGAAATAACCCGGACTTGCCCAGGACTAGACACGCACTCTAGGGATTAAAGGAAGGCACGGGGGCCTCAGAATGAAAAGGCTCCCACACCACTGAATGGAGGAACATCAGAGACCAGAGAAGTTCCAGAGTCTGCAGAGAGAAAGCAGATCCACCCTTTCAGAGGAACAGTAACTCCACATCGGCTTTCTGAACCCCAGCCCTGGACGTAAGCAGACAGAGGCTGGTATCTCCAAAGCGGTAAAGCTAGAATTGTATCCACACAAACCGTTACTTGCTTTGAATGCGAGATAAAAAGATCACATGAGGTCACAGCAAGTTCATTTCCAACAGGCTCCCTGTTGGAAAGAGCCGATCAAGGGTGCACGCCAGTGAGAAACAGATGAGCTCTGCAGAAAGCACGGCACAGGCAAGTGGAGAACCCGGTCAGCTTTGCGGTCGGGTAGGAGGTAAGGAGAAGAGTTTCTGACAATCGTAAAGGGACTCGGGCCGCGCAGCTGCCCGGCTAGCCTGCCCTCCCACAGCACGTGACCTTGGTTTCGGTCTTGGTTTCCTCTCTTCCCTGATCCTTCTGTCTGCCCGCCGGCCGGATGATCTTACTTGATAACCGGTGCCAGAGGCCCGAAGGTCTCCTCGTGGGCGCAGAGCATGTCCCGGGTGACGTGACTGAGCAGGGTGGGCTCAAAGAAGTTCCTTCCCAGTTGATGCCGCTTCCCGCCGGTCACCACAGTAGCGCCTTTGGAAAGGGCATCGCTCACGTGTTTCTCCACCTGTGAGACGAGAGAAAGCAGAGCCCCTGGGAAAGCTGGCTGAGGACCCGCAGAAACGACGGAGTCTCGGCGGGGGCACGCGGCAGAAAACCGTAGCTGGCTTGCTTTCCTTCCCAAGCAGGTTGACACCAATCAGCCTGGTCCCTTCGGGTGGGAGGAGCCAGATTTGCAGAGGGAGGCAAGTGGAGGGCCCAGGGCGCCGCCCCCTGCTCTGCCACGCCCCCTTAGACGGTCCTCCCAGGCCTGCCCCTCAGCTCCTGTCCCGTCGTGTCCCCAGGTGAGTCCCCGGGCCCAGGACCCGAGGTTGTCCTCCTTCCTGGACCTTGTCCTGAAACAGGTGCTCTGGGCATGGGCTCAGTCTCCAGTCGGAGCTTTCTGCCTGCGTGTCTGACGGGCCACCTGTGTTGGCCGTGGTGGAGCTGGGATCCAGTCCTCCCCGCAGAACGGGGGCACCGGTCCAGGTGCAGAGCGCTGGTGAAAAGCTCAGTTCTCTGCTGCGCCCCACTTCCTCGCAGGCAGCTTCCCCTCCAGGACCTTCTGGGACCTTTTAGGTTCCTGACGTTCTAAAATTTTACAGTCTCTGCCTGGGGTTTCCTCTTCATTCATTCTGCTCGACGATGGGCAAAATCTTTCAATCTGAAGACATCATCTCAAAACCAGAGCCGGCCGTCCTTCCCTTCTGGGTGTTGGGAAATTAAAGAGTTGCATTTCAAGATCCTAATTCCTGGGCAGCGAGGGATGGCGTGATCACACCGCCATCAGAGAACAGTCCTGGAGCGCAGATCTGAAGTGACATCCGTCGGGACTCGGTGTCATGATAGAGCTGGAACGCTTGTGACCCGAGGACGCCACACACTCACACGAGTTCGTTTTTTTGTGACGTCCCCACCGTTTCCAAAACAGCCGTGCCCGGCACCTTACCGAAGAGTCTTCTGCTGGGCAGGCTTTTGATATGAAACCGTGTGAAACGGAACGGACGGTAAGGGAACCTACCTTTTCCACCGCCTTCTCGTTGATTAACGGGCCCTGGGTCGTCCTCTCCTCGAACCCGTTGCCCACGCGCAGGTGGGTGTTCATGGCCTCGGCAAACTTCTTCACGAAGGAGTCGTGGATGCCCCTCTGCACCAGGAAGCGGTTTGAGCAGACACAAGTCTAGACGGAGGAGAGCAGGCTCGGTGAACGGAGTGTCGGCAGCTGCGGACCGAACACGCCCGTGGCTGCTGCTCAGTCCCAGTGCAGACACCTCCCCAGGCTCCCTCCCCGGGGTGCCCTGCCCGAGGTCAGCCCCGGAGCAGGTGCACAGCCCCCCTCCGCCCCGCAGCTCGGGGCTAACACGGAGGATAAATATCTGTGTAAAGATGAAAGGGCAGCTAACCTGACTTCTTTCAAGTGGCCTGAGTACATCATTGTGAAACAGGGAATCGCACCCTGAAGACCACCCCGAGGGCAGCGGTGCCGCAGTGATGGGTCAGAGGGAGGGGTCCGAGGCCACGTGCACCCACGAGCCTGACTTCCCGCATGCTGGCTGACCTGACACCGTGCAGACGGACACTAGACCATTTTCCACGCCGGCTGAGTTGCTGGGAGGACCCTGGCTTGCTTCCTATTAGACCTAACGTTTTCAAATTACGTGAGCATATTATAGGAACTATAGTCACCACTGGTGACTTCCTTCTTGTGTCTTTTCTTAATCATGTCTCTTTAGTGGGAACAAGTATATAGTGACTTTGCGTCTGATGCATTTTGATTGGCTGAGAGCAGCACACGGAGAAGCTGTGGTTTCATTGTGGGAACCTGAGCGGTCTGCACACTGCTGCCATTTGTGTTTCCAAAAGGAAGCACCTACTGTAAACACTGTAAAACAACCAGGCTGTTCGGGAAAACCAGGTGCCAGAGGCCACAACAAGGATAAAAACTCTTTAACACAGAACATCACACACTTCGCCCTTTGGTCACAGTATAACCATTTAGGAGCTTGTGTCGTTCCTGGAATGCACTCAGAACTGCTCGCTGATGGTGCTGTGAGACGAAGCGTGTATGAATACTTTGTCAGAAACCAGCACCCCGGCAACAGCTTGGATAGGAGTGGGGAGACAGCACCCCACGTTCACAGTCCTAGCTCCTTAGCAGAGGGTCGTGACCCAAGGATGTGGGGCCTCAAGCTGGTCCGTCTTTCTCGAGTCTCACACCCCTGTTTGTGACATGCCAGGTCTGGACCAGCTGACTTTGAAGTCCCCACCAGCTCCGACATTCCCGGGTTCCCATAAAGGCCAGTGAGCTCAGGCCGCCTCTCTCCCTGTGGCAGCCGGACACGGGGCGGGGGGGGGGGGTGCACCCTGCCGTGGCGGCCGGTCCTGCCCTCCATCCCAGGAAGCGGGAGACCAGGCGGCAGGGTCTGGAGTTTTCCAGATGCCATCTCTCAATGCTCTCCTCCCTCCTTCCCACAGGCTGTGGGCTCAGAGCCCAGCTGCCCGGCTGCTGGGAGTCCAGGTGGCGACTGCAGCTGCTCAGTCCCGAGAAGCCCCGTGGGGCAGACCGACCGTCGCCGGGCTCAGGGAGCAGCGGAGGAGGGAGAACATTGGGTGAAAGGCTCTGCGGTCCAGGAGGTTCCTTGAAGCAGAGACTCCCCCTTATTTCTCCTGGGAGCCTCCAGGTCTACATGGCCCCCGGCGAAGAGAGGGCGCCGAGGAAGTACTTGCTGAGAGAGTGGAAGAAGAAAGAATGGGCCGTGGAAGGAGCCCAAAGGTGGTCCCTCTGAGCTGAGAATGGTGGTGGGAGCTTCGTAGGACACACATGCACGGACCCTGGAGCGCGCCGCGGGACTCACCTGCCCGGAGTTCCTGAACTTCGAGGCCATGGCCCCCGCCACGGCCTGGTCCAGGTCGGCACTGTCAAACACGATGAAGGGGGCCAGGCCGCCCAGCTCCATGGACACCCGCTTCACGGAGTCGGCCGCGTAGTGCAGCAGCGCCTGCACGCAGACAGAGGGGCGCTGTGCGGGGGGTCAGCCGCCAGCCGGTCCCCACACTGACCCGCGGCGAAGGACGCCAGGCGCACAGCGGGGCAGGGGTGACGCTGCTTCGCACAAGGAAAGGGGGGGGGCGAGACTGTCTGTCCTCATTCGCTCGTAGGTGACAAAGGCACCCGGGAAGGTAACAAGAAACTAAAAGTCATTCCTGCCCTGGCTGGTGTGGCTCAGTGGGTTGAGCTCAGGCCTGCAGACCGCAAGGTCGCCAGTTCGATCCCCAGCCAGGGCACACGCCCAGGTGGTGGGCCAGGTCCCCAGCTGGGGGCCACGAGAGGCCACCAGACATTGATCTGTCTCTTCCTCTTTCTCCCTCCCTGCTCTCTAAAAATAAACAAATAAAACACTGAAAACACATACAAGGAGTTCCTTAGTCATACGTGGGAGGGAGTAGGGGCCGGGCGGAGGCTGAGACTTCCCAGTGCCCACGTTTGCGTCCTCTGGGTTTTGAACCACCCACGTCAGCGCATCGCCTGTTCGGAAAAATCAACGTGGCAGCTCGAACACCACGACGACGAGGTGAGACTCCAGAGCCCACAGCTCACCACCGATAAGGTCCCTCTGTGTTTCCAAAGAAATCAGGATGGCGGAGTTCCACCCTATTAACCACGTGGCCGGGACGTGGTAACGTGGTCACGACACTCCACACCGCCTGTGGGCACACGCCTCTCTCTCCAGCACCTGCGCCATTCGGCTGCGCTGAGCCCCTGCGCGGCTGCTCCAGTTCCCTCCTCGGTGCTCCCCTGGGGGGCGGGGGCAGGTCGCCTCCGAGGCCTGGCATCACACATCACGCCGCGGCCGTTCCCTTCGGCTGAACTTGTGCAAGCAGCGCTGCTCGGCGCCCGCCTGGACGGCTTTCTGGCTTTGAATCCTCGGTAAGAGGTGTGTCTGGTCCAGGAAAGCCGTGTGGGACCTCAGGGGCAGGTCTCTGTCCCGTCACAGCCACAGGAGAGGTGGCGGCCCGATGGCCCAGCCAGAGGGCAGCAGTCACAGCCCCAGGTCACGCTAGGAACGGCCCCCAGCAGAGCACGCCAAGGGTGTGGGGTCGCGAGAGGGCCCTGCTTGGTCAACATTCAGCACGGCTGGGAAGAGGGTTCTGTGCCGCAGCTCTCTGGGTGTCCGGGGGGGCGTCCCAGCAATGAAACAGCAGTGATCTTCTCATTGCAATGTCCCAGGGTTGAGTCACTGAAATGACCCCAGGTTGGCATCTGTTTTGATTCTTAAGAAATGCTCTCTGCCAGACCATTGGTCCTCCTGCCTTGGCTTGCAGGGGGTCCCCCGCCTCCACCGGGCCTCGGGCACAGAGCCGTCGCCGTGTCTTCCCTCCGCCCGTGCGTCCTTCCCTTCGGCCCTCGGGGCCGGTGCTGAGCCTGGCTCTGGCCGCCTGCACCGCGGACCTCGGGGCCTCAGCTCCCAGAGCCCGGGAGAGGGCCGGGCCGCCCGGCTCGCCCCTCTGCCGGGCCACTTATCCCAAGTCACTGGTCAGCCTGCGAGCCCGTCGTCCTCTGGTGACGGAGGGTCCTTTCTCGGTGCGGGGAGAGACGGGGTGTTCTGTGCTGTGCACACCGCTGCTGCCCCTGCGTGGCCTGAGGGTGGCCCCCAGATGGGGCGGGGGCGGGGCGGCAGCTCCGGGACAGGCCGCCGGGGCCGCGGTGGAGGCCGGACTGTGTGTCTGAGGGCCAGGCACCCGGCCAGAGGCCGGCTGGAGCAGCGCTGGCCTCCAGCAGCGCGCCCTCCTCGGCGGCCCCTGCCCCGGTCAGGGCTTTAAGAGGCGAGCTGGGCTTGGCGGGAACGTGGCCGGCACTGCCCCGGGGCCGTCAGACAGGGACCGTCTGCTGAGCAAAGTGAGGACACGCCCCGAGCTGCCGGCCTTTGCCCCGCATCCTGGGAACGTCTGTGCCTCCGATGGCCAAGTTCACAGCGCTCGCTCCCGGCCGGGCCTTTCTCTCCTCCAGACCCTTCCCAGGGGCGTGTGGACCCTCCGAGAAGGTCTGCCCTGTGAGGTCCCCTCGCCTTTTCGCTCTTTCAAACATTTAAAAACTCCTTCTTGTTTCTGTAACTACCTTTACACTATATACAATTTTCAATTTTCGTTCAGTGCGAGGTATCCCTTTCAACACCCACCGTGGGTTTCTGGAATCGTTAATTCTAGCTCATGAGAGAAACCTGCGTCCTAGCATTGAGACAGCTGTTCGGCTCCCGGCCACCTCCCGTACAACAACTAAGGGACCTTCGCCGCCCAGCCCCCGGGAGGTGTTTCGTCAGCCAGGAACCTGCGTCCGCCCTCGTGAAGGCCACGGCGCCCAGCACCTCTCCAGGCGCAGTTGTGCTCTGCGGGCCCCCTCCCTGTGTGCCCCCTCCCTGCGGGCCCCTCCCTGTGTGCCCCCTCCCTGCGGGCCCCTCCCTGCAGGGCCCCTCCCTGCGGCCCCTCCCTGCGGAGCCCCCTCTGTGTGGGCGGCCCAGGGCAGAGAGCTCCGTCAGAGGCCCGACGGAGAAGGTGCCGGGATGGCCTGTCTTCTCGAGTCACGTACCTTTCCGGTGGCTGTGGAGCCCGTGAAGGAAATCTTGGACACGAGCGGGTCCGTGCAGAGCGCCTCGCCCACGACCTTGGCCTTCTGCCGGGAGCAGGGCACCACGTTGTAGACCCCGGGAGGGACGCCGGCCCGGTGGGCGAGCTGCGGCGAGACGCAGCAGACAAAGGAGGGACCGGAGAGAGAAGCAACCGCTGCGTCAGCGCCGGAGGGGCAGGAGAAAGCGGCGCCGACCGTGGGGGCAGGAGCAGGACGCGCTCGGGCCTGAGGCGGGGGTCTCGTCAGGGCCAAGGGGGCATCACCGTGTCCCCACACGGCGCTCGGGCAGAATTTCTACGGGCGCGCGTTTCCGCGCAGCGTGTTAGAGGGGAAAGACAACCTTGCCTTGTTTCCTAAGAAAAATCGGAGGAGAGTTCAGGAATCAGGTTCTGGTTCACGTGTAGGTTCAAGGGGACATGGTGGCGAGAGCAGTCACTGAGCCCTACTGTGTGCGGGTAGCGCCGGTGCAGAGGTGGCGAGGGGCGGGCCTCTCCGGGAAGAGCCGCCAGGCTGCCCGCCCGGAACACGACCAACCGCGCTCTGGACCAGGCGTGGCCTGAGTCCCGGGAACTTCCGAATCCCACCAGCCGGGAGCTCCCCGCACAGATCTGACGGGGACACTGGGAAGCGGGGGGAGCGGCCCAGTCTCTCAGTCCCTCTGACCCCTCGCACAGACAGAGGGAGCTGTGGGGGGGCCGCCCCAAGCACCGAGGTGACGCCTACGGGACAGTGGGAGGTGAGCGCCCGGCGGCTGTTTCCAGCGTGATTCCGGCGCCCGCGCTGCGGGCTGCCCCGCCTCAGGCCTCGCAGACGAGCACCTGCCAGGTGACGGGGAGACGGGCCGCCCACCCCCGCGCCGGAGCGTCCCTTCCTGCTCGCAGCCCTGGCTGACGTGGGAACCGGCCGCGTGGCCCCCGGTGTCGCCTTCCTGCCGTGATGCTGTAAACCCACCACCAAGAGCGAACCCCCAAAACCCGGCGGTGTGGCCTCGGGGACCCGTGAGCCACAGCCTCGTCTCTGAAGGTCCCTGAACTGACGGTCACTGCTCAGGGCGTCTCGCCATGACAGCGAGAACCCCCAGGGCTGGTCCGGCCACAACACGGGCTCCAGAGGAGGGGGGTGCCCGGGGAGCTCGCTGCGGGCCAGTCCAGGTGGGCGGGCCAGTCCAGGTGGGCGGCCCCAGGTGTCGCCACCGGACCACGTTGGCGGTGGGTGGACACGCCACAGCACGCTGGCCGACACGGAGTCTCCACAAACTGCAAATTACACGTGGGTGGGGACACGCCACTGACTGTCAACATGTCTGATAACAGGGCCCCGACAGCCCACAGGAGCGCAGGGAGCGCAGGGCGGGCCGCCCGGGAACCGAGGCTGGAACTGCCCGACAGCGCGAGGGCACGAGGGACCCCAGCGAGCAGATGTGGAAAGGGTTCTGCAGTGACAGGGCAGGGCAGCGGGGGGTGGGGCCGGGCAGGTGGCGTCTGTTCGGGCCTGAGGGCCACTGTAGGAGGTTTGGGTCTTACTCAGAGTGACAGTGACCGGGGAAGGACGACAAGACCTGAGCACAGACCGACCTGGAGAAGGGAGAGGCCCCAAAGGTGACAAATGCCCGGGTGTGGTCACCTCACTAGGGCTGCCCGAGTGATAAGAAGGATGGACGGACGTCACGGTAGGGCAGTTTAGACCACGGACCCCGCCCCCGGGGTCAGGAAGCCCCCACCGTTGTGTCTAGCAGGGAGCCACTGACAGCACAGCAGCCGGCGGGTCAAACGGCACCATCCCGCCGCGATGCGGGCCGGGGGGGCTCCCACGGCCTCGCTCCCCCGGGCCAGCGTCCTCATGTGCGTGGCGGGGCTCACCTCGGCCAGGGCCAGGGCTGAGAAGGGCGTGTCTTCGGCGGGTTTCACCACCACGGTGCAGCCGGCTGCCAGGGCGGCCCCCACCTTGCGGGTGATCATGGCGCTGGGGAAGTTCCACTGCGGACAGAGGGGGCGGGGGCGGTGAGCGCGCGTGGTCGGCCGGCCCACGCACCGCAGACGGGCGGGGCGGCTCCCGGCTCCTCACAGGTGAGCACCCACACTGTCAGCCTGAGGGGCTGGGGACAGACTCCCGCGGACAGGGTGCGGTTGTCTGCACCAGGCGTCGGCAGACTTATCAGTGTTTTCGGCTTTGTGGGACGCACAGGTGCCAACCCAGATACTCGACTCCCTGGGTGTGATGTGGAAGTTTTCGAGTGGCCGTGTCCCCGCGAAGCTTTACTGACAAACACGGGCAGCGGGCGGGGTGTGGCCTGGGGGCTGTAGTTTCCCGACCCTTTGGTGCAAAATAGTAGCAAAGGTGATTTTGAAAGGTCACTTATTCCTTCCCTGTCTCCGTAGAGATACCTGTAGGCATGCACATATCTCTGCTGATGGTGTTTTCTCTTCCTGTGACAAACAATCGCTTATTCTGGGGCAGGCACTGTTAAATTAGAGCTAATTAAGTCCCTACCACAACCCAGCGAGGTTGGTATCATGAGCCTCACTTGCAGGCTTGGGGAAACTGAGGCAGGGCAGTGACCTGACTTGCCCAAGGCCACACAGCTGGGAAGCAGTGAGCTCGGAGTGGAACCCGGCGGTCTGGGCGGCAGGGGGCTGCCTGCTGCTGCTGTGCTGAGCAGGAAAGCAAGGGGCCTGGGGGGCAGCCAGGGACCCGGGCGGAAGCTCACGTGGGGCCTGGCGGGGGTGGCCGGGGAAGCTGGGCGCCCGGTCACTGCAGCAAATGTGTCGTAGCTGAAGTCTTTAAAAAATGATAAATAGTAGAAGCTCTTTTCAGACACGCTCAGCTGTGCCAAGCAGGAGCCTCCACGCCCGGTGAGAAGAGCCCGGGGGAGGACCCACTCGGGCCCTCGGGAACGTGTCCCCCGCCACCCCCAGGCCTCCCGGTCACAGAGCAGCAGGGAGCGGGCCCCCGTGTCCCGCAGAGGAACCAGACACCACGACCAGGGCCAGCAGCCTCGTCCGAAGCCCCGAGGACCCCGCCCACCACCTACCGGGGTGATGACGGCGGCCACGCCAATCGGCTGCTTGAGCACCAGGGCCCGCTTCTCCTTGGCGGGGGTGCAGATGACGTCCCCGTACACGCGGCGGGCTTCCTCCGAAAACCACTCCAGGAAGTGGGCGGAGTACAGAACCTCTCCCTGCGCCTCCTTCAGTGGCTTTCCCTGGATCCGGGCAGAAAAGGCACCGTCACCGCCTCCCAGGGGCAGAGGCGCCACGCGCTTTCCCAGTCGCCACGGCTGCGAGCTCGGAGCCCAGTCGGCGGGGGCGCTCTGGGACGCCCACGTAGGGGACAGAGCCGCACCTGCCGGCTGTTTGTCCTCCTGGCACCCCCTCATTGCGGTGACCGGGATGAGTCGGTCACAGCTTCAGCAAAACCACTGTACGCCTTTAAGTGCACAAAACAACAGGGAAGAGCAGCCAAAACGGCCGCACGGACCGGAGGGGGAGGGGGAGAGAGCCGTGGCTACCCAGCCCCCCTGGAAGCCCACCTCCTGCCCACGGCACAGAACGGATCAGAGCGGACAGGTTTTGTTTTAGCAAAGCGAGTGCCTGGCTTTAACAAGAAAAAGTCTGTGCCTGGCACACTTCACTGACAGCTAATCCCCAGGCAAGGAATTCACATGTTTTAGCCACAAAGCTGCACGGGAGTGAGCGGCATCCCTAAGCCTCAGTCCGACACTCCCCGACGTGTCTGAGGGTAGCGCCGGGCCCGGACTCACGCTTTCCGCTGTAATGATCTTGGCAAGGTCGTCCTTGTTTTGTATCATTAAGTCGTACCACTTCCGAAGCACTGAACTCCTTTCCTGAAAAAGCGACAGGAGGGAGAGAACCAGTAAAGGACCAGGTGTACGGGAGACACTCAAATGACCCTCAGCTCCCTGAAGTCGCGGCCGCGGCCCGTCCCCGGGAGGCGCCGACCTTCCCTGGAGCAGCGAGTCAGGGTCTGGCCTCGGGAGCGTGTGCGGGGCAGCCGCAGGTGGTGGGGGAGGGAGTTTGTGGACACGACCATCTGTTTAGGGCAGAGATGACTGACTTTAACTGTCACTGCTATTTTCGATCACAGAATACACATAACATCAAACTTACCCTCTTAACCGCTTTTCAGGGCCAGTTAAGGGGCTCGAGTGCAGTCGCACTGCTGGGCCACCCCCGCCATCGGCCTCCAGAACGCGTCTCGCAGAACTGGGACGCGGTCCCCCTGAGCACTGCCCCCCACCCTCAGCCCTTTCTGTCCCCAGGACTGTGACTCCTCCAGGGGCTTTGGTGAGGGGACTCATGCAGCGTCTGTGTTTCGTGGCTGGCTTCCCTGTCCCAGCACGATGTTCCCACGTCCAGTTCCTTGTTCCAACCACTCCCTGGCAGGGTGGCTTTGTCCCCGACCTGGGTGTGAACAGCGTGAGGAAAGGTCTGCACACTTGCGAAGAGAGCCTGGGCACAACACTGTGGGTGTGACCACTGCCACCGAGTTGTCCACTCACAAGTGGCTAAAGTGGTAAATTTGGTTGTGTATTTGCCACAATTAAAAAATACTTCCAGCCCCGGCTGGTGTGGCTCAGCGGATTGAGTGCAGGCCTGCGAACCAGAGGGTCCCCGGTTCGATTCCCAGTCAGGGCGCATGCCTGAGTTGCCGGCCAGGTCCCCAGTAGGAAGGTGCTCGAGAGGCAACCACACATGATGTTTCTCTCCCTCTCTTTCTCCTTCCCTTCCCCTCTCTCTAAAAATAAATTAAAAAAATCTTTAAAAAAACGGAATTCATTTAAATAAAACCATTAAAAAAGGAAAAAGTGGGCCCATGAGTCCAGGTCACCCAGGCCAGAGAGTCGTCTGAAGACACAAGTGCCTCGGAGCTCAGCGCCGGCACCGGAACTGGGAGCTGCCGCTGGGCTCCTCTCCGCTGCCCGCGGGGCTGCCCGAGGGTGCTGCCAGTGCGAGGCTTCAGTCCCGCCCTCACCGCACGGGTGGGCGGAGGGCCTGTCCCCTCCTTATTCTGGACAAGCCGCGGGATCGTCCGTGTCCCGTTGAGGGTACTGTTGAGGTGAAAGCTTCTACATCTCTGCCCCCCAGAGAAGAGGCCTCGAGCTCTCTTCAAACAATGTCCCTCCAGCAGCTGCCCATCCCCGAGTGGTGGCCACAGGCCGGGATGCTGCGGCTCCCGGTGGAAGATTGCTGTCCCAGGCTGGGCTCAGAGAAGGACATTGAATCCTGGAGGAGCCGGCACGCAGGAGTGAGGCCCACACTTCCCTGAGAGGGCGGACAGCAGGGGGCGCCCTGGCCCTGCCGAACCCAGAACCCAGCAGTGGGGTCACCCTCACCTGAGCCCCGCGTGATGCGTTACTCCTGGCCCCCAAGGGAGCCGTGGAGGGGCCCTGACCCCCAGCCCGGCAGACGGGGACCCCGTTTGGAGGTGGGGCCTTCACAGAGGTTATCAAGCCAAACAGCGCGGTCAGGGTGGGCTCCAGCCCAGTGCGACCGGCGTCACGCGGAAAGGGGGGGTGTGGGCACAGGCGAAAGGCAGGTTCTGGGGGAGCACGAGGCGAGAGGCCGGGGGCAGGCCCTTCCCGCCCAGCCCACCTCAGAAGGAGCCGACCCGGCCCACGCCTGGATGCGTGGGTCCAGCGGCCAGCTGAGGACACATTTCGGTTGTTTATGCCCCACGTGGGCGGTGCCCCTGCAGCCTTCGTGAGTGAGGCTCCGGGGTCCCGGGGAGCTCAAGTGGGTGGCGTCATACGGGGCTCTGACCACAACCCCCCCCCAGCAGGACTGACGTGAGGACGGTGAACCAGGAGCCCCCTCGGCCTGTCTCCTCCACCCAACCCGTGCAGCGTCGCCCCCTCCAGGTCCTGGAAGGACCGGACATCACAGGCGCCAGGCTTGGCTGTGGCGGGCCCAGTGACTTCCCACCTCCTGTGCTCACCTGCCCCCGTGCTCACCTGCCCCCCGTGCTCACCTGCCCCCGTGCTCACCTGCCCCCCGTGCTCACCCGCCCCCCGTGCTCACCTGCCCTCATGCTCACCTGCCCCCCGTGCTCACCTGTCCCCGTGCTCACCCGCCCCCGTGCTCACCTGCCCCCCGTGCTCCCGTGCTCACCTGCCCCCGTGCTCACCTGCCCCCCGTGCTCACCCGCCCCTGTGCTCACCTGCCCCCCGTGCTCACCTGCCCCCCGTGCTCACCTGCCCCCCGTG
>CM052551.1:858919-920582 GCA_028533065.1 Trachops cirrhosus
GCTCACCTGCATCCCATGCTCACCTGCCCCCGTGCTCACCTGCCCCCGTGCTCACCTGCCCCCCGTGCCCACACTCAGCCCCTGAACCTGGGAGTAGGTTACTTCACAGGGAGAAGGGACTTCACAGGGGGCGAAGTTAAGGGTCATGTCCAAGAAGACAACCCTCAGCCGTCCAGGTGGGCCGTGTCATCCCTGGGATGGCTGTGAGGCGGGAGCCCTGTAGGACCCCAGCCCAGGATCGGGCATGGCGTCTAGTCACCGGAAAAGGCAAGGGGACCCCGTGAGCCTCCTCAGGGAGCATGACCCCCCAGAGCTGTGGGACAACCAGCTTGTGCCCTGGTGTCACATTAGGTCACTAAGTCTGTGGCAGCAGGCGTGGCACCAGCTTGTGAGGTCGGTCAGAGTCCGCTCCCTTGGTCCCTGAGCTCCTCCAGGGGTTCCCTCCTCCAGGGGACGAGGCGTGACCTGGACTGATGGGAGGCAAAGCAGAGGTATCGGGGAACAAGGCGAGGCCTGGAGACAGGGCTGGGGCCCTGCGGAGGGAGGTGGGGGAAGGTCGTGTGTACGGCAGGCTCAGTGGCAGAAGTGACACAGGAGCTAGACCTCGGGACCAGGTGGCACGAGAAGCGCGGAGAGGAGAGCGGGGGAAGCAGGCGTCTTCACAAGAAGACATCGGACCCCGGCACAGGACGCTGCAGGGAGGAGACGGCCAGGCCTCGGGGGGGCCTCGGGGGAAGAAATCTTAGTTTTCTTCCTTCCCTAGTCTCCCTGTCGCGCACCCCGCCCTCAATTCCCCAGTGTCTCTAGGTCAGTCCACAGCAGCATTTCCCCGTTCCGATGAAAACCTTCGGAGTGGTCCTGGACACCCCCTCATCCCACAAAGCTTTCTGAAGCCCACCCCATCCCCTGTGGCGTGGCTGTAGCCCGGGACACTCATCCCACCTTCCCCGAGTCCCAGTGCAGAGTCCTGCGTAGCCTCCCCGCGTGCTGGGACCACCGCAGGTGTCCCTAGGAGCCACTGACACTTCCCTTCACACTCGCTGACGTGTTCAGCCTCCGGTCCTGGGCCGTGTCCCCAGCGTCTGGCACAGTGCTTGATGCGAAGCCCAGGCCCCGAACTTATTTGTTCAGAGTCTGGATTCTTGTTTATGTGACTCCTCGTGGTGTACCACGCCAACCCCCCGGACTGGCTGGTTTCACGGGCGGCCGAGCTCGCGGAGCTCACTCACCTTGGCCGAGAAGCCCCTCCAGCTGCAGAAAGCATCGTAGGCAGCGCGCACGGCGGCGCGGGCCTCGGGCGCCCCGCAGTCGGCCACCCGGCCCAGCTCGGCGCCGCTGGCCGGGTCGAGCACCGGGAAGGTGGCGGCGGCCGGGAGCCAACGGCCGCCCACGAAGCTGTCGGTGCGCAGCAGCGCCTCAGGGAGGCCGCCCAGGCCTGGGGTGTAGGCACGGAGCTCGGCCGGCCGGGGCGCCCAGCATCCGGCGCGGGGGCGGAGGTCGCGGCTGGGAAGCGGGGGTCGGAGGCGCGGGGCCCCGCAGCTCTGCAGCCGCAAGCAGATCGCCATGGCCCTGGCGGCGGCGGCGGCAGGAAGCAGGCAAGCGAGCGCGCGCCGGAGAAGCGAAGGTCGGGGGCGCGCGGGGCCGCGGCGGCAGGAGCGGAGCAGCGCCCTCTCCCGTGCTCCACTAGGCCGCGCCAGGCTGGACTTTGCCCTAGCGCATCCTGCTCGGATCCCCGCGGGCGCCGGGAAGGTTACGGCTGGGGCGGGCGTGCTTAGGGACCGCGCCACTTTTCTCCTGGAGTGCTCGAGTGTCTAGCTATTCTCGAGCAGCCCCGGCCCCATTAGACCGCTGCAGGAGAACCGCTCCCTGTCCCATCTGCCTTTAAAGCCACATCTCCGAGGCGCCTGGGATGCAAGCTGGGTCCAAGGATGCGCGGTATGAGCCCAGCTGTCAAGGGCGAATCGCGTTCCTTGGACCCGCAGCTCTGCTCTCGGAGGATGTGGGCACTGGCCTTGAGCTGTGGAGGTGGCCTCCGTGTGCCTCCCGGGGTGTGTTGTGGGTGCTCTCCCCATACTCGGGAGCAGGGTGCCCCTGTTATGTGACAGAGCGACGTGGACCCAAACGCTGAATCAGGTCGCTGTGCTGGGTGCCCTTGGGCAGTTGCTTAACCTCGGGGTACCCGTGAGCGGACAGGAGCCGGAGGCTGGTGGTGAGATAAGGCGCAGGGCGGTTGCCACATGCAGTTCAGGACATTAGTCAGGTCACACCAGCTGGCCCAGGTCAAGCCACTGGTTAGGCTGAAGGGAGGCCGCCGGCCAGTGGCCTGTCAGGGTCCAGTCAGCAGAGGTGTGTCCTCCGGGGTGGTGCGCAGGCCCTGGGCCGGTCCTGAGCTCGAGGGGTCCCGTGGAGCCCCTCTCCCTGCACTGACGGGGGGCGCTCCAGCTGATTGTCGTTTCACACAGGGTGTCAGCTCACGAGGCCAGTTCTTGTTTGTTTGTTTTTAAGGAGCTGGAAATCTGAATTTCTGTGTGAATTTTTCCATTCGAAGAAAGTTGGCCTAAGTCCCTAAAACACCCTGCTAGCCCAACAAAACACCCGGCTTCTGGCTCCCGGCCTCGAAGCAGCTGGGCCCGACGCCCCGGCTCGGGCGGAGCTGGGGTTCCCGTCCGGGCTCTGCAGGTGGCGGAGTTAAGGTTACAGAGGAAACTTGGCAGACACCTAAGGGTCTCAGATCTTCCCCCTCCCAGTCTGCTCCCCACTTGGCTCGCCCGAGGCCAAGGACCCTTTCCTCCCCTCTCACGCTCGCCCCTCCTGCTTTTGTTGTGCAACACGCCCGAGCTCTTAGGTGGCCATCGGCTCCATGGAGAATCTCCCTGCCTCTTCCCACAGGCCAGGTGCTGTGTGGATCGGCTGGTTCACGACAGGTGCACGCTGAGCCCGGGATGCTCTGAGCCCTCGACTCTCCGCCCTGCCCGTGCCCCCGGCCCCACCCCCACCCCAGGTGGGACGGGCACCTTGGCTCGGGCTGCAGGAATCTGGCCGCGCGACCGGCTCGGGGGCAGCTGTGGGGATGGGCAGCACGGAGAGCAGGAGTGGCTGCTCTTGTGTAACCACACCAGTGTCGGTATCTGTTGCCACACACGAGCGAGGAGCCACTCCGGGTGATCGTCAGAACAGCTGGCGCGCACGGGAGGTGCAGCTCCGGGGGCGCGGAGCCGAGAGGGGGCAGCTGAGACAGGCGGGGACAGGATGCACGGGCCATCTGCCCTTGGGAGGTGAGGCGGCCAGTCCAGTGACTCTCGTTGCAGACAGTGACACCGGCTTTTTGGAGAGTGAAGACTCTCAGAGGCAGCTTTGCGGTGCCACAGGGCTTTGCGCTAGAAATCGGAGGAAGCCGGGCCTGGGGAGGGCCGTGCCCCCACGGGAGGCACTGAGAGTTCGGGTCCACCCCTTCCTCTCCCAGGCGCAGCCTGTGCACTGCTCCCGTGGAGTGAGACGGGAACAGCTGGCTGGACCAGCGGGCGATGTTGCTGAGAGGCGAGGCTGGGCTTCCCGGCGATGATGCGCCCACAGGGCAGCTGGAGGGTCTGGGCCGGGGTCCTGAGTGGCGTGCGGGCGCCCGCCGGCCGTCCCGGGACCAGGGAGCAGTGAGTGAGGACGTCCTGTCTCCCTGCAGGTTCTGGCCTGGCCTGCTCGTCGCGCTGGGCGCTCTCTGTCCTGGCGGCTCTCCATGCGGCATTTCAACACACATAGAAATCGGTGAGTACCAGTGACCGGCCATGGCCTTCAGGACACCGAATCTGTCAGGGAGGCCAGGAAGTCCGTCCCCAGTGTGGTGCTGGCCACTGGGAGCAGAGAGGAGGTGGCCAGGACTGTGGACAGTCGGGGTGGGCTCAGCGGAGGGGCAGGAAGCTGGAGGGAGGGTCCTGGGGCTTCTGCAGGTGGGGAAGAGTGACCGGCTGGGTCACCAGAGGTACCTGCAGCAGAGCTATGGAGGGGGAGAGGGAGGTGATGGGTGGACGGGGGGCGGTGAGGGGTGGACAGGGGACAGTGAGGGGCAGACGAGGGGCAGTGAGGGGTGGACGGCGGGCCGTGAGGGGTGGACGGGGGGGTTAGTGAGGGGTGGATGGGGGCCAGTGAGGGGTGGACAGTGGGCAGTGAGGGGTGGATGGGGGGTGTGAGGAATCTAATGTTCCCCGGGTACATGGGGAGGGCCATGGGCAGCCACAGGAGCGGGTCCACGGGCTTGGGGACTCGGGCAGAGGTACCTGGATGTGGGTGACGGGGACGCCAAGATGTGGTTCTCACGTGACGTGGATCAGTCGTGCGTCTCCGAAAACGAGGAACGGAGTCACTGGTCAGGTGGTCGGGTGTGGTTGTGACTGCAGCAGTTTCCACGTTAACTGCAGCTGGACCTGAGTCTTGTAGACAAAACAGCAACATTTGTGGCTGCGCCATCTCTGGGAAGTGCTGAGCGGACCCAGAACATGAACAAAACTCGAGTCCATCAGTGTGAGGCAGACCCCGGCGCCGGCTCGGGCAGGCCAGCGCTGCGGGGGTGCGGGACCCTGTGCTTTGAAGGGCCACACGCCCAGCCCCTCATTTCCCAGCTGAGGGAACGGACCCCAGAGCTGCCGGTCCTGACAGCCGGTCCGTTTTCTCTCCGAGAGACGCTCTCGGCTCCCAGGGAGCCTGGAGACAGCGGACCAGAGAACCGCGCTGTGCTCGGACCCCGCCCCGCTGTGGCCTGCAGGGCGCCCCGACTCCTCTCCCCCAAACGAGGGGAGCGGGGATTCCTGAAACGATGCAAGTGCCCCGAAGGGGGACTGGTGTGAACCAGGGTTCTCGGGTCTTTAAATCCTCCGCGATTTAAAGTTCGAACGGCAGATGGAACCTGAAATTTTAGCAGAATCAGATCATTGCCTGCCCTTGTTCAGGAGCTGAACAAAGGTCGCGATAGATTGGTGCACGCTAACAACAAAGTAGGGTAACAGGTAAGGTGTCTATGAATGTGTGTGTGTGGACGTGAGTGAAGGCAACTCCTAAGGCACAATTTTGAAGATTTTCATATGAAAGGAAACTGCAACTGCACTGATTCACCAGGTTAGACGGTTTTATACACATCTCGGTCCGCGTCCTACGCAGCGCCCGTGTGGACGGGCGGCGTTCCTGCCGGTCAGCTAACAGAACCGCCCTCCTTGGGGGTTCGGGTCCCAGGACGATGAGCCCGTCAACGTGGGCCGTGCACACGCCCCAGAGGCGTCCCTGCTTCGGGCGGCGGCGGCTGTGGGACGGGTTACAAAACTGGACTGGACCCAGCACAGAAACGAGGCGCCACCTTCGAACGGCCCAGCACACAGAACGCTCCCTGTCGGGGTGGCGCTGAGAGGACCGGGGGTGCGTGGATGGGGCCGGGCCCTCGGCCTGCTCTGTCTTCCCGAGCAGCCTGGGGACAGAAGACACCGGAGGATCCGGGGTCTACTCTGCAGTTTGGGCCCCGCACCGCATTTCCCACTCGGGCTCCTCTCCCTCGGGGTGGGGCTGCTGAGCCGTGGCAGTGCCGTGGCTGCTGAGCCGTGGCGATGCCGTGGTCCCGTGGCGGTGGGCCCTCCACGCCCTGAGCTCCTCCCTCAGGCCAGCCCGGTGCCGGCCACAGCGTCTGTCCGCTGTGACCCCCCCCAGCGTGGAAGGTGGGTCTCGTTAACGTCCCCGGGAGGGAGCCGGGGCCGGAGACCCGGTTCACACCAGCAACTGCAGGTCATCGTGCACACTCGACGTGTGATGCTGTCACGGCACTTACGTTACCACGTTTGTATTGTGTGAGTGTGTGAACCTGCGATGGCTGTGGCTGATGGAGACGGCAGGTGCGTCCAGACTGATGTCCGTTTCCCACGTCCGGGACAGTTACAGCCGTATGTTACACGTGTGCTCTTTAAGACGAGGTCTGGGAAGCTCCGTTTTCAGCTGACAGCTGAACCCGGCGGATTTGTGTGTTTACTTCTCAGGCCACCGAGCCCTGGAGTTTCTGCACCTTCAGGACGGGGGCGTCGACTACAGAGAGGTATCGTTGGCGTGTCCTTCCCGGGGCCTTCGCTTTCCGCCAGTCAGACGTCCCCACGGCCGTAAACAGTGCTTCCCAGAGCCATTTTTACTTCTTTGCGAACCATAAGTGCTTTGGGGTGAAAGGCACGTGCCCCTGCAGGGGTGCTCGAATGCTCTCTGTAGCTCACTGAAGTGCTGTCACTGAACTATTTAACGCCGTGTATCCTAGTTCGGACAAATACTTGGGAGAGGATTTTTAAGAATGGCCCATCTTTTTGCGATTACAAAGAGAGGTCACGCCTGAGCTCGGTCACACCCGCACTCAGCCTCATGTCCCCTACTCTCGTCCGTGTGTTGCATGAGGATTGTGTCACCACAGAGAGAGGCGTTGACGGCGAGGTGTCCCGGCAGGTGCGCCTTCTGGCCCCTCCCGTCTGTCTGGGGCCGATTACCAGGGCTCACCTCCTGCCATCCTCAAATTAGCCAGACCATCTGGCCCGACACACTGTTCTAGTTCTATGGCCTTGGGAGGCTTTGGGACAAGGACGATTCCGAAGCCCTTGTGTTTGACGAGGGAGGTTAAGGCTCGCTCCCTCTGCGGGCAGAGTGGGGTCACGGGGTTCCCCGCCGGTCGTGCTGGCCCAGTGCGGACAGCAGGAGGCGCCACGGCCCAAACCACTTCCAGCTGTTAGTTCTAAGGCCCCCCCCCCCCGCTCAGCAGTGTCACTGCCCCCAGGAAAAAGCAGCATTTACCTTTGATTGTCATTGGCCCCCCTGACACCGACAGAGAGTAGGCAGGAGAGGGGAGAAGCCAGAGTCTGCCGGGTTCGTGACATGGGCTCTCGGTCCCGTCGGAGCCCAGCGGTTTTCTGGGGGAGGTTTCCTCTGCGCCTCACTGGCTTACCACGTGGGACACGGCCGGACCCTGCCCCGGTCCCAGCTCCCAGGCCAGCATCACCACTGGCCAGCACCAAGGGCCCCGGCACTCACCCATCCCCTTCTGATTCACGGAGACGGTTCAGGGCGACTCTGCCCTTTGTAATATTATATCACCCAAGCCCTTTCCAGAGGTGGGTGATTTTTCTAAATCTCCATATATGGGAATCCTTGCGGATTTTCTCCCTCTGCAGCTGCTCTTTGGTGACCTCTGGCTGGATGGTCCAGTCTGGGAGATGCCACAGGGGCAGCGGCCCGGAGGGGGCTGGCCGGCTGCACCGCGGTCCCCACGGGCTGGCACCTCTCAGCCAGCTCTGCGCACTCCAGGTCTGAGTTTGCGAGATTCTGGGGTTTTCTTTCGTTAAAACATCCACAGGCGCCTGCTCTTTAAAGACGGTGCCTTACACTGAGCAGAGGGACTCGGGAAGAGTGCGTAAAGCTGGGAAACCAGTGTGTCAGCTCGCAGGGACTGTGAGGACCGGGCAGACCCCCCTCTGTGGGCGCCTCCCGGTCAGGGGAGCCAGTGGAATGCGGGTGTCGGCCAGGAAGCCGAGCCCTGCCCACCCGGCTGGTTTGGCCCCGCCCGCCCTGCCAACAGGTCGTGACTGATCACGACACTGATAACCAGTGCGAGGGGGAAATTCTCAGGGAACCACTGTCAACACTTTGCTTTACATACTTCCAGGCACTTTTCCGCATTGATTGGCACTTAAAGATGACACTCTCCACACTATTTTGTAGCTGACTTATCTTTTTCATTTACTACGTTAGAGATGTCTTTCCGTGTCAGTAAAGATCCTCAGAATAGTTTCCAACAATCACCTATTTTCCTGTTACCTGAAATGTGCCGTAGTTGATTCGACCAGTTCTCTATGTACTTTTTTTTAGGTAATTTAAAACCGATAGTTGAAATAGACAGGTAGTTCTCATAAGCCCTTTGTCCGGTTTCCTCGAGGGGCTGACCGCTCGTCCTGGTCACCTTTTCGTCCTCTCGCTGCACAGTGATCCTCCCGGAGCCACTGGCAAGTGGTGTGGCCCGCCGTGGCCTTGAACGCACCGCTGCGTGAGGCCCAGAGGCCAGGACGGTGCGAGGGGACCGCCCGTTCAGGACGTCAGCGCTGCGGTGCCCCTGCCCTCCCGCCCCGGCTCCTCCCTGAGTCCCGGTGGTCTCGGGACGCCCTCCCAGGCTCCCGGGCCTGGGTTCCCTGTTGTGCTTCCTCGTCCGTGCCCTGTGACCTCCCCCGACCTGAAACGGCCCCCCGCCCCCTCCCCATCTTCAGTGACCTTGACACTATGGGAAAGAGCAGCCCAGTGCCTCTCTAGAACTGAGTGTTGGCTCTGCCTGGGGGCACGTGGGGGTCAGGTCCTGCCGCGGGTGTCTGTGGTAGGAGTGTGGTAAGACGTGGAAGTGATGTCATACTGGGAGGCACCCGGGTCACCGTGTACCATTTCTGGGGGTAATTTTTATTTCCGCTGCCACATTTTGTCAAAAACTTCCGTTCGGTCCGTCCTCAGAGCCTCCACTCCCCGGCCGAGGCTCGCTTTGCTCTGTGGAGCGTGCTGGGCAGTGCTCGCTGGGGCACGGGGGCGCCTGCCCACTGCTGCTCGCCCCTTCGAGCCCCTCCTGGCGCCCGCTGCGATCGGAACCTGGGTGTTAGGCTCTGAGACTCGGGGCCTCATTCAAACGTCCTGATCTAGTTGCTGCTTCTGACAGGACTCAGCAAGGGAAGGGCCGGGGGGACACGTTCATTAACTGCCAACTGGGATGGAAGTCAGGGTCCCCCTCCCCAGGCTAGGAGGGGTGGGACTTGGCCTCTGCGGAGGTCAGAGGGCAGGCGGCCTCCCCTGACACCTCCCCAGTGGGGACAGCAGGGCGCCTGCGCCCTGGGGAAGACGCCCTCGTGGTCTCCCTGACAACCAGGGGTAGTCGTGGGGGCAGGACTCAGGGGTGCAAGTCCGGGTTCCTCCTCCGCCAGACCTGCTCCAGCGGGAGCCGGCACCTCACCGGCCCGGGAGGAGGGTGTCCAGGCCCCCACCCGCCTCAGCGCCCCAGCGGGTCGGGGGAGGGGGGCCCGAGTGTTCACGCCGTGGGCGCTGTGCTGCGCTGCACGTGAATTCTATTCTCGCCTCCACCCCCGCCCCCGTCGTCCCACCGGGAAGGTGCAGCGTCCCCCTAACCTCTGTGCTTCTGCCGCCAGCTGCTGCTGGAGCACCGGGACGCGTACCAGGCGGGAGCCGTGTTTCCGGACGCGTTCTACCCCAGCCTCTGCGAGAGAGGTGAGGGGGGCGGGGACCGCGCTTCCCCCGCGGTGTCCGTGACTCAGCCCCACGCCCCGTCGTCTGCGCGAGGAGCTCCCACCACCGCTTCAGCCCAGACGTGCCGAGTTTCTTTGTTTCTGTACCCCCGTTTCACCGGCTCACCTAACGCTGAGCAAAATGCTGTCATCACGGTGACGAGGACAGGGGCTTCGACAGGGCAGAGCAGCGCTGGTGGCCCTGGGTGGGTGGGAGGCCCCAGCCATCCCCGCAGGGGAGCGGAGCGCCTTGGCGAGCCCGCTGGCTGCTCAGAGAAGGGGCGTCAGGCGGCGGGGGGTGGGGGGGGTCTGCCAGGCGATCCTGGGTTTATGCTGTGTTCTGCACAAGGAACTGTGAGCGCTGTCTCTGGGAAATCTCAGCAAAACCAGTTCCTAGTTACAACCTATCTGAAAATCATTCTCAGAAACACCAGTGATTCGGGGTGGGGCAGGGCATTGCTCTTCAGCAACAGCAGGCAGCAATCGGGACCCAGGGCCCCGAACGCCGTGGCCCGCCTTCGGCTGCCCCCGGGAGTGTGACGCCCCGTGAAGAGGGGGGGCGTGTGGAGGTGGCAGGAGATGCCGGTGGGTGGTCTTTGCTGCCCTCCTGGGGGAACGAGGGGGCCCCAGACCCCGCTGGCCCACTCCCGTGGTGCTCGGGGCCGGGCCCGTTTCAAACAAGCAGGACAAGTTCGAGGCCCTGAGAGGCGTGGGAGTCCCTGTCGTCCATCCTGTGAGGGAGGGTGACCGGCGGACACAGGATTCAACACAGTTTATCTCCGAAGCTTCGGGCCCGGGTTGGAAGCCACTTCCAGCCCCTGTAGCGGCCCAGGTGGCGGGAGAGGGGCCGAGAGCCAGCTCAGGGTCCCTTCCGCTTCCCGGCTCTTCCTTCTGGGACATCCCTTGACGCCACAGAGGAAACCGCAAGGCTTGGGGGGGCTGTGGGGGGAGGCAGTGCATCGGTGGGGGCGGAGGATCTGACCGGGAGTCTCCTTCTTGGAGACCCCTGAGCGCTGCTTGTCCTCTCAGGGCGATTCCACGAGGTGTCCGAGAGCACCCACTGGACCCCCTTCCTCAACGCCAGCGTCCACTACATCCGGGAGAACTACCCCCGTCCCTGGGAGAAGGTAGGCAGGCCCCAGCCCCAGAAACTGAAGTCCCCACTGCACCTACGTTGACCTCGTTTGTAAACACTCCCCGACCCCCCGGTCACCCACCCTGGGCGGTCCATGCCGAACGCAGCAGGTGGCCAGCAGCTGGCTCGTTAGCGCTTGAAGCAGCTCCTTGTAAAAGTTTGGGGTGTGGCACATGGTCGTTTTGCTCCCATCCTAAGTGACCTGAAAGCACCCCAAAACAAGCCACCAAGTCCTATGGCTTTTGGAAGTGGACCCCGACTTTCCGTTAAGTGTCAGTAGTGGGGATGAACCTGTCCCTTCAGACGTCTGACGGGATTAGTGGGGAGCAGCCCACACTCCCGGCCACGGTTTGCTTCTGCGGCAGGACACGGAGAAGCTGGTCGCCTTCCTGTTTGGAATCACGTCGCACATGGTGGCAGATGTCAGCTGGCACAGCCTGGGCGTCCAGCAGGGCTTCCTGAGGACCATGGCGGCCGTGAGTACCTGTCCCCCAGGCCGGTGACTTCCCGGGAGTGGCCCGCCCAACCCGAGGTCACACGGGGACCCTTCCAAAGGAAAGGGAGGCTTCAGGTCGTCCAGTCACGTGGAAATGAGACTTCTTACCCACCGAGTACTTGCTAGGTTTCTGTCTCCCGGGGACACTTGTCCACTCGGGCAGAGCAGCCGATGGGCACTCAAAACTGCGACGGATGGGATGTGTCACTTTCGCCACAAACGATATTCGAGAGATTTTATGATTTGTTCAAACGGCGTATCTTAAGGATACGAGTACCTGCTACTTGGTTCTGTCTAAAAGTAACCGCTCCACGTGTTGGAGGTTTCTTTTTCTTTTTAATTTTCTGTATGAAAATGCCACATCCCCAAGGTGACATTGCGACCTTCCCTGGTGACTCGGCTCCTGGGAGTCCGCGGACACTCACGGATGCTGAGGCGGCTCCGCGGGAAGCGTGACGGGGGCACAGGGGCAACAGCGCGGGGGCATCTGCGGGGCACGCGCCCGCAGCGCCTCTCCCGTGACCGCCCAGCCGCCCACGGACGGACGCGGCAGTGACGCCGGACCTTCCTCCGCGAGCTGGGCCGAGCGCTGCGCCTCCTCCGCCGTCCGCCTGCGGCGGCGGCAGCCGGCCCCCCCTGCCGCGCTCAGAGGGCTCTTCCTTCCGCAGATCGACTTCCACGGCTCCTACTCCGAGGCGCACCCGGCCGGAGACTTCGGTACGGCTTACCCGCACTTGCCACCCTCCCTCCTGCGGCGCTGGTGCTCCGCGGGCGATGC
This sequence comes from Trachops cirrhosus, assembly GCA_028533065.1. Taxonomy (NCBI): domain Eukaryota; kingdom Metazoa; phylum Chordata; class Mammalia; order Chiroptera; family Phyllostomidae; genus Trachops; species Trachops cirrhosus. The sequence continues at coordinate 870,601 of CM052551.1, forward strand.
AGTCGCTGCCGAGCGCGCACGCGCGTCCTGCCCTGCCTGGCGGGACCTGCCGACCAGCCCTTCCGCGGCTGCGCGCCTGGGCTGCAGGCGGTTAGCGCGGAGCTGTCCTTCTGAGAAGTTGTGTTTCTGGCATTTGTAAAAAAACAAGCACGTTTTATTGGCTTGTGTTATAACTTCAGAGACACTTCACTTTTACATCGGATAAGTTCGTGAGGCAGTGTCCACTAATACTCGGCCTTAACTGGCAAATGCCATCTTTTTTCTATAGCAAATTACCTTTAAATATGCAGACTAGGGGTGAGTGGCGTTCACCTAAAAGAATGCTTGCGGTCCATCTTAAAGTGGAAAGCTTTGGTTATGCGGAGGGTTTTATTCCTTAATGTGTCACTAGTGAAGGTTTCAGAAGATCGGTGTCCGTAAGACACACTCGTCCCTCCAACAGCGAACAGAAACCTGGGGCGATGCTGAGAACTGGCGCTCGGGTTGCGCGGACTGGTGTGGAGAGCGCTGCTGTGGGCGGTCCCTGACCCGCCCTGTCCTCGTTTCTCCCGCAGGGGGCGACGTGCTGAGCCAGTTCGAGTTTAACTTCAACTACCTGGCGCGGGACTGGTAAGCGCTCGCGGCGTGCGCGCCGGTGTGCGCGCCGAGGGGCCTCCGGGAGCTGGGCCCTTTCTCTCCTAGAAAACGGAACCGACGGCGTCCCCAGGGGCCTTCTGCTTTGTAAATGTGGAAAATGAAACTGCAGATTAGAAGAGTGTAAGTACGCTCTTTAAAAAATTGGCGAATTGTAGCAAAGGTAGCAAAGGTTGTGTAGTTATGAGGACCAATAGTAAGATGGCGCACCGCCACCCAGTTTGAGCAGCGGTGGGCACGTGTCACAGGAACTCCGGACCGGACGGTCTCTGTCTGTTTTTACTCGGGCCGTGGACCCACCACGGAGAGAACCTCGTTTTGAAAGTCTCCCTCTGACCTGGATGTTTTCGGTTTCTCCTTGTAGCTCTGTCACTTTGCTGTGTGTGGGCTTGCAGGTGTGTTGTTAGCAACGCTCGAGTTCAAACTCCTGCATCTTCCGGCAAACGGGGCCTTTCCCACGCGGCAGCGGCCTTCTCTCTGACGTGCGTGCGGCCTGTGCACCCCCCGGTCGGTGTGGCCGCGGCTCCTCGCTGGTCGCCCGGCGTGGTGTTTGTTTTCTCCCAATGTTCGCTGAGCTCTCAGAGGCCCGTGGTCTGTCCCCCAGCGTCAGGGCGCGGAGGGCCGGTGGGAGCGGTGCCTGCAGAGCCCAGGGCGCGGCCGGTGCCCACGCCTGTGCCTGGTCCAGCTGCCTGAGAACAAGGTGGGCCCAGGGCCAGCCAGGCACTCGCAGGGCACCTGAGGCCAGCTGGCCTTGGCGGCCCCGGGGAAGATGTGGTGACAGCAGCAGCGTGGGGGGTCCCTCTAAGCCACACACGGCGCCGTCCACATGGTGCTACGCCCACTTCCAACGGTGCATCATGGGGTCTGGTCCTGCTTTGCCCCTCCTCTGCGGTGCCCTCCCTGCCCGCGGGGGGCGGAGCTGAGTTCTGCAGAGGCCTGGCTCCGCCCCCTCTGACCTGGGCCCTCCTTAAGCTACTCTGAACCCTCTCAGCTTCTCTGAGTCCGCAGGCCGCCCAGATGCAGGCCTCTGCCGCGTGGCTGCCGGGGCCTGGGCGGGTCCCTCCTCTCCGTGGCCCGGAGGAGCCCAGGCGGTTGCTTGCCGCTCTTGTTCGTGGGCGGCGTCTGTTTCTGTGTCGGTTTTGAGGCGGCCTCCTCGGGGACTGCCCAGTCATGCGCTTCCCGCCTCCAGTCACCCGCATGCCTGCAGCCACCGGAGCTCCGCCAGGTCCCCGGTTTGGCAGGACCTCGGGCAGAAGCTGGCTCTGCCCCTCGCATCCCTCTCAGCGTTTCCAGGTTCATTTTGTTTTGGGTCTTTGGAAATTTTTCACTTCCTCCCTAGCTCGGTGATTCACATAAAAAACTGTTATTTTGTCTAGCCTTTGAGCTATTTTCGTTGGAAGGACTGTCCCCATGCTTTTGTGAAAATAAAAGCCGGACCTCAGTAGGCTCTGCACTAAGACCCGGTTTCACTGGCCGTGATTTCCGGCCGGTCCAGTCCAAGGGCTTCGCCATGGAGGCGGGAGGCGCCTCCGCTCAGGTGTGACAGCCGTGCGGTGCCCTGCTCCTCCCGCGGAGGTTCCTCGCGCCCGTGCACCGGCGGCCTGGCCGGGAATTCTTTGCACCGCTTCATGCCGTGCGCGGTAAAGGCAGGATGTCTGTGCGAGAAGCCGCTCCGGGTGTTTTTACAATGATGGTTCTTGAGACCAACTCAGCCGGACGGAGTGAAAACGCTGTCCATGCTCCCGGACTCGGAGATCACAGGACACCTCGTCCTCTTACACTCTCCAGCCTCCTACTCAGACCTTCGCAGACACGTGTCGGAGACCCCGGGGTTTGCTCCGCCGCGTGGGCAAACCAACTGCTCCGTGCCGGCCTCCTCCCTGTGGCCGGGGCGGGGTGGGGGGTGCTGTCACCGCGTCAGCCCCGCGGATGTGGGCCGCGGGGAGGGGTAGGTGCGACCCCGTGGGGAGCCCCCGGCGAGGCTCCGGCCCTCGGTGCGCGGGGTGACCGGCCGCGACATCGCGCTGTCCTGACTGTCAGGCACCACACGACCCTTCCTCCACCCCGCCGCTTCCCTCAGGTATGTGCCCGTGGAAGACCTCCTGGGGATTTACAAGAAGCTCTACGGCCGAGCGGCCATCACCAGGAACGCCATCGTGGACTGCACCTACCTCCAGTTCCTGGAGATGTGAGTGGGCGGCAGGGGGCTCGCGGCCGACCCTGCAGCAGCGGCCGAGCTCACGCTCCGGGGGGGGGGGGCTCAGTGCCCGGAGAGCGGGTTTTGGTTTAGGGACTTGGCTGCTCCGAGGCGGCCACACGATAGAGGATACGTGTGTGGGGGGGTTCTTTGTGGTTTGCTTCATTCTTTGTGGGAGCCACAACTCACGGCCCACTGTCGTTGCGTTGCAGGTACGGTGAGATGCTGGCCGTTTCCAAGGTAAAGGCCTCAGTCCTCGGAGTCCGCACGGACAGGGCCGCGACGTCCCGGGGGAAGCGCAGCCTCGCGTGCTCATGTCCTTGTCGTTCCTCCTCTCTGCCGCAGCTGTACCCCACTTTCTCCCGAAAGTCCCCGTTTCTGGTGGAGCAGTTCCAGGAGTACTTCTTTGGCGGGCTGGACGACATGGCATTCTGGTCCACCAGCATCTACCGCCTGACCAGCTACATGCTGGAGAACGGGACCCGGTGAGCCGCTCCCGCCCCGCCACCCCGTCCCCAGCCGCGCTCCCGGGGACTCTGCCGAGAGACGGAAGCGAGTCTCACAAAGCGCCTGTCTCGTTCCCACCGGAGGAACCGGAGCTGGGCCGGCCCCCGTGGGGTTACACTGGCCGACGTCCCTCCAGTTTCAGGGGCCGAGAGGCAGGCGTTGCAGAGCCTGTGGTCTTGGGAAGTGGCTCGCGTCCACCGCGCTGAGCCCCGCCTGCTCCGCGGTGGGGACAACCAGGTGGCTGCAGGGCCCGCTCTCCGCAGGCGGCAGCCCTTCCGGCCTCTCAGGGTTTGAGGGCGGCAAAGGGTTCGTCCTCGGACCCCGCCCTGCACGGGAAAGTGACGAACGCCTGGTAAAGCAACATTCCAAATTCCGTGGGAATTGGGTGTGCAGCCCAGATGGACGGCTGGTCGCCCTCCAGCCCCTTGCTCTCCCAGCATGCCCTGGGTGAGCGTGAACCAGAGACGCAGGCAGCGGGAGGCCGGGAAAGTGGGGTCGTCCCCCTTCCTGCTGCAGCAGAACTTGGGGCTCTCCCAGAGCCTCCACAACGTCGGGGGGAGCCAAGGGGCCTCTTGGGGTGCGTTTCCAACACGGCACAGAGTGTGCAGCCCCTTGGAGAAGAATGCCAAGACAGACACGCCTCTGTGACAGAAAGGAAAAATGTACGTTTCCCCGTCAGGCCACTAAGAGTAGGTTACCTTCCAAAGCAAATCGACGCCCCCAGAAGGAAGCATTTTCCTAAGGAAGTGGCGAACTGACGGCAGCGGCGGCCTCAGCCGGACCCCCTGGCTGACGTCAGAAGCACTTGCCACCCCCACTCGGGTGTGAGGGCGTCAGCCTCCAGGTGGCGACGGAGCAGGGAGCGGGGACGAGCCTTCCCTCGGCAGGAAGCTGTCCCAAAGCCCCGGGCCCTGCTGGCCGCTCCCTCTGCGCGCCCCCAGCCCCGGTCCCCGCACCTGAGCCTGAGGCAGCTGACATGGGGCTGGGGACAGCTGTGAGCCTGGGTGACTGTGGGGCAGGGCCACTGTGTCACCGTGAGAGTCCTCAGCTCCGCCGCCCCCATCCGGAGAGGAGGTAGACATGCCTGACCCGTGTCACTGTGTCCCCAGGGACTGTCACCTGCCCGAGAACCCTCTGTTCATCACCTGCGGTGGCCAGCAGAACCGGACCCAGAGGTGAGTGTTCCAGGATGGGCCACGGAAACAGGGCGCTTGGCAGACGTGGAAAGGTGGCCGCAGGCAGACAGACGGACAGCGGTTCCAAAGCCAGGCCCGCCCTTGACAGCCGGCGACTTCCAGCGGGCCGCTGAGGCAGGACTGTGTGTGGACTCGCAGGAGAGCAGGGTTGGGTCAGAGCGCGTCAGTGAGCTGCCCCGCCAGCGTGCGTGGTGGCACGTGGTGGTGCGTGGTGGTGCATGGTGTCGCGTGGTGGTGCGTGGTGTCATCACCGTCGCCCTGACTGCCCTCCCGCATGCACTCGACCCAGACTTCAGGCTGGGAAGGCAGGTCCCGGGGAGGCCGTGTCTGAGGAGGCGGCCAGAGGGCCAGGCTCAGGCGCTGGTGTCATGACCGTGCCAGTGCCCTTGGGGACACATTGCTGCAGGTTTGGGGGGATGATGGGGTTGGAAGGAGACGAGCAGACGGGGGTGACTGGAGCCGTTGTAGCCCCGAAGGGCAGAGCCCAGCGCACCAGCAGCCGCACGGAGTTTTCTGTAAAACTCCGAATCCAGAGGTGGGCGCGTTCATGGTGAGCGACACAGGCCCTGCTCCCATCGGCGCCGACTGGGTGGACCCCGAGCCCGCCTGTGTGACCAGGGACGGTGCGGACACTCCGGGGTGGGCCATGGCGTGTCCCCACCCAGGCACAGGGAAGGCTTTTGGAGAAGCGATGTTTCAGCTGAGACATTTCCGGGAACAGGAGCGGGGTGCTCAGCCGAGGGCTCTGCAGCGGAGGCCGCGGGTGAGAGGCTAGGGCTCCGGGGCCGGCACAGCCCCGCGGTTCAGTATCCCGGAGTCGGCGGTCATCGAACCCAGTGCCTTCACGCTGGGCTCCCGACCTCCCGTGTGTCAGGGGCCCGGTCTCACGGTGGCCCTCCCGGTGTTCCTGCCGCCGGCTCCCACCGCAGTCTGTCCGGGCCCGTCCAGCTCCTCGCGGCGTCGGGCTGCTGGGCCGGTTAAAACACACGTGAAAATGCCCCGCGTCGCACGGCTGCTTCTGGCACGTGGCTGAGGATGACTCGGCACGCCGACACCAGCCTCCCCGGCACTGCCCCGAGTTCTCGGTCGTGTGTGAGATCCCGAGACGCCTTTGCAGCTTCGGGAATCTGAAAGGAAGCCAGGCCTTGCGCGCGCCAGCACTCGAGGCCGTGAGCAATGGTTTTCGTAAAGACGGGCTTTTAAACCCTGCAAGCGTGCTCACTGGAAGGTCTGGAATCCCCCAGGGAGGCTTCCCTAAAACTTGGTTCCTTGGCGTTGGCGTTCCTCAGCTTTCAGGGGCTGAACCTTCGGGACTGCCCCCGAGACCGACGGACGGGACGGCACTCTGCATCTCGGTTACTTGTCCTGGTCTCAGCCGTTCGGCTTCTCTCTCTCCAGCGGCTCACACGTGCAGAAAAGTGATTTCCATAGGAACCTGACTGCATCCCTGACTAACGAGACCCGGAGGAACATAAAGCACACCAAGCGAGGGGTGGTCTTCAGCGTGGACTCCTGGACCTCGGTAAGAAGGGACCCGTGGCCCCGGTTCCGTGGCGTCACTGGCTTTGTGGTCGCTCGCGGACAGCCACGGACGGGCGCCAGGCCAGCAAGTCCTCGGCCTCCAGATCTGGTCGGTGGGACGTCCTGAGACGCGAATCCTGATCTGGGGCCTTTGGCAAGTCGGGCGGAGCCCCGGGTGACCCTGGGCCGGTCCTGTTTTGTCCCTTGTGCGAAGCGTGTCAGCAGCATCGCAGGCTCCCCATGCAGCGCCCCTCGCTGAGGGACACTTGGCGTACCTGAGGTCATCTGTAGGTGACAGACTCTCTAGGGGACGGAAGTGAAAGGGAAATAGACTGACCTTTAGACAGCTTCAGTCTAACAGGGCTGATAAATTCAAAAGTAACCGTGTGTGAGTGGGGATTTGAAGGGGATTTGAGGGACTTGGCCTCTAAGATGAACATTGTATCCCTGCTATCAGAGGAGGCTTCATGGAGGAGGTGGCATTTGAGTTAGGCCTCGAATGGCAGATAGTATTTCCTCAGTGCGCGTAGATTGCTGGCAGTGGGTCGGGAAAGTTCCAGGATTTCAGGAACCTGAGTGGTCTCGTTTGCCTGGGACACAGGACGCTGTGAGAGGGAGGGTGGGAGGCACGGAGGTGTCGGACCATGGGCGGCACCCGGTGGCCGGAGAACACCGTAGGCACACTGAGTGGTGACTGCGGGAGCCGGGCCCCGGGCCCGGGCAGGGCTGACGTCGTGGCGTGCAGCCCGTGCGGTCACCCAGAAGCCGGCAGTCACGCCTCCCAGGGCCCCGTCCTCGGTTTGACGCTCTGCCGTCCCCCCCTTGAAATTCTCGAGCGAGGGCCCCGCGCCACCTCGTGTAGCCGGCTCCGCACACCGCGTGCCGGGCCCCGGCGCCTGCCGCACGAGTGTCACTTTGACTTGCAGTCTGTCCGTCCGTCTCCTGTGCAGAAGGGAAACTGTGGGAGGGAAGGACTTAGCGCTCCTGAGGCCCATCGTGGGGCCTGGTGCACGGCAGGCGCCTCGTGGTGGCTTTCTGGGCAAATTGGAATCGGAGCCGGAGCCGGGCGGGCTGAGGACGGGCTGACCACGGGTTGGCCGCCGGAGGGCTTGGGGAGTGGATGCAGAGGTGCAGTCACTGCCTGCGCAGCTGGTGCCCCTGCACTGCTGTCTGGCTCTGCGCCAGCTGCTCGGGGGCTGCCGGGGCTCTCGCTGGTCCGGTCACCCCTGGGTGGTCCGGTCACCCCTGGGTGGGCGCAGCGCTGCGTCCCCTGAACTTGGGTGCATCTAGCACTTGGCCACAGCAGTCTGGGCCTGCGTCTCTGCAGTGACCCTTTTAAGAACAACGTAGCATCGCAAGTTGGGGGGCTCGTCCCCCAAATTCTCTCACATGAAAAGATGCAGATATGATTACAGCCCTAGGCGGGATGTACTGCTCTTTTAGGAAACCGTTGGTTCATAAAAAATGATTTTGTTGCCTTCCCTACTGCTGATGGTCCTGACTTGGTTGGCCGGGGTCGACTCCCGACGAACTCTTCCCCGCTGGCCCGATGCCAGGGCAGTGACGACCGTCCCTCAGCGCCTGTCGGGGTGGGGCACTGTCACCCCTCACCGCCTGTCTTGGGCGATCTCGCCTGGTGACAGGCGCCCACGGCGTAGTCTTTAGCGCCTGTGGAAACGCATTTCCTGTGCACATCGGTGCAGAGCCCTGGGGGGCCGGGGGGGGCCGGGCCGGTTCCCCCCTGACTGCCCGCACGGCCTCCGTTGCAGGACTCCCTGTCCGTCATGTACCGGAGTCTGGAGAGGAACCTGCGGACGATCTTCACGGGCAGCTCCCAGCGGCCCCTGAAGCACGTGTCCAGCCCCCTGGCGTCGTACTTCCTGTCACGTCCCTACGCGAGGCTTGGCTGGTAGGTGCGAGTGCAGCTCCCTGTTCGCGTCACGGTGTCATTTGACAGAAGCAGCGAGTGGCGCCTGTTAGCACCCGTTTTCCAGTCAGGTCACCGTCCACAGAAACGCTGACGTGGTTAAGTCAGCGCAAAAGTAAACCCACCTCCTCAACGCCTGTGTTCGCCCGCCTTACGGGACCACCCGACCCTGAAGTGCGAGCCTGGGGAGAACGTGTCACTCCTTGGGGACACGTTGTTGCTGGTTTGGGGGGACAGTGACGTCGGAGGGAGAAAAGCAGGCAGTGGGGGGCTCGGAACAGTGCAACCTCTTCGGGCAGGAGGGCGCAAGGGGTCCGCTCACAGCAGAAACCCACGCCCGGGCCCACAGAGGCGACAGGGACGGCTCTCTGATGCCTTCTTTAAACGCCAGCTGTTACGTCCAAGTGACACTGCATTTCCTCTTGGGGTCCCTCCTGCGTCTGCCCCCGGCTGGGGAGTGGCAGGTGGCGCTGGCTTCCTTGCAGACCGTGGTGGCCTTCCAGAAGGTTACAAAACAAGGCCCCGGCTGGCCTGAGCTGGGCTGGCGGCCACGGGAGGGGGGCTCTTTCCCGGCCTCGCTGGCCAAGTCCTGCCTCGGGAACGCAGGGAACAGCAGCGCCCCCGTGTGGCCGGTAAGAACTAGGACAGATGAGTGGCCCTGGAGTTCCCAGGTGGACAGACGCATTCTGGTCACAGAGTCTCGCTTCCCCATGGCCGTGTGTGGGACGGTGGCGTCTGTCCCAGCTCCGGGCAGGCTCTCAGCTGGGTGGGAGTCAAGGACCGCTTCCCACAGCTCGTCTCCGCCAGGCAGACCGGCAGGCGCCGAGCCGCCCAGCCCCAGGTCTGCAGCAGGGCGTGCTGGTGGGGCACTCGGTGGGGGCGCAGAGGCCTGGGCCTGCCTGGCGTCGTGGTCGGTCCGTCCGTGGTTTTCTCCCTGGGGAGCGGGCTGAGTCGCACACACAGCACAGCCTCACACGCGAGTGAGCACAGCGGCTGGGGGGATGGCAAACGGCGGGGGGGAGCTCGAGTGCTGGGTCCTAGGCGGGAGGACGAGACCGGCTCACCCGGGGCTCAGGGGACACTGCGACACGTCCTCTTTCTGTCCCCGCAGGGTGATGACCTCGGCCGACCTCAACCAGGACGGGCACGGCGACCTGCTGGTGGGCGCCCCGGGCTACAGCCGCCCCGGCCTCGTCCACGTGGGGCGCGTGTACCTCGTCTACGGCAGCGACCTGGGCCTGCCCCCCGTCGACCTGGACCTGGACGAGGAGGCCCACTGGGTCCTGGAGGGCTCCCAGGTGAGCCCGCCCCCACTTCCCGTCAGTAACCGCAGCGCGCCTCCCGGGCGCCGCCCGGGGCCAGGGGTGACAGACGGCCGGGCGGACATCACGTGGCACTTCCCACGGAAAGCGCGCCCACGTCACTGCTGTCACTCGCCCGCTGAGGTTCTGTCTGACGCTGTCCACACACACACTCGGCCTGGACGTGCTCCGAGCGGTCAGAGCGGCCCGGATGGCCTGGTAATGGGAAGCCACCTGTCTTCTCATGGGGCTGTTTTATTTTGGACGCGTTTCGGTAGCAGGTTTGGAGGCGTGGGAGAGCGCAGGGTCCCCGTGTCCCGTGATCGCGGCACTGGTCGGAATGGAGGCCTGCTCTGTGCGGGACCCACTGCTTTAGGGGGTGAGCCCCACCGCAGACACTGCACGGGGGTCGGTCCAGGTGACCCGCATGGGCACGTGTGAGGGCCGGGGCCCGGAAGGGTTCCCCGGGGACGTCACTGGCATAAGCTGGGCAGGGAGAGCCCGCTGTCACCGGTGACAGACTGATGGTGCCGTGTGCTCCCTGGGTCAAGCACCAGGAGGAGAAGGGACCTGGGTTTGGGGCACATCGGGGTCCCTGTCCCAGGCTGGCCGTAGCCTCCTGCTGCGGCTTCAGTGCTGGTGACACAAAGTACAATGGGGCGTGGCCCCGACGTGACAAGCACGGGGGTTTCTGACCCAGGTCAGGCCCCCACGGAGGGAGCCCTGGGGCCGCCGGGAGGGAGTGAGCTGCCCGGCTGGAGGGCAAGGTCACAGCCCTCCAAAGGGACCTTTTCTGGAAGCTTCTGATGCCACACGAGGAAGTCCCACAATAACTCTGCCCGCTCCTGTGCTACGTGACGTCAGCACCGGCGTCCTCTGGGCCCCATGGATGGGGGTGGGGGGCAGCCGCTTCCAGTGGACGCTCAACTCCGCAGCCCTGCGGGGCCAGGCAGGAGGCCCCGAGCCCTGTCCCCGTGACCCCGGCTGACTCGCAGGGAGGCCGGAAGGCGGTGTGGGCGGGGCTGGGGACCGGCACTGGGGCCCTACTCTCAGCCTTTCTGTGACCTTGTCCGTGAAATTCGGAGGGAGAGCCCGGCCTGGACCTGTTTCAGTGTCGCTTCTCTAGGATGGTGGGCCAACCCGCAGGGGCTTGTTGGTGGGGAGGTGACCTGTCCTCAGCTGTTGTCCCCAGGGCCCCCCAGCCTCTGTGCCCCGAGAACCCTTTCTGCTTTATCGGCTCCTGCTGTGCTCACGGCCCAGTTGGCACAGTGTGGAGCGCTCGGCCGACTGGTGGCCGGCAGGCTCTGGAGCACGTGCGCCCCGCACCTCGTGCGAGCCTCAGCCTCGGAGTCACTTTCCCTCTCAGCCGACTCCAGACAGTCGGAGAAAGATCTAGAAAACCCACCTTGGAGGAAAACTGTCCCCAAACGACGGAGTTTCCGTCTGTAAGCCGTGGACGTGGGGATGATAAGAACGCCTCATTCTCCGTGGCGTGCTTAGAACAGCGTGCAGGGCGGTGTCCCCGATAGAACTTTCTGGAACTGGGGGAACGGCCCAGGCTGTGCTGTTGGTGTGGGAGCCGCAGTGCCCACCGGCGCTGCGTGTGGGAAGTGTGGGTGGAGCAGCTGCCTGTCGTGCGTGTGCTTCATGGGGACACGCAGTTCTGTTCCCGAGCCCACGGGTGACGGCCGCCCAGCCCTGTCCCCTCCCGGGGACTCGGTGGTGCTGTTGGAGCTGCGACTCAGCCCAGGGGTCACCGTGTCTCTTCAGCCTGCAGGTCGCTTCGGCTCGGCCTTGGCCGTGCTGGACTTCAACAAGGACGGCGTGCTCGACCTGGCCGTGGGCGCCCCCTCGGTGGGCTCGGCGCAGCTCACGTACAAAGTAAGGTGGGCGGTGGGGGAGGGTGGGGTGGTGGATGGGAGAAGCCCCAGTGGCGGCCAGTGCTGGGCGGGGCCTCCACCGATAGCGGGCCGGGGAGCCGGGCCCCGCGTCCGGGGAGGGTGACCTCGGGCCCCCCTTCGGGTCCCTGAGGTGACCTCAGTTGCCTGTTCCCGCCTCCCCGGCCTCAGGTTGGCCTGGCGGTGTCCCACGCCCAGCAGGTGCGTTGCTCTCCCCCGTGTGGTGAGTGGTGGTGAAGGTGATGGGTCCCAGGTGTCATAGCTTCCGGCCACCCCAGCAGAGGGGCTCCGGGCCCTGTCCTGTCTGGCACAGACCCCGGCCCCTCCTCACACTCCCCCCCGACCCGTGAACCACGCCGTCTCCCGACCTGCAGGAGTGGGGCAGGTCTTGCTGGGGTGCAGTCATGTGACCTGGGGCGGGACCCTTTGCTGTCCTCACACCTGGGCTCCCAGCTATCACAGCCGCTTCCAGGTGGCGGAGTCCTGACGGCCTCTGCCCCCTTTCCAGGAGGACAGAGAAGGTCCCGTCACTGCTCCTGATGGTAGACAAATGGGGGGGGTGGGGACTGCGGGGACGGCTCGTGACCCCGTCCAGCAGGCCTACAGGGTCTCCCCACTGCTCCACTGAGCAAGGCCGGGGCGACGGGGGGCAGCGGCGGACACTCCGCTGCCGTGGGGCTCAGGGGTCTCAGGGCGGAGACACAGTTTAAACGCAAAACCAAGCGTCTGGGCCCAGCAGTGCGGGGCAGGGTGCTGTGTCAGCCCGCGGGCGCGGCACGGGCCGACTTGGGCCCTCGGTCTGGGCCGCGCCGACCTCCCCCCGCCCCTTTGTCCTGGCCCAGGGCGCCGTGTACGTCTACTTCGGCTCCCAGGAGGGAGGACTGTCGCCGGCCCCCAACGTCACCATCTCTTGTCGGGTACGTGGCCCCCCGGCCCCCCCGGCCCCCCCACTCCCCCGCCGGGTGCAGGCGCCCCAGCTGCTCCAGGCAGGTGCCCGAGGTCTCCGTCTCCCCTCAGGACTCGCACTGCAACCTGGGCTGGACGCTCCTGGCCGCCGACGTGAGCGGAGACGGCGCGCCTGACCTGGTGGCCGGCTGCCCCTTCGCGCCGGGCGGAGGGACGCAGCGGGGCCTGGTGGCCGCCTTCCATTCCCGCGCCGGCCGCAGCAGCCGAGGTAGTGGCCCCGCCCGGACGCCTGCAGCCGCGGCGTCTCCTGTCCTCCTCCCGTCCCTTCACCGGGTTTCCCGGCGGCCCCACCCACGGGTGCCCTGTCGGGTGACGTGGTCGGAGTCAGCACACAGAGGGGCCCCGGCCTGCGTGTCCAGGCCCATGTTCGTCTCCCCGTGACTGGGCGGTGACCCCCGCACCCAGGGCTCTCAGCGTCTGAGACGGCCCCTCACGCCACGGAGTTGAGCTTTAGAAATTTCTCACGTGACCTGCGAGGCCTGGGAGGGGTCGTGCTGGCAAACACTCGCCGGTGAGCCTGTCAGCCACGGCCTCTCCCCTCCGGCGTAAAGCGAGCGACCTCCCGTCTCGTGCAGCGAACCTGACCGTGGCGGCGGCCGACTGGCAGGTGCGGGGCGAGGAGGACTTCGCCTGGCTGGGGTACTCCCTCCACGGCATCAGCGTGGACAACAGGACGCTGCTGTTGGTGGGGAGCCCCACCTGGAAGAACGCCAGCAGGTGGGCGGGCGCCTGCCACCCTGACGGGCGCGGTTCAGGGCGACGGGCTGCGCGGTCCTTACCCCGCAAGGAACAACTAAGGCTCTGGGGCAGGGGTGCAAAGTCCCCCAGAAGCCTGCCAGGGCTTCCGCAGGGAGGGCCACGGACTCTCCCCCAGTCCTGGAGCCGGGAGTCCAGGGTCAAGGTGTCTGTAGAGCGGGCTTCTTCGGAGGCCTCTCCCCCTGGCCGCAGATGGCCGCCTTCTCCCTGCGACCTCTCTGCCCACCCCCGGGTCCTTCCCCACTGACGAGGCCGCCAGGCGGGCCAGGCTGGGTGTCAGCGGGGGCAGAACAGCCTGCACCTGAGGGCCCGGCGCTGGGTTCCCGCTGGAAGCCCCCCGACCCCATGCCCGTGGTCGGGTGAGGACACGGGTGGGGGCAAGGTGGCCGGCTCCTGACCCTGTGCCACCGACACTCTGCTCGCTGCGTTCCAGCCGGGCCTTCATGTCCCGCACACAAGACAAGAAGCAGAGCCTCGGACGGGTGTATGGCTACTTCCCGCCGCGCTGCCAGAGCTGGTTCACCATCTCCGGGGACAAGGTGGGGCGGCCGCCTGCCCTCCCCAGTCCCTCCCCAGCCCCCTCCCCAGCCCCCTCCCCAGGACGGGGGCACCCGGGGCACGGACGTGTTCTGAGCTGCACTTCGATTCCTTCTGCCTCCCAGGCCATGGGGAAGCTGGGCACCTCCTTGTCCAGCGGCTACGTGATGATGAACGGGACCCGGAAGCCAGTGCTGCTGGTCGGGGCCCCGACACACGGTGGGTCCTGCGGCCCCTGGCCTGTCACCCGGGGGACGTGCGAGGGAACCGTGGTGGCAGGTGGCAGGCGGAGGGCAGTGAGGGGCAGGTGGGGGCGGCAGGCTTCCTGGAGGAGGGACACCTGAGCCAAATGCTACAGGAGGAGCTGGTGTTGGCTGACGGGGGCCGACGGTTCTAGGCAGACAGCACAGGGTGTGGGGGACATTCGTGATGGGTGGGACGGGGCGGTGGCCCCGAGCAAGGCTGGAGTCTGGACTCCACCCAGAGGGCTGGGCACGAGGGCAGGGGCACTGGCGGTCTGGGACCTAGGAAAGGAGGTCGCGTGACAGGCGTCCTGGAGGCCAGGCAGGAAGGAGGGCAGGTGCTGCCGAGCTGACCGCGCTGGGCCTCCCTAACAGCCGCGCCTGGTCGGCTCTGCTGCCGCGCGTCCCTCACGGAGGACGGGAGCCCGACGCGGGAGCGGGAACCCATCAGTGCTCCGCGTCCTGTCGTCACGCGTGCACGCGCGCGGCGGCCCTGACGTGCGTGGTTCGTTTCAGACGACGTGTCCAAGATGGCCTTCCTGACCATGACCTTGCACCAAGGGGGAGCCACGCGCATGTACGAGCTGACGCCCGACTTCCAGCCGTCCCTGCTCAGCACCTTCAGCGGAGACCGCCGCTTCTCCCGCTTCGGGGGCGTGCTGCACCTGAGCGACCTGGACGGCGACGGCACAGGCAGGAAAGGGGCCGCACCACGGCCGGGCCCCGAGCCGTCCTGAGCTGGGGCGGGGAGGCTCTGCCCTCGCCGCCGACCCCTCGTGGCCCACGGGCCGGAGGTAGAGCCAGGCGGGACCAGCGCCCGGTGCACACCAGGCAGCTGCCCTTCTCCGAGGAGACTCCCCGCCGTGCCGGCTGTCACCTACTGACCAGACGGGAAGCCAAAGCCTTGCCCGTCCGGGCAGAGTCGCCCTGAGATGACCCTCGGGTGGGGGCAGGAGAGGCGGCGGCACGTAGGAGGGGGCAGGGGGCAGCCCGACACCCTCCTCTGGTCTCGCTCGCAGATGACGTCATCGTGGCGGCCCCCCTGAGGATAGCGGACGTGACCGCTGGGCTGTTCGGGGGAGAGGACGGCCGAGTCTACATCTACAATGGCAAACACGCCCTCTTCGGCGACGTGACAGGCAAATGCAAGTCCTGGATGTCGCCGTGTCCGGAGGAGAAGGTAGCGTCCTCTCGCACACTGCCGCCACAGGGCTCACCGTTTCTCCAGGAACCAGGGTCCGGCGTCCGCAGCCCTTGGCTGCGTGTCGCAGGCCCAGTCCAGTCGGACCCGGGGTCACAGCGACCTCGGTCACTCCTGCCGCTGCCTGGCCACGAGCCCACGGCAGCTTCGTCCAGCCCCGCCCCTGTGTCCTGCTTCACCGTGTCCTTTCCTGGGCCTGAAACACTGGGCCGTTGCTTTCAAATTTAAAAATAGGCTTTCATTCACTTTTCAAGTTAAAAGTCACCGTAAAAATCTTAGAAAACACAAGACGGTATGATGAAAATTAAAAAGCATCTGCCTAGAATCCCGCTCCACAGAGATAAGGCCTGTTAGCCTAGAGTCTTCTCCGAGAACTTGATACACTGAACCCACCTCAAAGCCGCTGGGCCGGCGGGTGTTAGTCCCCTTCACAGAGGAGACCCTGGGGACGCGGGCGGAGTGGCTCCCGTCACCTGCTGGGAGGCAGCAGAGCGGGGACTCGAGGAGGCTGGCGCACTCGTGGCCGGTGCCGGTGCAGGTCTTGAGCAGCGGCTCGCACGGCCGCGCGGTTCTCACCCGCCCACACCGCCGGAGCCCACTCTGTGCCTCCGTGCGCTACACCGCGCCACGTGCTCGCGGCCGTGGCGTGTCTCATCTGTGGACAAGCGCCCTTCACCCAGCCACCGCCGCGAAATGTTCACGGGCAACCGTCTCCGCACATCTGAGTCCTGAGCTGAAGTCCCCTGCATGGGGTCTCTGCCGGCAGGGACACGCACGCTGTGAAGGCACCTGCGGAAACGTGGCAGCGGGGGGCGGGGGGTAGCCTGGCTGCAGGAGCCCCACACGGCTGGGGTGACGCTGACAGTCTCCCTTTCTCGCCCTCTCCTTCCAGGCCCAGCATGTGCTCACGTCTCCGGAGGTAAGTGCCTTCCGAAGGAAGGAAGAGAAACGGCACAGACGGCCCCTTCCTCTTAGTTCAAGCTGATCCAATGTTGCGGGTGTCTTTCCGGGGCCATTGTAACCCCAGACTCTGTCCCACAGGCAAGCTCGAGGTTCGGGAGCTCCGTGGTCACCGTCCGGTCCAAGGACAAGGTGGGTCCCCAGCTGTGCTTCTGACGTCTGTCTGTTCCAGGGCTGGGACTTGGGATGTTCTCATTTTGTTTGTTTGTTTGTTTTTTAAGATTTTATGTTTAGAGAGAGGGGAAGGAGGAAGAAAGAGAGGGAGAGAGCTATCCGTGTGTGGTTGCCTCTCGCACGCCCCCTACTGGGGACCTGGCCTGCGACCCAGGCATGTGCCCTGACTGGGGATTGAACTGGTGATCTTTCAGGTCGCAAGCCAGTGCTCAATGCACTGAGCCACACCAGCCAGGGCCGTTTTGTACCCACTTCTGGTTTTGTGTTTCACTTGAAAAGCGGAAGAGCGCACACACGAACACTGCACACAGGGCCGCGGCTCCGGGAGCGGCCCCCCCCACCCTGCGGTGGCGCCCTAGGCAGCACACGGCACGTGTGGCTCGGGCCGGCTCCTGGGCTGCCCCTTCGGCCCAGCCCACCAGCCGGAAATGGTCACTACGTATGCGAATGACCAAAACGCAGGGGACTCGGTGTTGCCCCCACGGGTCCCACTGGGACGCGGGCCATCGAGCTGCTCTGGAGACTCTGTCCCCTGTGCCTCAGGTGGGTGTGGTTGAGCACCGGGGCCGGCACTGTGGTGTGAGGTCCTGTGTGACCCGGGGACAGACGGACACACACCCGCCCCCATTTCACTGGCCGCCCGCCCTCTCTGTGGCTCCTCCCACACAGGTGCACGCGCACACACACACACACACACACACACACAGAGCTCAGCACTGCTGCAAAGA
The DNA here is from genome assembly GCA_028533065.1 of Trachops cirrhosus. Taxonomy (NCBI): domain Eukaryota; kingdom Metazoa; phylum Chordata; class Mammalia; order Chiroptera; family Phyllostomidae; genus Trachops; species Trachops cirrhosus. The sequence continues at coordinate 887,345 of CM052551.1, forward strand.
ATTTGATTGTCCAGATACGGTATTTTACGGTGTTTCCTCGGCCCCCATCCCCGTGGGTGTCCCCTCACTGTCGCCTGCCTTCCCGTCACAGGTGGTGCTGTGGTGAGCATTCTTGTTCTGTGCGTCTGTGCAATTGTGCAAACGTCCCTGTAGCTGAAACTCTTAGATGCCCTCCGCTGCACCAAAGGGTGCACGCACTCTGAACACTAATGTGAGTGGGTGCAGACGACCACAGGGCTCCGGTCGGACCCCACTGACCCAGAGCCCGCGCGCCTGTCTGGGGAGAGGACAGGGCATGGGGCTGCGCCAGCGTCCGCGCTGTTGAAGGGGAGTGAGGTTCTGCCTGTGGGAAGTGAAAGAAGGGAAGGCTATTGCCAACCGTCACAGGCGCGCACCCAGCGGAGAATCCGCGGAGCCCGCCCCCTAGCGGCCAACTCTGCTCATGGCCGTGGCTTGACCCCAGGGAGGAGCGAGCCGCCCAGGAACAAAAATCCGGCGTTAGGAGCAAGCGATGGATTGTTGTTTGCACGGGGAGGATTCGCAAGCGGTCTGGTCCTGGGACGACTGTGTGTCCTAAGCTTGGCTTCCATTTAAATTTTACTCATTTTCCAAAAGTCAGACAGTATCAAGAACCCACGTGCTTTATGCACATTCCCCACACACCCACGCTGACTCCCACCAGCCGAGGAGGGTGCACACCACCACGGCCCCTACCCCTTCCGGCCAGGCTGGGGACACGGATGCGCTCAGAGCCCCCCGGCCAGCGGTGACTCAGCCCTGCCTGCTTCCTGCGGCCGGGAGTGGAACCAGGGCCCGGCCCTCAGTGGAGCAGTGCTTGGCACACTGCGGCTGGGGCTGGGCGGGGCAGGGGCAGTGTGAGGGGCAGGGTCGCCCTGGGCCCAGGGGACAGGGCAGCGCGGTGCCTGCTGCAGGCGCTTCGAGTTGCGCCAGCGCCTTCCTCGTGTCCCTTCTGTCTGCGGGGCAGTCGGATGACTAACGCCAGCCGTGTCTCCACAGAACCAAGTCGTCGTGGCCGCTGGGAGGAGCTCCTTGGGCGCCCGGCTCTCCGGGGCGCTGCACGTCTACAGCCTCCGCTCAGACTGACGCTCCGCCCCGCGGCCTTGCCCGCACGCCCCCGTCGCTGCGGCGTCCCCCAGGGGGTGTCCTGGCGGACAAAGGGGCACATCTCCCGAGCCTCGGTGGACCCGGCAGGGAGGCGAGGCTCCGGGGAGGGCAGACGCGCACAGCCGGACCGTCTGGGACGACCCAGGCTGCCACCCCACACTGTCCCTCGCGCCCCTAGGCTGCCCTCCTTGCTTCCCCTGCAGCTAACCCGTCCTACTCGCCACCCGAGTGGCCTGCTGGTCCTCTGGGTCCCTTAGGAAAGCCTCCGCACACTGCTCCTCCTAACCACGCCCTTCGAATCAGTGGCCCCTTCCCATCAGAGGGCAGCGGGAGCACAGGGAATGGGGACAGTTGCAGGAGGAGCAGGGTGAGAGCACAGGGTCGCTGGGGAATGGCGTGGTCCCGTCTTCCTGTGGGTGCCCGCCTTTTCCGCGGGGCACGTAGGGAAGGGCCAGCGTGGAGACCAAACATCCCTGTCACCTGCTCTGGAGAGGTGGCTGCGCTGACACGTGACGCACGGAGTGGCCCTCGCCCCCGGGCTGCAGGCTCAGCGGCGTGTGAACTGGCACCGGGGTTCTGTGTTCCTCAGGGAACAGCCTCCCAGAGACACGGTGGGAAGGGGTGGGGGCGGGAGAGAGCGTCGCCTCTTGGGGACGGCAGTGTAGCTGAGGAGGAGGTGACGCGAGGGTCCAGGAGGCGCTAAAGCGCACAGGGTGTGGGACGGCTCGGCCTGTCTGGAGCGCTGTTGGTTAGGAGGAGGCTTACTTTCGGGGGACCAGGGTTCTTTAGCTGTTTCCACGTGCGAGTTGAGAGGTTTGTGTGGACGAGCGGACAGCACGCGCTTTAGGGAAGGTCACCCAGGATGTCACACTTCGCCAGCTGACAGGCGTGTTCATACGCGCCCGTTCTTTACCTGAGGGATAATTTTCCTCGATGCCTGAACACGAGAGAGCAGCGCCAGGTGGGGGGTAGCAGTAGCTGGAAGCAAGGTTTTCACGGGAGGCACAGGACTTCCCACTTAGCGCTCCTGACCCACTTTCACAAGTGACGTCCCTGATGCTCCGGTCAGCCTGCATGACAACTACCACAGCGCAGGCCCATGTCTGTCCCAACAGGTGGGTTAAATTTTCACTTAGTGTCACCTGTAGCTGTAAGCACCGATTCTGAATGAAAATGCGCTATACTCTGTCTCATTAACACAAATCTGAACTTACAGTTTATCGCAAAATTTCCTTTATTTCAAGATATCAGATCATTTTACATATATTTGCAATTTCTCTCTATGCAACAGCTGTCTTCAAGGCAAGGCAGGAGGACTGGCACCGCTTGCGGGGTGGGGGGACCCCTCAGGCAGGCCTGGCGGCGGGCGGAGGCGGGGACTCCCCGCGGAGGCTCCGCCCAGCAGACCCGCCTCCACAGGCATTACTCAAGTAAATCCTACACTTAAAGCGTGAGCTTGCTGTTGCAGTCCCAAAACCAGCCGCGTGCCACCTTGGAGTAACTCACCGAAATGCGCAGCTCTCGGTGCTGCAGTGCAGCGGTTCCCACAGCCTGCCAGGGGAGGTGGCGCCGGGGACGGGCACCTGCCGGCCCACCTAACCGAGCACCTGGCTTTCTGTCACCTACCTTCAGAGCAGGGGGTGCTCAGAGTGTGTTTAATTCAGAACTCAACCCACCAAACTGGGTGCACGTCGGGCGCGGGCTCCATCATCGGAGCCTTCGCTGGACGCACACCCCTGGCCGCGTGGGTGCGTCCCTGCGTCAGACTTGTGAGGCAGCTACGTGGTGTCCCCTGGTCTTGCCCAGACACAACTCAGTCACCTGACCCAAAGCCACAAACCGGTGCTGGGAGGAAAAGACCAGACCCGTTCTGTGACCAACCACAGTCGAACCGCGTTCCGCGCTCTGGGCGGCCGGTGCTCTGTCGCGGTCAAGTGGTCGTTACTGCTCCACAGTCACAGGGCCACAATCGGCAGCAGCGCGCCCTGTGCAATCTGCTGTCCCCCAGACTTGTGAGGTCGGAGGGCGGTGTCAGCCACAGCCCAGTGCAGGGAACCTCGCCTGTTCTCTCAGATCAGCTACAGGAACAGCGTTTTTATTCCTGTCACCAGACCCCCTGGTCAAGGGCCCCAGCACCTTCTCTGACAGCACCTAACGGTGTCGGCACCCCTCACGCACGCCTTCACCATGCCCCCCGCTGAAGCTGGGCTGGGGCTGCGTGGTGCCTCCCAGGCCTGCGACCTCAGAGGCAAGTGTAACTGCCTTTACCCTCCAGAAACGCAAAGGGGCACTCGAGACGTGTAGGAGGGCACCACACTGAGGCTGGCAGGCGTCTGCTGCCCTCCTGACCCCAGAGCTCTGCTGTGGGAACAAAAGGGGCTGCAGGCCCAGCGCTCCTGCCCTCCTGCCCTCCTGCCAGCCTGAGGGGGGACACACAGGGTCAGAGGCCACACGGTTTTGTTCTGGGGGGGTGTGGACACCTCCACCTGCAGGTGAGGGCCCGACCAAAGCAGCTACAAACTAGTGACATAAGAGAAATTCTCCCCAACTGCATGTCCACAGACGTCAGCCAATCGGAACCTACCTGAAGCTGATGTCATCCCTTCTATAAAAAGGGGGCGGGCATAAAAAAACGAGGCTGGGTTCAGAGCACAGGCCTCCTGAGTCCGCGTTAAGGCCGACCTGCCGTTGGCTGGCCGTCCCGTCACCTGACAGGAGAGGCACGAGGACGGGCCACCCTGAGCTGTGGCCTGCACTTCCCTCCCCACACACAAAGTGAAATCCACACGACAACCCACCGCTAAGCCAGCCCGTCTCACATTCCCTAGAGACGGCTCTCCAAGTGGTAGAAAATAGAATTCTGGCCTCTTACAAAGCAAGTACTTTGGTTTACTCGGAATTCCAAAAAAAGGTGAAGTTCCAGGAGTGTCGTCGCCGTGTTTTATCATCAGACAACGTAACAAACATCCGTGGCTTTTCCAAGCTTCCGATTCTGTGAAGGCGTCAGGACCCTCCCGCAACGCCCGCACAAGGCCGCGCTTTCACCGGGTGGTGAGGACGCTCCTGCCGGGCCCCAGTCCGTCCGGCCGGAAGCTGTGTCTCAGGTCCGTCCTCCTGTCCGCCTGCGAGCTCTTCCTAGGTAAAGAGGCCACCTGCAGAAAGCCGGGAACAGCGTGTCGGTCTGTGTGTCTGGGGAGAGAAGGCCCCGGCCAGGCGACCCCTCCGTAAGGGCTGGGAGAAGGGCGCCCGCTCGGCGGTGCCCCTGCGAGTGGACGCCATGCGCCCACACCTCAGTTTCGGGGGGATCGCTCGCGCCTGCCCACAGGTGCAACACCTGCGCGTGCGCCGCACAGAGGAAGCATTTCTAACTCCTTCCGTGGGCCGGGCACTGTGCTCGTAAGTGCTTTCCTCGCGTGTCGTCTTTAACGCTCCCACTGACGCCACGAGGCGGGGGGCAGGGTGCGGGGCGGACCCTAGGGAGGCTGCGGCCGCTCCGCCCCCCTGCCGGGCCACGCCCTCCGTACCGCAGGAGGCAGAGGCGCCTCCAGCTGCCGCCCGAGGAACGACAGCAGCCGCCTCCAGATCAGGCCGCTGCCCATGAACATGACGCCCGTGATCAGCCAGAACACGCGGTGGTCCTGCGAGAGAGCACAGCCCAGGTCAGCCCGGAGGCAGGTCCCCGCCCCGGGGCTTCCCGAGAAGCGTGAACGCTCAGAAAGGACCCCCCCACCACGGACCTGCCCCTCCCTGTGGGGACAGGCATCAGGTACAAAGCGGGTTTCCTTGTACAGCGAGTCGCGCGCGCATAAAGGTGGCTCGTAGCCAAGACGGCGTGGGAGGAGGACGGGGCCAGCAGGAGGGCCCCGGGGCCACGGGCGGGGGACTCCTCGGGGCCCCGAAGCACCGTCTGGACACGCAGGGCCTGTCTACACTGCATAGCAGGACGTGGCTACTTCTGGACTCTCCAAGTGTCTAGGTCTGGGCTCAAAACCTCCGCCTGCTCCCATCCACAAAGAAGAAATCGAACCCTCTCCGACTCCCCAGGCGAACACGACCCCACCCTGTCCCTCCCACCACTCGGACCCGCTGGTCCTCTGTCGTATGTGTGGTCCCTCTGTTTACAGCGCCCCGTCCCAGTCTCCCCACTTTCTCTTCCCGTCCAAGTCTCTGCTCTGCCACCCCTGCCTCAGAATGGCTTTCGAACCCTGAAAAAATAAACCCCTAAGCTACTGAGATAACAGATTCTCACCTCTTCAAGGGAGGACTCCAAATTCATCCCAAAAGCAACTCCGATGAGTCCGAACAGCGAGAGGGAGAAGGTCCCCATGGTCAACTGCAAGTTCAGCCTCATCATGACGTTGCGGTGGCTGGAGGAACAACAGTGAGATCGTGGGCCCGCAGCACAGCAGGGGCACGAGGGGCCACCGACGACACAGGGACTGAGCCCAGACCTCAGAGGACACACGGCCACAAAGAGGCGAGGGGTGACAGGTGGACTTCCCTGCTCGCCGGGTCACCTCCCGCACGAGCCCCGCCCACCTGTCCAGGTTGAGGAAGATGACGCTCTGGGAGTCGTCGATCAGCGCCCGCAGCTCGCGGGCGGCGTTGGACAGGTCCTCGGCCAGCCGGTAGCAGTTCTCCAGCAGCAGCTCCATCTCCTCCGCGTGGTCGATGCCGGCGCTGCTCTGCTCACTCCAGTCACAAGGGCTCACGTCACCCACAAGCCCCGCGTGGGCGCCACACCCTCAGGACCCACCCCACAGATCAGCACGTCGTACTCAGCCACCAGTGAGCGCGTGTGCCTCTGATCCGCATGTGACTGTGACTGGGGCCAGGCTGTGGGTGGCAGTGTCCCTGACCCCGGGCAAGTCCCAGGCACGGGCTCCGCCCTGCGCAGGCCAGCGAGCCCACCGCACTACTAGTGGCAGAAAAATGCGACATGTAATGCCGACAAACTGGTACAAAGAAGCACGAATCAGGGAGAACAAAGCCACAGACTCGAAATGCACACACACAGCATCGCCCTCCCCGTGGACACGGGTCCTTCCCACAGACGAACGCCACCGACACACAGGCCTCAGCCCTCCCTGTACCCGCCGCCCACCAGCAGGCTCAGGGACGCTGCCTGCCCAGCAGAAGCTTGGCTAGCAAACGAGGGGGACAGGTGTGCTCCAGTTTCTGCCACCAGACCTTTCTGCTGGAAGAACCGGTTTTATCTACCAGAATATAAATAATGCTTAAAAGTCTGGACAGGCTGCGTAAACTACGCACGTTACAAAAGTGCACTGATTTCTGATACTGGGCTACAGAGAACGAACGTGAAATACTCAGAGTACTGGAAAAGTAAACAGGGGACTGGAGTGGGCCCGGAAGAGGAACGGCTTCCGAGTCCACAGGAGACAGAAGCGTCCCGGGCCTGTGGACAGTCCCCCGAGAGCGGCCGCAGAGCGGCGTGCGCACTCACAAGACGTCGGGGTCGCTCCACTTGGTGAGACAGAGCTCCTCCAGCAGCTCCTCCTCGTCCAGGATCTCCAGGATGGACTCCTTGAACATCTTCACATCCGTTTCCAGCTCGGACAGGCTGGGGGAGCGGCGCACAGAACGGTCAGTGCCGTGAACCTGCAGACACGCCCCGCTGTGCGAACAGCACCTTCTGACCCACTTGCACACGTGCTTGCACACGTGCTTGCACACGTGCGGTGAACAACTGTGTGTGAAACGTGCAGACTAAGGGCCACCTCCCAGCCACAGCCGCCTCACAGAGTAGCCCCGGCTTTCCTGCCACGTCACTCTGCACCCTCTGCACAGCACCTGCCGAGGCCACGCTCCCACTCTGAGGGCACTCACAGGAGGTCACTGCCATCAGCCAGGGCAGCCGGTATTTTAAAGGCAGGTAATAATCACATTCATCTGTACCTGCGTTTCCGCTACACATTTCACCGTGGAAACTAAGAGAAGGTAAGACAGCTGTTTACCTCTTGCCATTTTGCAGTAAGATATGCAGTTTGCTTCTGTCCACAGAGGAGTGTTTGGGATCCACTAACGCTTCCAACGTGTCAAGGATCCGGGGCTCCAACACACTCAGTTTCCCCTGAAGCGTGCTGATCTACAGAACAACACGGCCTTTCAGTAGCACCACGCTGCCTTCCAGCTCAGCAGCAGCTAAACCAGAGGGGGTGCAAGACACCGCATACACAAGCTCACCCGATACTGCAGGAGTGCCTCCATGGCTCTGAACTCAAAAGGTAAAGGGTATGTGACCAGCTGACCCTCTCCAGCCAGCTGTGCAGGGAGCTCCCGGAACAGCCACTGCTCCAGATTCAAATTACGGTAATCCAGTATAAGGAGACACTCTGGAGTTATCACGGCTTTCAAATACTGTGGGGAAAAAAGAAGACATGTGTACATATGTACACACACACGTATTTGCAAGTTATCAAGATGTGGGAAAAATAACATTCATGAAACAGGCTTTAATATTCTCAAGTTTGGATTAAGCCTAAAGTGTTCATTTGTTTTCCACACTGTTTTTTTAAAGGAAAAAAGCCTAAAGTATATGTAAGTCTTGATACCTTGAACTCATTCTCAACAGAACTGCAATTAAAAAATTATATATTTATTAAGACCTCAGGATAGTCATGAGAAAAATAGAAATTGAAACAGGATGAGGTATTAAAAGTCACATATTCAGTACACTTTAAAATTTAACATGATTAGTTTGGCTGAAATGGTAATGTTTCCTTTTTGAAATATCACCAAAACATACTAACCAATTTGAAATTATGCAGATACAACATCAGATTAAGCCCTAATTTAGAACCTGATGGACTTCCAGTCAAGATGGCAGTATAGGCACACACTGTGCTTGCCTCCTCCCACGACCACATCAAAATTACAACTAAAGTACAGAACCACCACCCTGGGAATTGCCTCAAGACTAGCTGCACACAAGCCCTGTAACTAAGGACAGGAAGAAGCCATGACCAGACTGGTAGCAGGGGCAGAGACACGGAACAGGTAGGTCCCACTCCCACATAACGATAAGGAGGGAGCCCTGGCCGGGTGGCTCAGTTGGCTGGAGCGTGGTCCCGTGCACCAAAAGGTTGTGGGTTCCATCCCTCAAGGCATGAATGGGAGGCAACCAATTGATGTTTCTCTCTCTCTTTCTTCCCCCCCCCTCTCTCTCTCCACCCCCTTCCTCTCTCTAAAAATCAAGACATATTCTCAGATGAGGATTTAAAAAAAAATGGGCACAGTATCCAAGTAGACATTTCTCCAAAGAGGACATACAGATGGCCAGTAAGTGCCTAAAAAGCTGATCAACATCACTAATCACTGGAGATGCCAATTAGAACTACAAGATATCACCGCACACCTGTCAGAACAGCTGTCACCAATAAATCCACAAACAAGCGCTGGTGAGGATGTGGGGAGAAGGGAACCCTCATGCACTGTGGGCGGGAATGCAGACGGGGGAAGCCACTGTGGAAAACAGTGCGGGATTTCCTCAAACTAAACATGGATCCATGACATAGTAATTCCACTTCTGGGAATGTATCTGAAGAACACAAACACCGATACGAAAGGACATCCGCACCCTCGCGTTCACTGCAGCGTTATTCACAACAGCCAAGCCATGGAAGCAACCTAGGTCCGGGGACCGGCGAGTGGCTACGGGAGGCGTGGTGCAGACGTACACTATGCTGCTGCTACTTGGCGACAAGAAAGAACGAAACCTTGCCGTTTGCGACAACAAGGATGGACCTAGCAGGTAGCAGGGTGAGTGGAGTAAGTCAGAGAGAGACAAGCAGCCTATGGCTTCTCTTCCGCGTGGAACCCACAGACGCGGGAGGAACAAACAATGCAGAAACTCAGATGGAGAACAAACTGCCGGCTGCAGATGCGAGAGGAGGGGGGTGGATGGAGGAGGGGGTGTGGATGGGGGAGGGGGTGTGGATGGGGGGGGTGAAGCAGCACGATCGGCGGGTCGTGCACACGTCCGGGGCGCGCGGTCCCGCACGGGAACGCGTCAGCGGTGCAGCAGCTGCGCACGGTGGGGGGTGCCCGGCCTAGCGGGCGACCGTTTAGTGAGCTACGTGCATGTCTGAGCCCTGGGCCGCCCACCTGAAACTGGTAAACTATTGTATGTCCGCTGTAATTTAGAAATTTTTCAATTTGGAAAATTACATTTAATAAAAGAACACCATGAAATTAGAAACATATTCTAAAGAGAAAACTGGCATCTTTCATGTTAGAAGAGTAACACCGAAGGGTGGCCTGTGGCCACTCTATCAGTGACATAAAAATTAGAGGGTTTTATTTTTTAGATTTTTCCAACATTTTATCATGAAAAGTTTTGTACAGAAAAATTATACAGTGAAGTATACATGTGCCACTGATGCAATCAAAATTCTGAATTTGCTTCATCACACGTTTCTGCCCGCCATCAACGAGATGGACAGGTTTCCAAGGTGCTGGCTGCCGACAGCACAAGTGAAGACTGCCTCCCGCGGGAAACCGCCCGGGAGACGCCTGCTCCCCTTCGTCATTTTATCTGTTATTAATTCCAGATAAACGGACGAAGACCTGCTGTCGGAGACTTTCTGGACAACCCAAGTCTGGCAGGCACTGCGGGGCCAGGACCGCCGGGACCTGTGTCCCCTCCTTGGGTCGGAGCCGTCGCCCTTGGCCGCCACAACGGCTCCGGTCGGTGGTCATCCGGCATCCCCGGGGACAGTGGGGCCGTGCCTGCCGCCCGCACAGACGCGGAGGTGCCGCGCATTTTGGAGCACTCCCGCAGAGGCAAGGCCTCCGGACACCCAGACCGGCTCTGGGTGGCTGGGGCCGCTCCGTGACCGCAGGGGACCGCCCCCCGGAAACGTCCGTCGTCGTCGTCATCCATCAAGCTCCTTCCCCTCGTCGGAAACCGGGGACGACGCGCACGCCGGGCGCAGCGCAGAGCCGCGGGCCCCTGGGCGGCACCCACGCAGGAGGCCTCCGTGGGCCGCGTCGCGCAGGGCGCCCTCACCTCCATCCGCAGGATGATGCGGTTGTTCCTGGTGGTGATGCTCATCAGGTGCTGGAACCGCAGGTCGCGCGCCTGCAGGCCCAGCTCCTGGTACAGGTCGGTCTTCTTCCGTTCTGGAAGGGAAAGGCTTTCCTGAGAGCGCGCGGCCGCGGCCTCGTTTCGCCCGCCGGCGGCTGGGGGGCGGCCGGGCGCTCTCACCGCCCCTCCCCGCGCCCGCGCGGCGCAGCAGCTCTCGGCCCGGCGCCCCGTGGGGACGCGCGCGTCCACTTCCGGCCCCACGGACCCCGTCCTTTCTAACGGGAGTGGTGCAGAGCTCCAGGCTCTGTTGCTTTGGTCCTACGTCATCCTCCCCGGCAGTCTAAATCTGCGGAGGTAAGTGCCATTCTCTTTCTTCTTGCGCGAACACAAAAGGGGAACCAGTCAGTCCTCGCGCTCGACTCTGCCTGACACCGGGGAGTCCCCTCAGAGGCGGCGCCCCCGGGGAAAGGACTCGGGCCACCCGAGGCGAGGGCGCGATCTGCGCAAACCGTGCCTGCGGCGGCGCGGTGAGGGCGCCGTCTTCGCACGGAGCGAGGACGGAGCTGCGGGCGAGACACCCCGCGCGTCCCGCACCCGCCTCGGAAGGGCCGCTCCACTCAGGCTCCGCAAGGTCTGCATTTCCGTCTGACTCCCGTTCAGGGACGGTCAGAGGGGGTTAGAAGAAGCTCAGAGGCACTCACCGAAAGAAGTAACCTTTCCTTCCTTGTCAAATTTCGTCTGGAGAGAGAAAACAAAAACGAAGTATTACTCCCTCCCAGAGTCGCACGCTGTTCGTGGTGACGCCCGTACGGTGGCGCGGCGTGTCCCGGAGACGGACGCGCGGATGGAAACCCTAACTGCCCTTCTCAGGTGCAAGGCGGCCGCCGGTCACGGCTGGAAAACGGCCCTTGCCTCTGCTGGGCAACTGACGCGGGCTAACTTTCTACGTCGGTCTCGGAAATGTGACCGAGTCGTGTTACCAGGCAACACTGCCTGTAAAAATGCCGAGGACGGGAGGCCGCGCGGGGTCCTCGTGGGGAGCCGGGGTCCGGGGTGGGGAGCGCGGGACCTGCGTCTGCGGGGCCCCCAGAGACGCCCGCACTGGAGGCACCGGAGCGCCTGGGGCTCTGAGCCTGGGCGGACCTCACCGCGCCCTCGCACCGGGCGTCGCACCGGGCCACGCAGCCCCCGACACTCAAGGCCGCCTGCCGACGAGGAGACGCCGGCGCTGCCCCTGTGCGCTCCTGTCCTCTCTCCCGTGACCGCCGGAACGACTGCGCCCTCCCGTGACTCAGTGTGTAGGGAGGCTGTGAGGTTATCTGGTGGGCACTGTCAGATCGACTAAGGTTTACGGAAAAGGCCTCTCTGGCAGTTTGGAGAGAGGCCATGCAGCAGAAAACGCACTTCATCTCCTGAGAAGCAGGGGAAGCATTTTTCTGCAGTACTTGTGCACAGTCAAGTTTGCAGATGTCCCATAATAACAGTCCCTAAGTCAGGACGTGCTGGGCCGCACTAATTACTACCCCACACGCATTTTCAGAAAGACACCCTCAGACATGGTGGTGGGGGCAACACAAGTCGGGGGGATTACCCTGGAGACGTGCGTGCTGTGTCACTCACACAACAAAACCCCGCGATGCAAATCCCCGGCTTGGTGCTCCCAGCAAAGACTAGACGGACACGAACACGCAGCCAGCGCCACAGCGCATCACTGTTACAGGGAAATGTGCCTGCAGGGAAGCTTGGTGTTTTACGTGACACAGACTAGCTTTCCTCCTCAAATGTGCTTCACAAATACACACGTCTGCTGCAGAAAATTTTCAAATAAAGGTAAGTAAAATAAAACTAATCACCTGAAATGACAAATTTTAGAGAACACCATGCGAATATTGTATCACTGACTGTCCTTTCAGTCTCTTCCTATTAAGTATACTCATGTTAGGCACTCTCCTTTGCAGTCTCCTCCCCTTTCAACGTAGTGTACTAAATATTTCTGCATCTCAATATTTAGCTGTCGTTTTAATGGGATTTTTCTTATTTTTTTTATTTATTTTTAGAGAGAGGAGAAGGGAAGGAGAGGGAGAAAAACATCCATGTGTGGTTGCTTCTTATGCATCCCCTACTGGGGACCTGGCCCACAACCCATGCATGTGCCCTGACTGGGAATCGAACAGACGACCCTTTAGTTCACAAGCCTGCGCTCAATCCACTGAGCTACACCAGCTAAAGCTTAATGGGATTTTTCTGATTTGAAAAATAAGACCACACAAACTATGATTTCTTAAAATGTTTACCTTGTAATGTAACTCACATTAAAAGTGAACTTGTTAGCTGCCTTTCTAAAGTCTCATTATTTCAAGTAGCATCAACTGATTTTCTTAACTGCTCTTGGCGGACAATGATTTCACCTGCAAAGAACCTGCTTTCAATATTCAGCATCTGATTTTTGTATTCTTGTGTAGCTAAACTGGCCAACCTTCTGGAACACTGAGTAACAGTGAACACTTTAACGTGTCATTCTGGGGCTATTTTGTTGTCCATACATACAGTTTACAAAGAAAAAGTCTTATGTTAATAAGCCTAAAGAACAGTAATTATAATGCCTAACATCTAGTGAATGCTCACCATATGTGAAGGGTTTACACATGTGAGTTAATGTAAACCTTACAGCAATTCTATAAAGTAGGTACCATTATCCCTAGTTTACAGATGAGCAAACTGAGGCACAATGATGTTACCATAACTAGTCCAAGTCCACCTGTTAGTAGTAAAAGGGCTGAGATTTGAATTTAGGAACTCTGGCTCAAAGCAAAAACACATTTTTCTAAATTAAACTTCCTACAAAAAAAGATGCAAGAATATTACAACCAATTCCCATGTAACTCTCACCTAGTCACTCTGTTAACACTTTGCCCCAATGGCCTTATTTATCTCTCTAAATATGTGTGTGATACACATGACTCTCGTTATTTTATTCATTTTTTTCCTGAACCATTTCAGAGAAAGTTGCATTATTTTATTCATTCTTGTCCCGTTTCAGAGTGGCAGAGGCCATACCCTTCAAAGCACTCACTCCTAAATACTACACTGGGCAGCCTGCAAAGTGCTTCTGCGTGCGTTAATGTGGCACAGCGTGGGGCAAGCCCCTCCACAGCTAACAGGCTCCAAGGACTTAATGGATTCACAGGAAATCCTGAGGACAGACAGGTCTCGTTTTATTGTGCTTGGCTTGATTACACCTCACACATGTGTTTTTTACAGATTGAAGGCAAGACCCTCCACCAGCAAAAAGATGATTTGCTTTATTGCAACACTAGCGTTACTGCGGTGGTCTGGAACTGAGCCTGCAACATCTCCAAGGTGTGGCGGCATCCGGGTAGGAAGTGCTGCCCTGTGATTCGAGCGACCCGTTTCGGTACTGAAGGGCTCCGAGTCATTGGTGAAGTGTCACTGACTGAGCAAAACACAAAGGCACCAGGACTCATAACTATAATGATTATAAAGCAAAAAATAAGCAGATCTTGGCCAAGCAGTCCAACCCAGCGACGCAGTAAGTGTGAGAAGTACTTGCTCTAAGTGATCACATGCACCACACGTACTCACCACGGTAAACACTGGGGCTACACTGGCCAACGTGGCCTGAGAGACGTCGGACGTTCTTAACCGGTGCATTTCACCTGAAGAGTGAAGCAGAGAATTCCCTGTGAGCACACGCCTGGTTTTCACATGTAGCTTAGACACCACGCTCATGGTGTGTGGTCCTCACACTGTTTTGCTATTTTTTGAATCTTTTCCTAGAGGGAAAAAGAAACATTTGTGCATTCTAATATTTGCAGGTGATTATGTTCGGCTTAACAGGGAATGATTTAAATATCTTTTCTGCATGATTTGATAAGGCTCTTCATGCAAATTATTTGGTAGATGTATTTCAGAAAACAGATCCCAGTACTGCTGAGTTCTCAGCGTTCCAATACCAGGATTATTTGCTTGACCTGTAAGTCATGCAACCTACAAGCTTTACTTCTTTGTATTAACTTATTTTCCACAGAAACACTTTATTGTCACTGCTTATAAAATAGCCACCTGAACTGGGATGCAGACCTCAGTGAACTGGAATGAAGACAAATTTTATTTGAAAATAAATTTCAAACGTGGTTAGACTGAGTTGCGGTGAACTCTGAAATACTGTCAATTTAGTATCTAACAAAAACACTGTCTAAAATAATAAACGTAAGGGGAGTGGGCAGCAGTGTAAAAATGCTACCAATTATTTCATGCTTCCACAGTAATGCTACTGAATCCACAGAATGTGCAGACACATCCTCAGTTCTGATCTTACTCCGTCCCGCTATGCACTTTCAATGACTCGTGGAGTTGGTTAGCGGCTGAGGCTTGTTACCCTTTTGCAAAATACAGACAGGTGAACGGCAGAGCATAAATCAGCAAGTGCTGATCAGTCACGTGAAGCGCTACCAGGGTGAGGTTCTGGATCTCAGTGTCCTAAAGCATTAGATGGGCTGAACCTGGGGTCGATCCGACTCAGGCTCTCGACGAGCTGGGAAGGGGGAGGTGCTTGGCTGCGTGGGGGGCACAGCTGAGAACACTCATCCCACGACCGTGCGGTGGTGAGAAGCCAACACTTAAATGCCGCTCGTTTCGCGGCAGTGTCGGCACCACCTTATCCCACGGGTGGAAACGTTAATGGTGAAACATCCTACGTCCGCGTCCTCCTCCCGGCCTCCCGACCCCTGGCCGTCGGCTGCACTGGAAACCCACGTCGGATCTTTCTCCGAGCAGCTCTTACCGCGAAGTCTCCCTTTCGAGTGCGTTCCCACCCGTTACCTGAGCAAATGTCACCGCGCCCGCGAGGAAGAGGTAGGTGGGAGACAGGCAGGAGAAACTAAGGCAAACATTTCGGGTGAATGAGCCCAATCTTGATGACTAAGGGTGAATGTGGTTTTCAAAGCCGAAGCTGCCCGGAGCACTCGGGCGGAGAGCTCTGCACAGGGGACCGCAAGAAGTGGCCGGGAGTCGGGCCAGGGGCGGGCCCGGAGGCCGAGGACTCGCTGCGGCGCCGGGCAGGCGGTCGAGCAGGGGCCCGAGGTCACCGCGGGCGGGCGTACCTGCCAGGCGGGGCCCGCAGGGTGCGCTGGGCGACGAGGCCCGGCTCCCGCCGAGGAGTCCGGCGGCGCGCCCGGGGGTCAGGCCCCAGGCCAGGGCACACAGACTGCGCCGGGGCGGCCCGACCGCGCGCGGCAGGAGCCGGCGCAGGCTCCGCAGGCATTCCATGGCGCTGCAGCGAGGCGGGGGCAGAAGCGAGAGCCCGGCCTGTCATTCCGGACGCTGGCTGATCCGCGGCCCCGCGCGACCCCACGCGGGCGCCGGAGGTACGGCCGTGCCTACTGCGCCTGCGCCTCACTTTCCGCGCATGCTCGGGAGGGAGCTTAGGGCGCGCTCTCGTCCCGTACCTGTGACGTAGGAGGGACGGGCTCCGGGTGGGTGGGGCGCGTTTACCTGCACCAATCAGGCTGTCAGCCCCGATTTGACCCTGGAGGCCCTTGTGTCGATTATTTCTATTATCGGAAGACTTTCCCATTCTCGACTTTATTGGTGGCATCCCTAGGTTTCTCTTGACTTGTTCCTCTGTTCCCTGCATGTCTTATAACTTGTGGGCGGATTCAGGTGGACTTGTTTGGAATGACTGCTTCATGGGGGCAGTTTTCTTCATTGGGAGGAGGCTGATGTCTGTCTCTTTTTTTAAGGACCCTGACGTCCGTCATTCCTTCCGCACCTCTAAGCCTGAATGCTTCTAGAAAGGGAAATCCCTCCAAATCTTCTCAAGACAATCAATGAGGCTTTATTTTAGAATTATTGTGAGCTTAATAATATAAACATACTTGGTGTATTTCAAGAATAGGATAGGTTTTGTGTGTGTTTTTTTTAGATGCACGTTTTCCCTAAGGACTGGTGGATATGCAGCAAGGGGTGTATTTGGCGTGAGCCGTGAAGGGGGCAGGCGCCTGGCGACCTGGCCAGCTGCGTGATCTGAGGTTCTGACCAGGAGCCGACACCCTGCTGGGAGCTGCTTGGGAAGTTGGTCTGTTGCTACAGCAGATTTTTAAGAAATTTCTATTTTAAAGACTGGATTTGAAATGTATATATTTGGCTTGAGACTCTTCCTTTCTACCTGAGGTTTATGTCTTCCTTTCAACCTTAAAATGTATCTCTGTTAGTCTCAAATACTCCTCCCTCTCCATTTGTATATCACTCCCTTCTGTTCTAGTTCTAGCCTCGATATTAACTAGAAAAATCTAAAATAAGTTGCCGTATTTTGTTTCTTTAAACCTTTTCCTGCTTTCTCTAGGGAGTTGAAATTGCTTGTCCACTCATAAACTCCTCCTCAGCTGCACCTGTTTAGCTGCACCCATGTTATTAAAAAGTAACATTAATGAATATTCTAATTCTTCCATTTTATGCCTAATAGTTCTTAGTTTCATAATATACTTTTCTGATCATATCGCTAGTGTCATCTCTCATTTCTTAGCTGTCTGTCATGCTTACAAACCTCGGCCCACCAGCTCTCACAGCTGTTTCAGATGACAGGTGCCGCTCCGTTGTGGTCTTGTGAGAGGAGCTCCCTTCTCAGACGTATAGTTATCCGGCCGTGGATTCCTGCTCCCCTGGCATGTGGGCTACTCTGATGGCCACTCCTCCAGCCAGGTCCGGACAGGACACAGTCACCTGGTCGCCCTGGGGGTGTGGAGGAGGGGAAGCCAAGGCTCTGCCGTTGTTTTAACTCTACTGACCTTTGAATGGTAAAAGGTGGGTAAGGGCTGTCCCCAGGCAACGTGGAGAGAAGAGCAGAACCTGCGATTCGTTTAGCGCACTGCCTGCGCTGGCACCTGAAGGCCGACTTCAGCCCCACCCCCCGCACCCCAAGGTGTTAATTCTTGTACTTCCCTGGCACCTGTGGCTCCCTGGTGACTTGGATGTCTCTGGGACAGGCCGTGGGAGAGTCCTGGTGGAAGCCGCCCGGCCTGAGCCTTGAGACCCACCTGGAGAGCGTCTGCGGGCGTGTCCACTCTCAACTCTGTGCCCTGCCATTCGCTGGTTACATCGCCTGTCCTGTGCCTCAGTTTCCCTCTTATGCAGAATAGGGAGAACAATCGTCTCTGCTGTGTGGATTCTTCAGTAATGCCTTCAAAGCAGAACAGAACCTGGCACAGGTGAGAGCTACTTGCCCATTCGTGGAGGATCACACGATTGCACCTGCCTTCGCCCCTTGTGATGGGTTGGCTAAGGCTTCCTGCATCCTGCTCACGACTGTGTGGGACCCGCGGTGGTCGAAGAGGACGGCAGCTGGGGGTGGGGTGGGGTGGGGGGGCCTCTCCCCCACAGGGCCAGACTCTGCGGAGCGACCCTAGAGGGTCCGCGCTCGGAGGCCGCCGCCAGGGGGCGCTGTGCCCATGCCCGCCGCTCTGCCCCAGGTTCTCCTGCTGCCGTGGGCGCTGTGTTGGCCCCCCGTCCTGGCCCAGAGCTCAGGATGCGGTGCCTGGGCGCCGAGAGCCTGGTGAGTGCAGCCCCCGGGGGAGGGAAGGGACCCTGGGGCGGGACTCGGGGGCAGAGGGGCTGCTGCTCGGGCCCTACTTTCACGCACCTGTCCCAATCCGCGCAGATAAAGCCCCGCCTGTCGCGCAGAGCCCTGCGGATCATGGGAGGGGGGCCGGGTTCAAGGGGACTCGGACCCCTCTGTGCTGGGCGTAGGCTGGGGAGAGGCTGGCCTAGGGGCACCTCCAGGTGTACCACCAGGTAGGGATTGGGCGACTGGTGTTTCCAAGCTCCGTGAAAGCTCCAGACGGCCAGGGCACAAAGCAAACAAAGTTTCTCTGAGCAGTCTTTCAGTAAGTTTGGGTTTTGTTTCCAGGTAAGTTCGGATCACCCATATGGTGATTTATCCCCCATTTTTTCAACTTTCCCTTTTTTCCTGGAAGGTTTCTGCAGAGAGAACCCCCGGGCAAAGAGAGTGGAGGCCTCAGATTTATAGGAAATGCACAGACACGCCGTGGTTGTTCCTGTTCTTTCTCTTTTGGACGGGATTGGTAAGCACGGCTGCCTGGCGGGGAAGAGGCCTGCGTGTGCGGGCCCCGCACGACTGCGCGGTGATGCAAATCGCATGCCTGGGCCTTTCCTGGGGAAGCCAAGGGAGGGGGGGTGTCGGTACCAGGTGAAAGCTGGTGCTGCAGTGAGAGACGCCTGCCACTGGGCAAAGTAAACACCTGTCCTGGGGGTTCGGGGCAGGTGTGTCAGCCTCCCGGTCCGCTCACCTGGAGGGGCTGCCTTTTCCTGCAGGGCGTCCCCGCCCGAGGCCCCATTAGGAGATGGCTCACCCGTTGCAAAGGGGTTGTTTGTATAGTCCGTGACCACCTCGGCCCCCAAATTAAAACATTCCTCGAGTGTTTGCTGTTCCTTCGACACAGGAAAGTGCAAGGTGAGCCCAGAGTGAGCGTGTCCTCAGCTAAGAGGAGAACACTCACATTCTTGGGATGTTGTGTTTAGCAGCTGGCAGGGAAGCAGGCCTGCACTGCAAACCCTCCAGTTAGCTAGGTGGTTACTTTTGTTCCCCCGGCTTTATTCCTAGTTTCCAGGCATGTGATCGTGGGTAGACCTGGCCAGGGTGTGCCATCTCCATCCCGGGCAAGTCCGAGGGATGCTGCATTGGGAGGCTTTGCTACCGATTTTAGAGTTGCTGGGGGCCGGCAGGAAACGCCTCTCTCGGCCTTCAAAGACCGCGCTCCCGGAGGGAGGCAAACACCTGCTGCCTGGTGGGGCTTTAAATTATAAAGCCCAACAGTAGCTCCCAGAGAGTGACTACCTTTGTTGAAAAGAATTAAATCTGAGTAGTCCTAAAAGACCGTGCATCTCCTCCCCATGCCTGTTTCTTTAGCAAAACACTTACGGTTGACTTCCCAACTGGCTTCAGACTGGTTGGGACTTGGAGGTGTGACCAAAGTTCTGTGTGCTGTGTGTTTCTGGGCCCTTGGAGCTTCCCACGGGTGGCTGGTGTGGAAACGCAGGGAACCTGTCCTGTCTGCACCTGGCGGCTTTGACCTTGGGCTCTGTTGTTGTATTTAAGAGTCTTCTTCAGCCCCGCCATGGTTCTAACCTAGTACATCACTGCCGGACTCTCAGCCCAGCGGCTGTCTGGGGACATCACAGCCTGAACCACGACGAGCCACTGAGAGGTGGCACAGAGCCGGAAAGTGCTCTGAAATGGCACGTCATCTGCAGAATAAACCTGAAGGCTTCATTATGTCTGCGTTTCCTCCTTTAGATCTGAACAATGAGAGATCGTCTTTAGCTGACTGGCTCTTAGCATCTTCTACGACATATTGAAACCACAGACATTTAAAACCTAAAAAGGAGTGGTTTTTTTGCCTCTGCTGGGCAGCGTTCCCAGTCTTGTGACGTCCTGACCTTGATGGCATGTGACAGGCTGATTCCTGGTGGTGCTGCCCCAGGCGAGGGCCGGGGTGAGCAGCAGGGACGGATGGAAAGGTGCCGGCCTGGGTTACGTTTGCAGAGGGCCCGCAGCACTGAGTCTCAGGGTCGGGCTGTCTGCTCCACTTCCCCCCGGGGCCCTCTCCCACCCCGCCCTTTCCACCTCATCTTCCAGACTCCGCTTTGCTCTCCCCCAGCACCACTGGCCGTGCCCTCCGACCTGGCGTGCGCACTGGCTGAGTCTCCTGTCACCTGGAATTACAGTGATGTGATTGAAATTCGACGTTCGGGTGGTTTAAAGTGGTAGCGATGTGGCAGGGACCCAGGATTTCCCAAATCCACCCCCCAGGCCCCTCCCATTCCTCCTCATGAGCTTCCCACAGGAGGCATTAATGTCAGCAATGTGGGACAGCGGAAAATGCCACTTTGTCATTAGGTCTCTGGGGAGCTGGACAGAAGCGTGGGACCTGCCCCTGCCCGGCCAGGATCGCCGCACGTCCACGTTGGGCAGGCAGGAGAGGGTGCTGGGCCGGGTCAGCCGGCGTGCCGGCCTGGTGGGCATGAGGCCCACCCTCACCCAGGAAGTGAGGGCGTGACCGCTCCACCAGCAGAGGTGGCCGGCCTCCTGGGGTCTCCCGGGGCGGGGGGCAGGGGATGCCGAGGAGGCCCTGGGCGGTGAGGCCCCTTCCTGGACAGAGGCCCGCACCCTGCTTATCTTCCAGGCTGGGCCTCTTGAGGGGGGACTCACCTTGTTCAGCTTTCTGGCCCCCAGTAACAGTCTCTGGCTGGCACTGGGCACCTGAAGAGCGTTGTTTTGGTTTCTAAGCTAATAATGAGTGCAGAGTACCTGGGATGTTTGGCTCCGGACAAGTACCTTTGAACTACGGCATCGCCCGGTGTTTTGTTGAAGGTGTACTGTCTGCCCTACCCCCTGAGTGCCACGGTCCGTCCTGAGTGCTAGATGGTGTTCGGTGCATTGCACGCTGATCGCCGAACTCACGACACGAGTTCGTGCGAGGGGACACCCACACTCGGTCTGGTGGGCGGCCTGTCAGTGCCTGTTATGGGACTGAGGTTGAGGTGAAACTTCACACGTTCCACATTCAGCATGAAATTGGATAAAAGTGACTCTGCGTTGCAAGATGCTCTTGTCTCGCAGAATTCCTGAGGGTTCGTGTGTGTATCACCTGTGTTGCCTCACCCCTTGAGGGTCAGAGTTTTTCATAAGACAAAAGGAAAAGCGGGGGGAGATGGGGAGGAGGGGGAAGGAAAGGAAGGGAGGAAACTTGGGAAGAAGGAAGGGAGAGGGAGGGAGGAGGGATGGATGGACGAGAACCCAGGGAAAGAGGCAGCACAGCCCTCGGGCACTTAGATACAAACCGAGGTGTCCTGTGCGCTCGGGGGTCAGAGCAGCCGCACCCTTGCCGACCTCGCTGCTGGAGAAGAGGGGTGCAGCGATGCTGGGGAGTCGGCCTTTGACCCGGCCCCGTTTGGGCCAACGTGCGGGGTGGGGGCCTCCTCAGCCCCGAGGCCAGGCTCTCACGGCCGCCCGGTGTCCCCAGGTGTTCATTGCGGGCTACTCCGTGGTGGCGGGGGCCCCAGGAGGACTGCTGTTCGGCCACGACAGCTTTGGCAACACGTGTGGCAAGGAGAACCCCCCGGTGGAAGGGGCCCCTCTTTCAGGGCAGGACATGACCCTAAAAAAGTAAGTGCTCAAGTACGTCCCCAGCCCGTAGCAGGGCTGTGTTCCCCGTTGTGTGTGCATCGGTCATTTTGAGCCTGCAGCTGTGTTCCTGTTCAAAACTCTTGAGCCCGTCTCACAAAAGGGAAGGGGGTGTGTGGCGGGAAGGACATGGGTTTTAGGCCCAGCAGCCCTAAGATCGAATCCAGCCTCTGCTGCTTCTCAGCTGTGTGACCTCGGGCAGACTACTTAACCTCTGTGAGCCGAGTGTTCATCCTTGGCTTATCACACCCACCTCACGAGGCTGTTTTAAAGATCCAGAGAGACGCTGGAGCTGGGGTGGGGGGGTGGGGCATGGTGAGGGGTCCGTGGCAGCTGCAGAATACCAGGGCCACGCTGGGCACTACCGGACCCTTCCAGGTCGCCGTGGCACATTTAGGAGCCTGGTACCACAGGTTTCTGAACTTTTCCTGAAGTGCACTATATGTATCCCACACCCAGGGGTTTGGCCCCCCACTTCCTGGTACCCTGCCCCCCTTTCTCCTCCCCCAATTGGAGGGAAAACTGCTGTGGAACCCCTTGTCCCAGTCCGTCTGTTGGTGGGCCACCCACAGGGCTGTTCCCCCGGCTGGGTGTGGGGCCTGGGGCCGGGACCTGCCGCTGCTGCCCTGAATGTGACCCCTGTAGCAGGTGGCCGTCCCTTGGTTCTTGTGCTCAGGGCCCAGTGGCTGGGCAGCCACAGGGGGCAGTGGGGGGGGTCTCAGGAGTCTCCTGGCCGCCACTCCCCCTGCCCTGCCTCCCGTCTCTGAGCTCAGCTGCTCTCTGCAGTGCAGGTGGGTGCTCTTGGGAGTAGGGGGTGCTGTGGGTTTAGAGCGGTTTGAGCACGGGCCCCACCTTCCCTGCACCTCTGCCAGCCCCCCCACTCCTCAGGGGCACCCCCAGGTGAGGGCTGCTGTCACCCCCAGAACACACTGGCTCGGGAAAGGGAAGGTGGTGAACCCAGGGCGGGGCCCCCAGCAGTGGGACGCGCCGCGTGGCCCGGCAGCGCCTGTGCTGGATCCTGCCGAGGCCTTTAACCACGAGGGCTGCTCTGTCACGCCCCTGCTGTGTCCTGTCTCTCCTAGACACGTGTTCTTCATGAACTCCTGCCACGTGGAAGTCGAGGCTGGGCAGCCAGGTCCCACCACCCTCTGCGTGTCCAGCTGCCCCGATGAGCAGCTGGACACCCTGGAGGAGGTGCAGCTGTTTGCCAACAAGAGCGGTAGGCACCCGGGGCTGGGGGGTGCGGGTGGGCCCTGCCGGGTGCAGGAGCCGCGGTGGGGTGACCCGGGCATGCCGGCACCGCTTGCTCTGGAACGGTGGACGCCGTCCTTTGTGGGGGCCTCCTCTTGTGTGGAAAAGGCCACACGAGAGCGTGACCTCTTGAGCTTGTTCGACTCCATTCAGGAGAACCCGGATTCACCCGAAGCTCTTGCAGTTCTCCGCTCGCTGCTGGGGAGCGATCCTCCAGGGAGCGTAGCGTAGACGGCCCGAGGCAGGGTCAGGCCGGCCACAGACGGCTGTGGCCCGTGGGCACCGCCGGTCTGAGAGAGGCGCCCGCGGGCTCCAGGTTGCATTGCCAGTGAGTGCGCTCTTTCCTCGGAGCGCTGGGGCCCGCGGCTCCTTTCTCTGAACCGCGGGACGCTCGTAAGCCGTACCAAACGTGTGTGGCCATGATCCCTTGTTCTGCATGCATATTGCAGATTCGAGCTCTGGGGAGGGGACAGCCACAGGGAGGGAAGAGGCCCCGGCCAGTTCTGTCTGCCTGTGAGAGTACCCAGCCTGCGCAATAAATAACCTTCGATCGTCTCAGGACTGACCGTGTAATGACAGTGCCAGTCATTTCCGCTGTGAATTTGAGGTTCCAGAGAGGGAGGACCTCGGTCGGCCTCAGGTGCTACGTGTGTTCTCTGGGGCGGGACCCCCGCAGACCTGTTTCCTGGGTCAGAGTGGCTGGCTCTGTCTCTGCCCATCCTTCTCAGAGGGCTGTGGTTGCTCACTGGCCCCCGCGAACATGGGCATCAGGTAGAGGATGCTGACTCTGGTTTCTGTTTCCAGGCTCCTTCCTGTGTGTTTACAGCTTGAGTCCCGTCAACTACACCCAGGACCCGAATGCAGACGCCCTGTGCCCCAGGCTCCCAGTTCCTCCAAGGTAAAACCTTCCGTTCTTTCCCCTGGTCCATCACTGGAGCTGATTGGGTGCCTGCCACGTCTGTCACTCTCCCAGGTATTGTGGGCGGGGCAAAGGAGAGGGCTGGGGGAGCCTGGGGAGGCAGGCGTGGGTCTGCAGAAGGTCAGAGATAAACTGCATCTGGGCATCTGTAAGGGGCAGTGGGGTAGGAACCTGCTAAACAAGGAGAACACGCAGCACTAAGGGTGCACGTGGTCCTCAGAGGGCAGCGCGCTGGCAGAGGTGACCCAGGGTAGGGTTACCTGAGCCGGTGCTGTTGTAAGGAGGTTACTGTGTGTTCTTTCTACTTAAACTTTGTTACAAAGTAGACATTGTTGGCTTTCGCTACTTTGTTGCAACCAGACGTTTTCTGTGGTTTTTTAGAAGAGTTTGCGTATTTATTCACATGGTAATATTCTGCACCTTCGTCTAAAAATGTTTGTATGTTTTCCTTGAAAATCCCATGCCTCTTCTTGCTACGTTACATTTGTAATCTCGTGGTTGGGATGTTGAACCCTGGTACCGGACGACCAGGGTGTGATCAGAGGCGGTACTTTTCAGCGCTGTGCTCTTGAACAAAGGGTTTAACTCCAACTTCTAGTTTCCCCCTTGCAAACGGGGAGGGGGAGGAATCACACTCCATCACTTATCCGCTCAAAGCCGTTTACAAAGTGAGGCCCGTGTGCCAGGCATGCCTCGTAAAGCAGGGAACGTGGTGGGAGCAAGCGACGCAAAGATCGTGACTTCACGTGGCTTCTGTTGTAAGAGGGGACGCAGAGGAGTGTGTCCACGTCTGGAGGCGGGGCGACCGGGTGGACAGGCAGCTGGGGCGGGTGGCGGGGGTGTCCGCGGCGTAGAAGTAAATGAGGGCGTCAGTCTCCGCTGTGAACGTGACATCCGATCAACATTTGCAGGCAGTGAGAGCAAGATGCAGCCGTCTGTGGGGGAGCCCTTACGGGTGGAGGTGAGAAACGGACTAGGTGGGTCGGTGAAGTGGCCACAGAGGCAGGTCCTTCCGAGAGCAGCTCTCGGGACCGCCTTCCAGGGTCAGTGAGGGCAGGGCTGGCGTGTGGCGGCCCCTGTCACTATGTGGGGAGTGGAGCTGTAGGAGGAGGTGGCGGTTGCTGTGCAGGGCAGAGGGCCACTCAGGGCGGGTGGCTGGAGGCAGGGCCATTGCCAAGGTGAGGGGGGAAACACGGTGAATGTCACTGCCGTTCGGGAGGCCGAGATGTGCAGGGGGACATGGAAACTGAATAGGTTGAAATGAGTAAGACCTCAGGGCAAAGTCCCTGAGAAGTGAGGACAAGTTAAGGAGAACAAGGCATTCGGCCAACTGTCGGGTTTGTCCAGCTCTCGGTCGGGACCCACAGTGAGAATGTTCCCCCCAACCCCGTAGACACACCCCCGCCTGCGCACTTGGGGGCGTGCAACAGAAGTCCCACAGGGCAAGGCTTCCCTTACGTGCATGGCGCACACTCATAGTTCCTACTCTTTCCTTCTTAGAAACTTATTTATTTTGAAAGAGAGAGAGAGACATGGATTTGCTGCTCCACTTGTCAGTGCATTCGTTGGTTGATTCTTGTTTGTGCCCCAACTGGGGACTGAACTTGCAACCTTGGTGTGTCAGGACGATGCTCTAAGCAACTGAGCGACCCGGCCAGGGCTTTCGAGAAGGACTTTTAAACGAATGCTCTGTGTGACCGTCCCCGAAGGAGGAGTGGAGAGAGGAGGGGGCTTCCGAGGGTCGCTCTGACCCCCGCTGCATTTGTTCTGCGCTGACCGTAGAGGAACGGCGGCTGCCCCTCCCCGGGAGGCTCACAGCTTGACGCCGGTGATGACAGCAAGCCGCTGTGGAGCCTCGGTGCTTGCCAGGCAGGCGCTCTCCGAAGCCCTTGCGGGGTACCCCTTCTTCAGGGCCTCGCGCAGCCTCCGTGCCCTGGGCGTTGTTTTCATTCCTGTGGGCAGCAGGGACAGTGCGGTGGCGCGGGCAGCCAGTGGCGTGGCTGCGTCCGGAGCCAGGCAGCGCCACGTTGGTGTCGGTAACCCAGGGCCAGCCGGGTTTGCTTTGCCTGGCAGATAGCCTCCTTGGGCTCCCACCGAGGTTGGGGGGCCTGCCATGTGTCCTGGGGTCACCGTTTTCTGTCTCTTAGCCAGCCTAGCTGAAACCCGTACACGCGGACCTTTCCGATCCTAACTTTGCAAGTGGAGGCAGACCGCTGGCTGGCTGGCCCTTCCCGGACAGAGTCGGGGACGAGCAGTAGCCCTGGGGCTGCCAGGGTTTCCTTCTCCTGCGCAGCGCGGGCTCGTTTCAGACCGGGAACCACCGCACTTCTCGGGAAGGGCTGTGCCAGGAGTGAGAAGCCCGGAAACCTGAGAAGAGCGGCCACAGGGCCAAGGAGCCCTTTCTGAACACCTCCTCCTGGCTACACCAGTGGTTTCTTCTCGTCTGTCCGTCCCGTGAGGGGGGCGTGCCCCTCGAGATCCCTGGCCGATGTCAGGGAGGTTCCAGCTCCTGGGCTCGAGCTTCGAAGAGCAGCCAGAGACCGAGGAGCCGGTCGGGACCAGCAGAGCCGTCCCAGCCGGTGCTCGGCGCCACGTCGTGTCTGGAGCCCGTGTGTCCGGTCCCCTCCAGCCGGTCCCAGGCCCAGCCTCCCCGCTGGGTGCCCACACACGTCACTGCGTTGTTAGGTCGGGTGAACTCCAACAGGGTCGCCCAGACCCACCGTCCACTGTGCAGTTTCTCCCTGCAAGTCTGACGCGGAAAGGGAAAGCTGGCGCAGAGAGGAAACCGCGGTCTGTGGCCAACAGGCCCCCCGCCCCGTCCCAGCCGCTGAGGTCACAGCGGGCAGCTGGGCAGCCGCCCAGCAGGGGGGGCCCAGGCCCCGCCGGCCGCCCCTCGTCCCCAGGGCAGGGTGGCCGTTCCTCACCGGCACAGGCGACTCAGCGCCCAGAAGGCGCGAGTCAGCACGCCGTGTTGACAGAAGTCACAGAGCCGCATTCGGGAGAAACCGATGGGACGACGCTGCGTCTGTGTCGGGCCTCACTCGCCAGAAAGGCCACACGAGCGTTCGGAACACACTTGCTTTCAGGGCGGTTCAGACTCAGCGGCGCTGGGACTGCTTAGTGGTAGAAAAGGAGACGCCGAGGTTTGAGGTTGGAGAGTGGGAGATAAAAATCACTGCTCTACAAGTGGTCAGAAAATCAACCGGAAACCACAAACGACAAGGGGGATGTGCTTTAGATGATAGGAAACCAGGGTCATACACTGAAATCTGTAGCATTCATATAAAAGATTAATATCTCTAATTCATAAGAGGTCTTACTAATCAACTTTTAATAGACCCAATTCTCAATATAAAAATGAGATAAGAATATAGATGGTTACTTTGAAGAAAAAGCACAATGTTTTCAAAACATACTGTTAAAAGAGGCTGGAGCTCCATCAAGCTAGGGGAAAATTTTATGTAAGACTCTTAAAAGTTTTTACTTGGTCGACCAGCACCATCTCTGGAAGGTTTGATCATGTGTTGTATTAGCTGTGGGGAACCGGCACTTTGGTTGCTGAGACGGTGAGGGCGACTCATCCATGTTCATCAGCATGAACGTGCGACCTTTTAACCAAGCGTTCTGCTCCTGGAACCACAGTTGACTGAGAGGACATCGGCTGGGGCTCGTTCACGGCAGTGTTTATCAGCGGGCCGGACTGAAAACCACGGCTGTACCAGAGGGCCGCTCAGATGAGTTACAATGTAGCATCGCTGTAACACACTGAGCTCCTTGCGAGCTGAAATAACTCAGAACTTTCTCAGCGGGGGAGAGGCGCCCGAGAAACGGGCAGTGAGTACCATGCTCACACGGACTGCCGAGCGCTCCCTGCCTCAGATGGGAAGTGAGGCGAGTGTCCGCCCCGGTCCTTCCCCTCGGCGCTGGAACGGGGGTCCCGGGAATCGTGGCCCGGTCAGGACAAGGGGAGAAAGGGTGGGATGAGGCCCTTGTGAGTTATAGGCAACCTAATTACTTACACAGAAAATCGGAAGAAGTCAGTGGAGTAACTGTGAAGCGCGTTTAGCAAAATCACAAGATACAGGATGAGACTGCATTTCTGTCCATCACCAGCAAACAAGCAGCAAATGCTTTTTTCAAGTCCGTCTGCAGCCACATCAGAAAACGTAGACTCTTTAGGGATAAATTTAACAGAAGACACGGAAGGTCTTCATGGGACACTTGGAGCCGTTGCTGGGAGACCCGAACCCCTAAGTAAGTAGAGAGACGTTCCTTAGTCTCGGATCGGAAGTTTGTCCTATTTGTTAGGGTGTCACCTCTCCCTCAATTGTTCTGTAGACTCAACACAATCCGCTCAGTGTAATGTTTGGGGAAACGACAGGTCTGTTCTACAAAATACGGACACGCTAAAGACCTCGGATCATAACACATCTTATGGAAGAACAAAGTTCGAGGGCTCCATCACCTGATTTCAAGGCTTAAAGTAAAGTTCCAGCAGTTAAGACAGCGGTGTTGGAAAGAGAACAGACAGACGGACACGTGGGAGGGACAGAGCGCCCAGAAACGGAACTACACGTGCATGGTCGGTGACCTTCCCGAAGGCACCGAGGCGCTCTCACGGGGGAAACAAGTCTCTCCGACGTGACGCGTGGGGCAGGAACAGTGGACAGGCGTGAGGGGAAGTGACTCTGGGTCTGGTCATTGTCATGAGGTCTCGCAGCTGACATAACACTCGGAATGAATTTGAGACATCTGAGACCTGGATGTAAGGCCTGGGGTTCTGGTGTTGCCGTTGGTTTTGTGTCTGAGAAGGGCCAGGGCGTGAGTGTCAGGGTGTCAGGTCACTCCCAGGGTGTCTCCAGGTGTCTGGTGTCCAGGGTCCCCAGGGTCACGTCCTCTCCAGAGGCATGGGCCCGCCGCCTCGGTAGCAGCAGCTGAGGGGTTCTCCGCATGCAGGGGCTAAGCCTCTGTCTATGACTGCATGTCTTACGCTTTCTCGGTTGTTGGGAAATTTCAATAAACATCTTTTTTAAAGATAAGTAATTAAATCTTTTATTTTTAGCAAACCTTTCCCCTTGCTTAACCGGTGCGTCCCTCAAACACCAGAGTGCTACTCCCGGTTCGCATCTGTCCTGCTAAACGACGCCGACGCCCTGCACCGGACCCTCAGTGGAGTCATGTGGGGAAGGGACACGGTCTTCGGCCTGTGCGTCCTCGCGTTAGGTAACCTCCAGTTAGTTTTGCCTCACGACCACGCGTGGACTGCCGGGTCTCTCGCCCCGTGCCAGCGGCGCACTGAAAATTCGCCTCTTGACTTCAGTTGAAAGCTTCCCTTTGTGTGCTTTCTCTTTAGATACTTTCCGTGTTTCAGGTTCGAGAGGGAGAGGGGACAGTAACTGGGGCAGGCCAGCGGGCTCTCTGCCAGGAGGCCTCCCTAGGCGGGGCCGCGTGACCTCGGTCTGCCCCAGTTACTGCCGGCCCCGTGAGGACGGGGGTGCACAGCAGACGGCCAGTTCACGCACTGGCCGTGAAGAGCGTAGTTTTGGGGGCACCAAGTCACACCTGTCTTCTGCCCGTGTGCCCCTCCCTGGAGGCAAGCCGGAGCAGTGCCACGGGGCCGTGCCACGGGGCCAGCCTGGGGGAGGGGTGGGGAGTGGCACCTCCAGGTTAAGTAGACGGCCTTGGCCCGATGGGTCCGGCCCCCCGAGGACCGTCCTTGCTTCTGGTTGTAGGCAGGGCAAGGTCTTGAGCCAGGACATGCCTCCCCCGGGCCTTTCCGGAAGCGGCGACCCACCTCTTAGCCCTTCGGCTTCCCGTTTTCTGAGCCCCGAAAGGTTGCAGGCCGGGTCCCCAGTAGGGGGCATGGGAGAGGCAACCACACACTGTTTCTGTCTCTTCCCCTCTCTCTAAAAATGAATAAATCTTAAAAAAACCCCAACGATATGAGGACACTTAAGTACAAAGTCAAAAGACTTAAGTGCGATTAAAAAAAGAAAGTCAAATGGCTCATTCGGACTTAAAATGAAAAGTAAAGGTTTGGGTGTTTGGAAATAACACCTGCGTTAAAAAATAAGTTCAAGGAGAATGTGGGCCCACCGGGAGCCGGCGTCCTTGGCCACCGGCCGCGTGGGGGCCGCAGTCCTGGCTCGAGGGAGGCGGGGCGGCCCCTGTCCCCACGTGTGGGGTCGCCGCACTTCCTGCCTTTTGCCCCCTTTCAGCCTTGTCGCTGGCTGTGATGTTGGCTTTCCGATTCATCACCGGCCTCCTGCTTCACACTTTGATTGCGCTGGTTATTTTGGGATTGTTGTGTAAGTATTTCCACTTGATTTTCCCTTTGGTTAAGTGAAAAGCCTTCCGTTGAGCACGGAACATAAAAGTTTCCATTTTTTGAGCTAAACGGGGTCTTAGAGAGTTCGCTCATCTGACCCCGCCCTTCCCTGTGGGAGATGCGGGGGCAAGCGGGATGCAGAGCCTCCCAGCGCAGCACCCGGCCTCCACCCGGGGAAAGGCCGCCCTCGCCCGCCCAAAGCCGCTTAAAGGACTCTCTGTGACCGAGCGTGCGCAGCCCCCCTTGGCGTGTGGGCGCCCACGCTGTGGGCAGAGGCTCTGAGCTGGGCGGTGTCCTGGGGGCTCCCTCCTGCGCCTGCTGTTTCCCTTTCCAGTGCTGGGTGTGGGTGCACCCAGGAGTCGGGGGCAGTGGGGTCCGGGGGGCAGCGGGGTCCGAGGGGCAGGGGCCCAAGGGAGGCCTGGGCAGCAGCTGCGCCCTCAGGCCTGGGGTACTGGTTTCCGGTCACGGGTGTAGCTGCACCTTCACTCCCCGGAGTAACGAGTGGGCTGTGCCCCTAGCCCGAGCCCCTTGGCCCCCAGGCACAGGGCGCTGCCCTGCTGGGGGATGCGCCCCAGCGCTGGTGAGGGACACTCTCCCCTACAACCAGCAAAGACCCCTGTGGACTTCCCAGTGACTAATGGGGCGTAGGTGGCCCTCAGCACCTAAATGCCGAGCGTTCGTGACCCTCAGCTATCTGCCCGTTTTGGGGGGCCACGCCGCTGACCAGGCTCCTGCAGGGCTCGCCACCCACGGAGCCCGCTGGAGGTCTCAGGCTTTCGGTCTGACGTCCTGTTGGCGCCGTCGCTCCCCCGCCCACGCCCAGGCCCCACCTGAGGACGGGGCTGCGGGGCACACCCCTGTGCTGGGAGGCCCTCCCCCGCCCCCTCCCGCGTCTCCCAAAGACGAGACCCACACCGGGGCTGGGGGGCCCTGGCCCTGCCCGGCCCCTGCAGGAAGCCCAGGGACTCGGGGCCCGCCGGTGAGCCCGGCGCGTGGTCTCCGCGTGAGGCGGAGGGGGGTGGAGGGCGGAGGGGTGGGCGCCCCAGCTCCCGCGGGTTTGCTCTCCAGTTGTCTGCGGTGTCCTGTGGTGGCTGTACTACGACTACACCGACGACCTCAGCGTGGCGCTGCACACGGAGAGGGACAACATGACCTGCCTGCTGGGGTTTGCTGTTGTGTCCACGGCTCTCACGGTAAGAGACAGCTTCCGGGAGGCGGTCACGTAGCCGCCGGAGCTCTGAATCCAGATCACGGGATTTTGACAGGACTCGGCGGGAACCCGGTCGCCCTCCACCTCGGGGGGCCGGGCGCCTCCGCAGCTGCGTAGCCCAGTTTGACCCGAGATCCCCACGCAGCGGCGCCTCGGAACCTCCGGACTCTGAGGGACAGTCCCCCTTTGCACAGCGTGCCCTCTCTCCAAGGCGGACTCGTAGCCCGTGCTCCTTCCTTGTCCCCAAACGCACCGGAACCCTCCCTGCCCCAAGTGGAGTGGCCGTGGGGTGGACGCTGCAGGTGGCCTGGGGGCGCTGTTCTCTGAGGACGGAGGCTGGGCTCCCTCCGGGTGGGACAGCTCCCGCTGCCCGGAGCACAGAGAGCCTTTGTCCCCACACCTGCGGGCTGACTGCAGGGACCTTGTGATCAGAGAGCCTGCCGCCTCCTCCCTGACCCCCCCCCCCACCCCCGCTGGAAACAGGCAAAGGCTGAGAGCCCTGGGGGCAGCGGGTGGGGCTGTGGGGGAGGTGGTGGGCCCCGCCCAGGTGCCGTTTGAGGGCTGGGGCGCGCAGAGCCACACCGGGCCGTGCAGCCAGTGACAGGCACACACGGGTGGCACGTGTCCCCGAGCCGGGCTGGCTGTGGAGCAAGGGGCGGCCGGGCCAGGGACGGCTGCTCCCACGTCCCCTCTTTCCTCTGTCCCTAAGGTTCTTCCCACTGGTCCCATCATCAAATAGACGAGAGATAGGGTAGTGAGAGGAAATAACCAAGTATGACTCCCAAGTGTGGGAACCCCGCATGGAGAGAGCCAGTGACCCCACAGGCAGGACGGGTTCAGGGGGAGAGAAGCCCTGGGCCAAGGTGCCCGGGGGCTCTCGGGGTCCGGGCAGGGGGATGGGAAGAGCATTTGGCAATCGGATGCATTTCCTGCCTTGAGGACATCAGAGGCATGCCCGTTGTTAGGGAGGAGGCCCCGAATTCCATGGAGGGCGGATGTTTCTCCTGCGCCTGAGGCTGAAGTTGCCTTTAGCTCAAAACAGTCGTTGTAGCCCAGAGGCACATCTCGAGGTGACCGTCTCTGAACCTCCTTGCCTGTTCCAGGGGAGGGAGGCAGGACAGGGGGCCAGGTCGTGTCCCCAGTGCTGGCTGGTCAGCAGAGCTCCCCCTCCGCCTCCCTCTCGCTTTCCCAGATGAGGGGGAGACGAGGCGTCCCACATCAGCAGGAAAGGAACCGAAGCAGAGGGTCACCCCCCACGACCCTCATCCTCCTCGCTCAGCTCGGAGCCCCACCTCGCTGGTCCTCCCTGACGCCCTCCTACGTGAGGGGGCCCAGCAGAGACCTGCGGGTCTCACCCGGTGGTCTGAATCCCAGGAAGACCCTCATCTGCCACCGAGGCCGTTGGGGTGGGGACATGTCCCTGTCTCCCGAGTCCTTCTGGGATGACGGGGCTTCCTGGGAAGAGGGTTGAAATCGGTTCAATGTCACCGCCAGCAGCAGCAAAAAACAAGAGTCGAGCAGCATTCAAGGCTCCCCCGGGCGGCAGACCCAGCCCAGGGAGGAGTGAAGAGCCCCAGGTGGCTGCTTAGGGCCCAGGAGAGGGACGTCAGGGCTGGGTCGCTGAGCCAGGTCCTAGACGCCCCCCAGGGCGGGGCAGAGGGACGCAGTGCTGGCCCAGGGTGTGGGGGGAGGGCGGCGCATGTGGTGTGCCAGCTCGGGGAGCCAGGCGGCGGAGGGGGGTCAGGCCCTCTGCAGGCCTCGCATGTTCCCGGGGGCTCTCAGCGCACCACGGGGGCGGGGCGGGGGAAGGCAGCTCCCCACCCCGGGGACAAGCCTCCTTTTCTCTGACTCCAGCCAGACCACAGGCCCCTTTGGGGTGGAGTGGTGTCCTGTCCGCTGTCAGTGACAGCGGCAGGGCCTCGCCCGGGGACCAGCACGTGGCAGAGGCTCCCTTTGCATTTGGGAGTTTATCTTCCTGGGCCCATTGACTGAGACGGCAGTGACGGTGGGGGTTGGTCTCAAGTCCTCTCGGTGCCTCATCCGGCTGCATAGCCAACGCGAGCCCCTCACCCCTCACCCCTCACCCCTCACCCCTCACCCCTCACCCCTCACCCCTCACCCCTCACCCCTCACCCCTC
>CM052551.1:921082-931082 GCA_028533065.1 Trachops cirrhosus
CTCTCCCCTCTCCCCTCTCCCCTCTCCCCTCTCCCCAGGCCGTTCTGCTCGTCCTGATTTTCATCCTGAGAAAGAGAGAGAAACTGGCAGTCGAGCTTCTGCGGGTCACCAACAAGGCCATCGACCGCTGTCCTTTCCTGCTGCTGCAGCCGCTGTGGACGGTCACCGGCCTGCTGCTCTTCTGGGCGCTCTGGGTGGCCGTGCTCCTGAGGCTGGGCACCGCAGGTGAGGGGGGGCGGCGCCATCCCCTCGGGGTCTCGCATGGAAGCCCTCAATGTATCACAAACCTCGGCCCACCCCTCCCGAGCAGTGAGAGGTGACCCATGCCCACAGTGACAGGGCTCGGGGCCCGGGGCCTGGTTTTGTGTGTCCGGGGAGAATAAGTTCAGGAAAGACAGAACTGTAGGAAAGATGGCAATGTGAAAGCAGCCTGTAGAGAAGCATTCGGCGGGCTGGGACTTAGCCTTTCTCCCGGGGAACGCACCGCCTGCGGCCGGAGCAGCGGCCCTCGGAGGCGCTTCCTTCCTGGAGACAGTCTCACCGTCAGACGTGTCCTCGGGCGGCGTGGCGGGCTTGGAGGCGCCGCCGTGGGTGTGATTCCTGCAGGAGCGCCTTCTCGAGCCTCGGGCTTGGGGTGCACGGTGTGGGCCAGTGGCGGGTGGGTGCTCCCCCTTCCCCAGCTCCTCTGTTGGGTGAGGGGCCCGACCTGCGCTCTGGTGTGAGCTCACTAGAGGGCGCTGCTCTCGGGGACTGTGGCCCGGCGGTTAGGAACCACAGGGCTGATGTCATCCCAGTGACTGATCAGCTTATTTTGCCCCCTAAGGCTCTAGTCACAGATGAAAGAACCCCGCTGTGGAGCTCTGGGTTGGGGGGCTCGGCAGACTGCTCTCCCTCCCCCCTCGGGGGCAAGCTGGCCCCCTCAGGGCTCCCTGCAAGACCCGGCACCTAGGGACCCACGTCCCCAGCTTCCACGGTGCCTCGGGGCAGCCTCTCCCCAGCGGGGGTGGCTAGGAGCTTGCTGGAGGCCTGCCACAGTGGGACTTAATTATTGAACAGGAATTCTTGAACTCACAATCATTACCCAGCAGGGAACCCTGGTCAAACAGGCCCAGGACTAATCAGGACACAGAGGACTCACAACAGTGACGTAAACAAAATCCGAGGGGACGTCTCTCTGGGATAAACGAAGCCCACGGAGGAGACCCCAGGCCGGCCCCGCCCTCCACAGGGGTGGACACGGGGGCTCCGACCAGCGGGTCTGAGTGCGGCCCCCGGAGGGTGGCGGGGAGGAAGGCGGTGCGCTCTGGGTGCCGGGCGCACAGCGGAGGGTGTGGCGGAGAGGGGGAGGCGTAGGTCAGGAGGGACCGGGCCTGGGGCCCTGCAGGCCTTTCTTGGAACTTGGCGTCTAATCTGAGGTGGGAAGTCACGGCAGGCTTCTCAGCAAAATGGTGGCCTGCTGGGACTCCTATTTGAATGGCAGTGATTCCGGGGCAGCGTGGGGGACAGTGGGCTTAGAACAGGGTCACGGAGGTGGGCAGGGGGGATGTGTCCGAGCCTGCCTCTGTTTTGAAGGGGGTCCTGATACATCCGTGGAGGGGTGTGAATGACAGGAGGTGGGGGCACTCCTGAGGGTTTTGGGGAGCCAGAGGAGGGGGTTGCCGTGGACTGAGGTGCGGCAAGGCTTTGGGGGACGCATCTGAGGGAAGATGGGGTCGTTTCGGGTCGTGTTCATCGAGCTGTCTTCCAGGCAGCCCGACGGGAGGTCCCGGAGGCAGGACGCCGTTTGATTTGGGTTTCCCGGAGATGTGCGTGTGGGAGCTGGGGCGTGTAGGTGGTACTAAAAACTGTGGTGTCCGAACAAGCGTGGGGAGGAGAGAGGAAACCGCAGGCTGTGCTCTGGGCGCTGCAGTGTTAACAGGTCGTGGAGACAGGAGGGGGAGGGGGAGGAACGAGCCGAGGAGAGGGAGCTCCAGGACAGGAGGCCAGCGTGGGTCACTCTGGAACCTGGGGCAGGAGACAGACGACCACGGTGCCAGGAGCTCCGATGAGTGGGGTCAGCGCGAGGGACGGACCACTGGGTCTCGCAATGTGGAGATGACCCCAGACAGCTCCGGAGAAGTGTGGGCAGTGCGCTGCAGGGAACATGGGAGAGGTGGAAGGAGTGTAGGTTGTCGTGAGGAATTTGGCAGTAGAAGGAGCAGAGAAATGGCAGGAAGCTGGAGGAGGAGAGGGAGTCCCGGGCAGATTTTTAAAAAGGACGTGAGATAAACAAGAATGATTGTGTAGAGAGGAGTATTCTCATGAAGCAAGAAAGTGGGGGAGCTTCTGGTGCCTTCAAGCCATTGAGAAAGAGGATGTGGTGGGGGGCCTTGGGGTCAGGGACCGTTTATGGTGCTGAGGGGATCAGATTAGGACCCACGCTGAGAGCGGGCAGGCGGGTGGGGGCGTAGCCTCTAGCAGGGGGCTCCTCGTTGTTTCCGTTTTCTCAGAAACAGCAGGGAAGGTCCATGCTTGGGGGGTGCAGATACGGAAAGCCTTGGGGGTCGGAGGAGAAATGGAAAATAGCCCAGAACAGACTAATGACACATGAGCTCTGAGAGTCACTCGGAGGGTGTCTTCTTTCTGATTTTTGGTTTGCCGCTTTCACTTTCCTCGAATAGCTGATGTTCAGCGTAATGCCAGCGTGCAGTAGATGCTCAATAAAGCAGTCATGAGTGTCAGCACTGGAACCCTACCTACCTGTAAGTCCACCATGGCTAGCCCCGTGCTGTACTTACTGTTCCAAGCCCCTTCCGCCTCTGACCCTCTCGGCAGCTGCTGAGTGAGTGGCAGTTAGAGCCGGGAGCGGAGCCCCAGGGCTGTGAGAAGCAGGTGACTCGGTGACGATGATCTGGGGTGGGAAAAGGCTCCACGCCCCCACACACTCAGGCTGAGATGGGTCAGCCCTGGGGGTCAGTGCAGACATGTGACTCAGCCCACGCCTGTGACCTTGCCCCGGGCTCCTGTCTGTCTGTCTATCCCCTTTACCTTTGTGGTGAGAGAACTGATGCCCAGGTGGCTTCTGACATATGTCCGAGCTGAGACTGGAGCCAAGTCCCTTCTTAGTTCAGTGTCCTTTCCACCGCCGTCCCAAGACCTGTGCATCCAGGCCTCTGTCTGCAGTTCAGGTCCCGGGAAGTTGGCTACACCTCTCAGTAGCTACATTGTAACAAACCTCAGTAACAAAGCGACTGGCCCTGTGTGGGGCCCTTGAGTGCAGGGACTCGGCCCTCCAGGAGAGGGCAGCCTTGCCCGTGAACTGGCCCCCCACCCGGTTACTTCCCAGGTGAGGCTCCAGAGGTTTGCTCACAACCTGGGGTCTCAGGCAGGGCCGTCATCCCCAGGTGGCACTGGCCATGTCTGGAGACATTTGGGGTTGGCATGATGGGAGGAGTGGAGGGGGTGCTCCTGGCATCAAGTGGGTAGAGGCCACGGATGCTGCTAAACACCCCACGATGCACAGCCCCGCCCCGGCCCCCCACAAAGAAGGACCTCATAAGAATGGCAGCTGGCAGAGAGCTGGGGGAGCCTGCACACCGCCCTGCGACCGAGCAGAGGGATAAAGGGGGGCAGCTGCCGCAGGTGCTCGGAGACAGGTGGCCAGCCCGGCCCGCAGTCACGTGGGGGCCCAGGGTCTGGAGGCCTGCTCGGCCTCGACTTCGCACCTCTGCCACTGCCACCTGGCGCCATCGTCATGCTGAGCTGGGACGCGTGTGCCTGTGCCGTGGGCGGTGCAGGGCACCCCCCTTTCCCCTCTCTGGTTCTGGGAAACAGCCTCCACCCTAAACCCAGCATGGTGTCGCATGCCCGTGCCACTGTGGTCCATCCCCGGCACCAGTGTGCTGCTTGGCGGAGGCTGGCCGACCCAGCCCCCCAGCTCTGCCCCTCAGCCCGCGTCCTGGGGACCGGGTTGCTCTTCCGAAACTCGCCTGCTCTGGCACAGCAGCAGCACTCGGCAGGGCCGCACCTGAGACAGGGACGCACTGCACGCCAGAAAGAGCCCAGTGTCCCGTAAATGTCAGCGCCCCCCTGCAGGGCTGGCTGCCCGCTCTTCCTCACAATGCGACTCTTGTTGGGCGGCGCCCGGAGTGGGGACCACGGACGGTGCAGCCGGAGCCCATCTGCCCGGCGGCCACGCCTCGTCTCCACTTCCTGAGCCCAGGCGCTTCCGTGAATGTCAAAGACGCCGGGACTGTGGACCTGAAAGCAGTCTCCAGCCACAACCGGAAACAGGGAGCTATCTTTGAATGCCGCGCAGGCTGTAGGCCTCGCCAAGGACCAGAGGGCCCCCCTTCCTCCCGGGGTTTACTTAAAACGCGGAGCGGAGGACTTCTAGGAGTCGCACAGGGTGCAGAGCTGGGCTTTGGATCCAACAAATGCAGATGGAGTGGAATCAAATTGTGGGGCTAAGTCTGGGGCTTTCTAGATGGAGGCAAGCAAAACAGAGGACACCCCCACGAGAGGCAGGGTGTAGGGTCGCCTTGCAGGCCCCGGGCTGACCTGGCACCGCGCTCCTGAAACAGGACGATGATACTCGTCACCAGTTTGGAGTGAGGTTCCCGGGGCCCAGGTCCTGCAGTAATCACTGACTGGGGAGTCTCCCTCAAACTGCGCCAGGGAGGGGGTGTCCGGGGTGAGGAGGCCCAGGCTCCAAGAGGCCAAGCGGCTTGACCAGGCTCCCGGGGCGGGGAAAGGCTGGGACTTGGACGTGGGAGGGCGACCGGGTCGCCTAGCAGACGTTTAAAACACCAGGAGACTCTGTTCTCGAAATGAAACCTGAAACGAATCCCTGAGACAACAGGAAGGGCCTTGTCTCCTGCCAGGGCTGCGTTTTCCGTGACGTGGGGCTCCGTGTCACCAAGTGCGGTGGCAGGAAACCCGTGGGTTTTCGAGTCCAGCAGGCCCGGCTCTCCAGTCCCCTGCTGCCCGCTGGGAGCAGGGAGGCGTCAGGGAAGCTGTGTGACTGTTCCCAGCCCCGGTCCTCACGCCCACGGAGGGGGACGAGTGTTGACATTCACGCCCCACGCCTTGCGCCTTGACTACCGACCCGTCCCTGTACTCACTGCGTTCAGGGTACTCATGTGTCCGATGCGTTGAGGGCGTCTAGAGTTTGCTACCGTGGCCTTAAATGATGGTGGCACTTCACGCGGCGTGGGTGTCCGTGGGCCGTGGAATGCCGAAGGCCAGGTGCGAGGAGGGGCAGCCGTCAGACCCCCTTCTGTGTCTGGGACGACACGGGTGTGAGGCATGTTTGTGTTTTACACTTCAGGAGCTGCCCAGGTCACCGGAGACGGCCAAGTGGAATATGCACCGCTCTCGGGCTTTCGGTGCATGTGGGGGTACCACTTGGTGGGCCTCGTGTGGACCAGCGAGTTTGTCCTCGCGTGCCAGCAGATGACTGTGGCGGGGGCAGTGATCACCTGTTACTTCAACAGGTAGGTTCAGCCCGTTGCTCACGTTCACGCGTGTCCTGTTGTGCGTCTCGAAAGGCGTGCTGGGGTCCGACATGACCCCCTTTGATGGCGTTGGCAGGAGCTAAACGAAGCTGAAAAGCTGTCTGGACATTTATTTAGTGGTGAAAAGTGGCGGCGTCCCCAAAATCTGCCACAGTTCCATGCTCTTTACTTTCCTTTTATCCTCACCCAAGGATATATTTATTGATTTTAGAGAGAGGGGTGGTATGGGGAGGGAGGGGGAGACAGATCAGTTACCTCCTGTATATGCCCAGACTGGAAATCGAACCCTCAACCTTGTGCTGTACAAGATGATGCTCCAACCCACTGAGCCTCCTGGCCGGGGCCTAAGCTCTTTACGTGAAGAAAGAAAAGTCAGAAGGAAGCCAAACAGGGAAATAATGGTTCTGCTTAGAAGGGGAGAGGCCTGACGGGAAGGTCTCGCTGCGCTCACGCTGCAAAACAGTCCTGGTCTGTGCGGACGCCCCTCGGCGGCTTCCGGGAGCCCGACTCTGTCCTCCAGAGAACAAGGAGAGCTCTTCCTCAGAGTGGAGGAAAGAGAACACCAGAGATGGGAAGCGGGAAAGAAAGAGTGAGAAGTCAGAGCGTAAACGAAGGGCAGCCAGCGCCCGGCTGGGACGAGCCCCAGAAGCAGAGGACAGAGGGATAAGAAGAGACGCAGTTGTCCAGGGGAGTTTCCCGGAGCTGGAGGGCTGACTTCAGGCAAGGTCCTGGGGGCTTCTAGACGGGAGAAGAAACGGGCGGCGGGCCGGGCCGGACCTGGAGTGGGATGTGGCTGCGGCTGCAGCTCGGCCGGACCGCAGTGGGGCAGGGGGTTTCCGGCCCAGAGCTCCCGCCCCGCCCACACTGTCAGTCAAAGGGGAGCAAGGTCACACTCAGGCAGGGACGTGGCAAAGGGCTTCCCTCCTGCGTCACTTCTTGGGAAGGAAGTTCTGTGTTGCAGTGAGTGAGTGAGCCAGGCAGGAAGACATGGGGTTCAGGAATGAGCGTGGACCAAGGAGGAGGAGCAGGGCAGCGTGCGGCCATGGAGAGAACAGGCGGTCCACGGCGGCGGGCTCTGGGCAGGCATCTCCAAGGAGAAAAGAAGCCGAGAGAATACCAGGTGTGCTCAGTGTGCGCGGAAAAGATGTGCACGGTGCTGAAGCCCCTGGAAAACCAAGCAGATAAAAGCTGTCAACCCTTTATTAACTTCAGGAAAACCGGAAGTTGTCTAGAAAAGGAAATGTAATCGGAATTTACTACCACTGGGATCGGTTATCTATGTGCGGGCAAATCTATGAGGGGGGCAAAGAAGGAGAGAGAGGGCAACTCTAATAGCATCAGCAATAAAATGTTTAAAAAATAAGATAATCTCGTGTTCTCGCCCGCACACAAGCTGAGGGTTGAACGCAGCCTGTGGCCACCATCGTCCTCAGTCACGTGAGCACAGGGAGCCGCAGACGCCCTGCAAAGACCGTCAGGCCCCAGGGTCTGGGCCACCTGTAGGTCTTCCCTTTTATGACATTTGCTTGAGGAGGCGTCAGCTGAGAGCTGAGGCGAGGTGGCTAAGGATGTGACAGGAAGAGGGAACTGGAGACCTTCCACTTGAAGAAGGGAGACTTGAGGCATGCCTGCGTTGCTCAAATGTGGAAAGTGTGGTTTCCATCTGCTCTGGATTCGCTGGAGAGAAGCGTTTGCAGCTGAGGCCTCGGTGGGAGATAGCTGAGTGTCCTTCCCACAAGGGTTCCCAGGGACAGCTCGAGGGTCCCGTTCAGAATGCAGACAGCCTCCACTTTCTGCAGGATTGGGAAGGCGAACCATACCTTCCTGACAGCCCTCCCAAGCCACATGGCAGTGGTTTTGCCTGAAGAAGTGTCAGGCAAGGGCACGGTGTCTGCGGGGACCACCCAGCGCCCCTTCACCTCTGCGCAGAGGTCATCTCCCATGTCGTTCGAGGAGTCCTCAGTGAGCACCGGGCTGGATCTCACCGGAGCTAAAACCCGCTCCTAAGACCCTGGTGCGGCTGGCTTGCCTTTGTGCTGTGTTGTCCCAGGGACACTGAAGTGCCATGAACCAAAGGTGTCCTGGGACTGGAATGGGTGGGACCAAAACCCTTCGCCCAGGGACGTGAGTCCCTGCCGAGTCCCAGCGCCCCGGCTCCATCTCATGGAGCACTCAGGGCGGCCGCAGGTTTAGGAGGAGGAGAGCGCTGGGCTCCCGGGGCGCCTGCCGGAGTCCCCTCCTGCCTCCCTTCCCCGGGCTGCCCTCTGGCCACCCGCAGCAGGAGGGGAAGGCGCCCGCACACAGCACCCCTGGGAGACGGAGGCCTGGTCTCTGCACACGCTTGTCACCGAGCCCCCTGAGTGCCGACCACTGCGTTGCCTTCCCGGAAGCCAGTTCTCAGAATAGGGAGAGTCCCGAGGCCCTGTTAGGCAGTCGGATTAGGGTCACGTCGGGGTTACGTTGAGCCCCCCTGGGTACAATCAGGTCCCTTCCTGAAGGCAGGTTTTCCAGGTTTCGAGGGAGGCAGAGCAGAGACCCTATGGGTAGGCCCGGTGGGGGAGGGCTGCTGGGGTATGGAAAAGGGTCTAAGAAGGGCAAGTGGGGGCTTCAAAGGCACCCCACTTGCTTTTCAGGGTGGGTGTTGAGTGACTGTCTGAGCTGGCCTGGGTTTGCCGGGCCCTCCTTTTCTTTTTCTTTTTTTGAAGATTGTATTTGTTTACTTCCAGAGAGGGGAAGGGAGGGAGAGAAACATTGTATGAGAGATACATAGGTTGCCTCTCCCCAGGCCCACAACCAGGGACCTTGCCTACAACCCAGGCATGTGCCCTGACTGGGAATTGAACCGGCGACCTTTCAGGTCACAGTCTGGTGCTCAATGCAGTGCAGCCCTGGGCCCGCCAGGGCTAAAGGGCCCTGTTTTTCAGTGGTCTCTCTCGTGCCATGACAGCCCAGCGTCTGAGATCTCCCAAGCCAGCCCTGGTTAGAGGCGTGTTACTGACAAGGGCAGTCGGGGCAGTGGTCCATCCCGTCCTCCTGAAACCTCAGAAGGCTCATGCCTGACCCCGAACGTCAGCGCCCAGAGGACGGGCCAGGGGCCCCCCCCGTGCACGGAGGCCTGTGAACCCCCGGGCCCCACCGAATGGGAAGCAGATCCCCTCCTGAGCACCACAAGGCGTTCAAAGGCACACAGACCTCCTCAATGGAAAAGTAAACATTCTTCCTTTAAAAAAAAAAAAGGAAAAGGGGAAGATGTGTCAGATTTTCCTGGCCTGTCGGCTCTGCCAGATGATCGGATCAGAGTGCGGGCTCGTGGGTGCAGCTCCCCCGGCTCCGCCGCCTCTCGGGGATACACGTGGGCCGTGTCGGGGCTCCGGCGCTCGCGGCCACCCTCTTGCACGCTCTCCTCCCTCTCCCGGATGATTAACAGTGAAACAGAGCCCCTGCCAACTCTGGAAACCTTCCCGGCCACATTTCTCCCTTCTGTCGAATGGAGGCTCTTGTCAAAAGCTTATCCAGGAGCAGCCCGACCCTGCAGAGTCACCCGCTGGGAAGGAACCAGCTCCACTGGGAACCCGAGAGGCCGCTTCTGGGAAAGGCCTCGTTTTCTGGAACCGGCCTCCGCGAAACTCATCCGCAGGGTCAGGGAGTGTGTCTGGGCTGGGCGCTCCTTTGTTTGACCCTCAGGTTTGGGGGTGGGGGAGGCCAGCTCTTGCTCACTTCTCTCCCTGCTTGTGAAACCCGGGTTTGCGTTCTTGGGAGCTGTGTCCCGACAAGTCCCGTAAATGAGTCACAGGACGAGCCCTTCGTGTGGCCGGGGCATCTGGGTTTCAGGAGCCTCCAGCTGAGCCCGAGGCGCGCTCCCGTCCCAGCTCCCGGGGGGCCCAGCTCCCAGGGGCCCAGCTCCCAGGCGGCCCATGCCAGCTCACTGTCACCTCCCAGGCCCCGTCCTGCTCATGTGATCTGGGAGTGACTGCAGTGACCCAGCCAGGGCAGGCAGCGTCTCTGGGGTGGCTCACACCTCGCAGGTTGTTACAGAAGTAAACTTCTGAAAAAGAGGATGAGATCAGCAGGCACCGTAAAGGGCTGGTGGGGGAGTCGGTGCTGTCACGAGGGAACCTGGTTTACTTTGACCCATCGGGCCTCTGTTTGCAGCCGAGTGCCACCCGCAGGGAAGAGTTTCACCTCTGCGGCCGAGGCGGGTGGCACCGTGGCCCCGTGCTTTCTGCGTCACCGCGGTGTGTTGTCAGTGCCGTGGCTGCTGTGACCAGAACGCGCTGTGCCCTTTTCAGCAGTGTTTTCTCTTCCTGTTCCCAGAAATGAAAGTGACCCTCCCGATCGCCCGGTCCTCTCGTCCCTGGCCACCCTCCTCTGCTACCACCCAGGGACAGCCGCGAAAGGCTCCTTTCTGACCCCCCTGGTGCGGGTCCCCAGAGCCGCCATCCTGTGCCTGTCCCTCGCTCTGCAAGACCAGGTGAGGCGGCCCTCAGCCCACACTGCGGGGTTTG
>CM052551.1:936082-948591 GCA_028533065.1 Trachops cirrhosus
CCCCTTGGGGGTTCAGAAGGCACCCAAGACCGTAAGTAGCTTAGCACTGACCACAGTACAGTTGCTTTTGAAAAGGTGAGGAGTCCTTGTAACAGACGGATGGTGGGAGTGGTCGTTCCTGAATCACAACAAACATGTCACTGCTACCAACCCAATGCAAACTGGGGAAACTCAGCCTCCAGAGGAAACCAAAGTGCTCTCCCTGCAAAAGGGAGGTGGGCTTATACAGAGAAAGTACCTGCCCTAATCTCTGATTAGTCAATTTTTATGCAAATGAAGGATCCAAATTTACACAGTTTGATTGGTTCAAGTTGTACTGTCCTGATTGGTCAGATTTCGGCCTTCTGATTGGCAGATGGAGCCACTCTGGTAAGTAAAGAGGCAAAGGAGGATATATCTGTGCAGCTCTGATTGGTTGGGGCAGGTCCCAGCCCGTTGGTTGAGATAGATTCCAGGAACTCCCTGCTAAGGTTGGGCGCAGCCAGCAGGAGCACCGTGCGGGAGGCTGGTGGCTCAGCCTGCGGCTTTTCCCTGAAATGCGTTGGGCCTGCCAGGCCTCTGCAGACGATGGCTGCTAGACTCTGGTTATGGATCTGGGCCCAGTGAACCACAAGGAGCCCTCCTTGGCAGGAATATTCCTTATCAGGGTCCACAACCCAAACCAGCTGTCAGAGCATCTTTAAAACTTGGGATGGCTCCTGCAGCTGACGTGGGCCTGGCGGGGCGGCCTGAGATTTTAGTGATTGAGAAAGCAGAGGAGGGAGAGTGTAGAAGAAAGGGAAAGAATTGATGTGAATATCGATGGGGAGAGATCACGTCTGGTCTAAATCAACTGCTGGGAAGCGGGATGATGTAAAGACATTGACGGGCACAGATAAGTCTTGAACGATGGTGGTCAGCACTAGGCTGACCGCTGGAGGGCGCTCCTCTGGTTGGCTGTGCTGCTCAAGTACGTGATCTCGCCTTACTAGCATTTTACATCTGCTGGTCATCTGGCCGTTGTTGAGTGCATTGTTATATCTTTTATCACGTTGAGCACCCCATTCCTCTCCAGCCCTGTGCTCTCTCGAAGCCGCTGGAGCGGGGCAGGAGTGAGCCTGGGCAGGCCCCAGTGGCCTCATGTCTCCTCATGGGGTGTGGCCGGTGCCCCCTTCCAGAAACTGGGGTGAATCCTCACACCTTGCAGAGTTCCCACAGAGTGGGGGGTCCACCTACATGACCCAAGTCCCTGGTGCCGGTTTCTGACCTTTTTGTGGAGACCGGGGCGTGTGGGCGCCGCCCTGCAGCCCG
This sequence comes from Trachops cirrhosus, assembly GCA_028533065.1. Taxonomy (NCBI): domain Eukaryota; kingdom Metazoa; phylum Chordata; class Mammalia; order Chiroptera; family Phyllostomidae; genus Trachops; species Trachops cirrhosus. The sequence goes on from CM052551.1 coordinate 937,373, forward strand.
GCAGCGGTGATGCACCTTGTGTGGGACGTGGGCAGAATGGAGAAACGGGAAACTGTGTTTCCCCGCCATGTTCCACGCGGCAGGGTCATGTGTTTTCCACATCGTACTTATCCACGGTGAGGACTTACCCTGGGGCCGCAGAGATCAGCGAGGTTTTGGGTTGCTCTGATGTCAAGCCCCCAGAATCTTGGCAAGTGGACTGAGACCGTGAGTGAGCAGGGGGCACCATCCCCCCGTGTCCCCTGACAGTGACACCCCAGCCTGGCGCCCTCGTCCCGTTCCGCTGGGGGCTGAGGTCCTGCGACCAGCGAGGGTCGGGGAGCAGCCAGAGGTTCGGGGGCAGGACAAGAGGGCTCGGGTGGGCCTGAACGCAGCCCCGGGGACCCGACAGCCGTCTGGATGTCAGATGCAAGTCGAAGCACAGACTACTGCTCCTGGCATTCCCGGCCTCCTGACTCACAAACAGCCTGGTCAGAAAGGCCCCAGGCATCTGGCCACGTCCAGCGCCCGGGAAGACTGGCTGCTCCTCGGACAATGCGCACAGCCCGCCCCTCCCTCGCCCCACCTCCCAGCCCCCGCCAGCAGCGCTGGGCCTCGCCTCGCATAATGCCCGTCTCTGTCCTCTGGGCCTTTGTGGCCGCCCGACGCTGACAGCCCAGGGCCTCCCCGCCCCTCCGCGCGGCGCATCAAGAGCAGAGGCGCTCGGCGACTTTTCCGTGTCGGGCTCTGGTTCATCCCGAGCCAGCTGGCAGGTCTCCAGCGGCCCCCCTTCCCTGTGCCCTCCAGGGCCGCCTGCACACCCCAGGGGCCGAGTCATGGCTCCGTCTGCAGTGTCTGCAGCACGGGCATGGAGATGCGGGACCGTCGGAGGAGGGCACGGTTCTTTCGGTGACAGACATGCCGCAGGAGGCAGCCTTGTCGCGGGGGTCATTCAGTCCACCTCTCGGGGCAGCAGTGGTTCCATTCCATGCCCCACGCCCCCTCCCCCACACCCCTCCCCCAGCTGCTTCGGGCTATTCTGGGCCAGCCAGCTGATGGCGAGAGCGGGGAGACGCCTCCGCACATGTGTGCTGAGGAGGAAGCACACGTGTGTCGCTGGGATGGTTTGCATCGCGGCCCATTTATAGACGGGCTGATCCCCACAGCCCAGCTGCTGCCCCACGAAGCGGCCGCCCGGGCTTTAGATAGAAGGGAATCGAGGCACCTGTTCGCCAGAGGCCCCAGGCTGTCTGGAGAGGACCAGCCGCATCCTCGAGGTCCTGCCGCCACCTGCCGCGGGCTTGTGGTGGGGGTCAGAATGCAGCCGGGTGAGGCCCGGACCCTCCTCCCCGTGGGCCTTCGCCCCTTCACCTCCTCCTGGGGCCGGCCCCGGTGAGCAGCCGCTGCTGTCTCAGCCTGGACCCTGGAGTCCTTCCTGACGGGAAGGCCTCCGACCTTTCGGGGAGGCGGTTGGCGTTTGTGAATAGTGGTCGCCTCCCCGCAGGGGAGAGCCCTCGGCCAGCATGGGAACCCTCCCGGGGCAGCCGCATGCTGGGCATCGTCACCTCCACCCCCCGAGGCGCACAGTTCCTGAAGACAGGAACGCCTGCTCCTCACGGGCCAGGCACCGTGGCGACCGTGGCTGTTCCGTCCCACTCGTTTACTGTCATCACCGTCACCCCCGGGGTGGGTGAGCCTGAGGATTCCTGCCGTGTCTCTTAGTTTGCTTCCTGTTGTTGAAGTCAGACAGCCGTTCGCCCTCCAATTTGAAGCCGCGCAGAGCCGGGCGCGTGGTTAGTACGCGCTTGCCAGCCCCGCCCCCACCCTGCCCCGGTCTGTGGCTGCTGCCGAGGCCCAGGCATGTCAGTGGCTCCTGAGGACCCCGAGGACAAGGCCCCGGTGACTTCCCTGCTGTCTTCTTGGTCTCTTCCTGTGGTGCTTGGTTTCTAAAATGATGAGCATGAAGGTAATAAAGCCATGATTCTGAAAAGTAAGCAAAATGTCAGCAGATGCGAAAACAGCAAGCAGACCAGCACCGCCGTGCCCCTGCCTTGCCAGCCAGTTTCGGCCTGGGCCCGTCCCCGCCGCGCACCCAGTGCCCAGCCCGCAGGGTCGAGATCTGTCCTCACTTGCCCGCTGTCGCACCGGGTTTGGGCAGCTGGTGGCCAGTGAGCTCTCGAGCTGCCCTGCCCGGTGCCCGCCAGGCCCTGCGTGCGAGGCCTGAGGCTGTGCGCGGCCTCCCAGGCCTGTGTTTGCGACGGAAACGCAGGCAGCGTGCGGGGCCCGCCGGTCCCCACGGTGCCGTGTGGGGCCCTGCCCAGCTCGTGTTCCACCGCGGCCCCTGCCGTGCGGGTGGGGGGGACTGTGAAAGCCCGCGCTCTGTGTTCATCGTCCAGCTTCTCGGGTGCTTCAGAAGTTCTCATTCCGAACTACTAGCTCTCAGCCCTCCTTCGTCAGGGAGCCTTTCAGAAGTGAAGCCGGCCGTCCGCAGCGTGGTTTCTGGCAGAGGCCTGCCTTCCTCTGCAGAGGGGGACTCTGCTTCCCGTCCTGAAGCGTCAGCAGAGCCCGCGGCCCACAGTTCCTCCACCCAAAGAAGGGGCCCCTCAGTGCAGGGGGAGGACGGACGGACGGACGGACAGACGGCCACCGGGCCGAGGAGGACACAGGCCGGACTGTGCTGGCTTCAGGCTGGACTCAGGAGCAAACCTGTTCTGTGCGTCCGCGCTGCGATCGGCGCCCTTGGGCAGCTCTCCGTGCCCATTGGAGCCGTAATCCGGCTTCCCACCCCTGAAAGGGCTCCCAGATCTTACACTTTTCTTCAATAGCTCGAGTTTTCTCTGAGGGGGAATAGTGATAGTGTCGCTAAGTTGTGGCCAGGAATGGGAGGGTCCCTACTTTCCCTGGAGGTGTGGTGGGACATCGCAGGCCCTGCCAGGGGACACTGTGGTGGGGGCCACCGGCCAGCCTTCGCAGGCAATGTCTTTGCAGCCCAGCCTCCCGCTCAGCCCTCCTGGCTGTTTTTAATGGCCCGTCTCCTGAGGGCACCTCTGTGGTTTTGAACCTTTGGAAAGAAAAGCGAAACACAGACACGGGTAAATGTTTTCCTGCAGACAGGGGCCTGGGTGGGCCCTGGGGCCAGCTCTGGTGGGCAGTGTCCCGTGGGGTGCGGCAGTGCGCAGGTACACGTGGTGGGGGGTGGCCACCGACCTCTGCGCCTCAGCAACCTTCTCGGGCAGCTGGGGTCGGGGAGAGGGTCGAAGGAGCAAACGCCCTCGGGGGTTTGGAAAGGGCCCCGATGACTGTCAGTCACACACAGAAGCGGCACACCTGCCTCCCGAGGGCAAGATGTGGTGAACAGACCACAGACACCGATCAGGAAGCGACCTCTGGAAGGGGGCTGGAGGGGACCTGAGTGCCCGAGACCCCCCTCGCCCCACCGGAACTCGTTTTCTCCAGCCCCGGCTTCTGGCTGCTGATGGGCCGGCGTGCTCAGGGCGTGGACGGTCACACAGCCACCCCGTGTGACTCAGGCAGGGCCAGTGTCCGTGGTGGGGGCCTCAGTCGGCCCTGGGGATGAGCCTGGGGCTGGGCGGGCTCTGCGGCCCCACGGAGGACGCCGCTGAGGGAGGTCGGCCCTGAGCTGCGCGGGGCCGCGGGGAGAGTTCCCGGGCTGCACGTCACTCCAGCCTGAGGTCGGCTCAGGGCTCCCGAGACACGTCTCCACCACACGTCTCTGCCGGCCCGCGTCTGACCTCCCTGCCTCCTGCTGCTGCCTCTGCCCTCCCCCTGCCCCCCCCCCCCCCCCCGCCATTTCCTGCGCAGGACAGCAGCCTCCGGGAGCAGCTACATGTCACTTCTGAGAAGTGCTCCTCAGCACTGCCCCCACCCCGTCACCCTGCCTGTGCTGTGGTCCCTGTTGCTGTCCCATTCCTGCTGACTCACGGGTCACTGTTGACATGTCCACTGTTGACAGGCCCGTAGGGCTGCCCTCCCCAGCCTCTGGGACAGGCCCCGAGGACAGTCTGTGAGCCTGGGAACTTGGCGCTTGGTACCAGGGGGTCTTGCCTCCTGGCCAGGAGTGAGGAGGGGACCCACAGGTGCGCTGTGGCTGGGGTGGGGGGTCCTTCCTCGTGTCTGTTTTGTTTCCTGGCTCGGTCTCAGGACAGAAAACCCGCACAGCGAGTCGTGCCCAGCCCTAAAGGAGTGGCCGGTGGTCAGCGCGACCTCTCCTGTTCTGAGCCTAAAGGTCAGCGCTCAGCCCTGGTGACCAGCGCGGCTCGTGCGTTAGGTGTCATCCCGCAAACGGGAAGGTCGCGGGTTCAGTTCCTCATCGGGGCACGTGCCTGGGCTTCGAGTTTGGTCCCCGTTGGGCCAGGTGAGAGGCAACCAATGGATGCTCCTCTCTCGCAGTGATGTCTTTCTCCCTTTCTTTCTCCTTCCATCCCTCTGTAAAAATAAATCGGGAAAAGTAGATTTGAGAAAGGTCAGCTCTCAGGGTCCCCGAGTCATTTTCACGAGCAGCAGAACACATGAGCTGCTCTCCTGTGTCCCCGACCCTTCCCATGTCCGGGTCTGCAGGTGGCCTTCATGTCCCCCGGTCCCGTCAGCCCAGCAGGCCAGGGGCTCTGGGGGCGACGCCTGTGCAGCCCACCCCCAGCAGCCCGACCCTCAGAAGAGGCGTGAGCGAGCTGTCCCCGGAGCTGCGGGGCTGTGTGGTCCCCCTCCCCCCACTACCCGTCCAGACAAGAGCTCTAGGTCTGCCTGCCGTCCTCGGGCGGGAGACGCCTGTGACTTCCCGTCAGAGCCGTTGGACGGCCTTTCCCGCAGTAATGGAGGGTAAGTGGTCTGGGCCAGGATCTGGGGAGTCGATGCAGGCAGAGGAAGTGCCACTTTATCCTTTAGTCCTGTAGCCAAGGAGTGAAATCCATTTACTGCTGTGCGGAGTGGCGCGGAATGGATTACTGGGCCCTGGTCTGGGAACAGGACCTCCTGGGGAACTGGCAGCCCGGGGTGGGTCCGGAAGGCCCCTGAGAGCCTCTGTTTGGGGAGGGGGCTCGGGGCTGGCTACAGAGCCAAGGGAGAGGTCAGCGTGTACTGGGGCCTGGGGGGGTCCGGAGAGCAAGCCCCGCTGGTCCTGGGCCTGCCCCTCCCGGGTGTGGGCCGAGCTGCCTCTGTTTCCTGGTTGTGGCGAGGTCAGCTTTGGTGAGGGCTGGGGAGCAGACCGCCCTGGATGCCGTGCCTCCCGGGCCAGGCGCTGGGCCGGAGCTTTGTAGGGAAGTGGCTTTCCTCCTCCCGTGTCCCTGAAGGGGGGTGGGGGGCGGGCTGCGGCTGCTCTGCAGAGGAGGAGGCTGCGGTCCGAGAGGCTTGTGCATTTGCCCACTGGTCTGGCATCTGAACCCGGAGACTGTCCGACTCCCCAGCCTGTGTCTGCCGGAACCACCTCGCCTCTAAATAGCACCCTGTTCTAATGAAAATGGACAGGTGATGTCCAGAAGGTTAGAAGGAAAAAGAAAACAGGAAAAAAAAACCCCTCTGATTCATGGGGGGTACCTGCAGAAATGCCCTTGACCTTGCCCTTGGTTTCCGGTGTGTGAAGGGCGACCGTGCTGTTCTTCCCCAGCCCCTGCGTCCCCCACGTGCTCTCAGCCACCAGGGCTCTGAGGACGAGGGACGGACAGATGACGGACAACTGCAGGTGCGAGTTCAGTGGGGAGCCAGTGAGCTTCCAGCTCTCCGCTCCAGACTCAGTCCCCGCGCTGGGGACAGCTTCCCACCAACAGCCAGTGGGGGTTTTAAAAGCAAATTAAAAAGAAAAATCCTCACCTGAGGATATTTTTATTGATTTTAGAGAGACAGGAAGGGGGAGAGAGAGAGGAACATGGATTGGTTGCCCCCCACACGCACCCGCCGGGAATCGGACCGCACCCAACCTCCGGGTGTGCGGGGCGACACCCCAGCCAGCTGAGCCTCCCGGCCGCAGGACAGTGCACGCAGCCCCTCGGTCAGAGCCCGGCGGTGCCTGCGGGGCCCGGTCAGGCATTTCTCGGACGTCTGCCTGAGACCTTCGCCCTGGGCACCCAGCCCTTTGTCTTTCGAAGCCGGACCCTCTCCAGCTGGCTCGGTGGAGAGGGCGAGCTGAGTCTCCCCCCGGAGCCTCCACGTTGGCCCCCGCTGGCTCTGACGGAGACCTGTGTGGTTTGGGCCGAATCACCGTCACAGCCTCCACACTGGTGTCCTTGCAAGGTTCCTGAGCGTCTGCGTGGAAGGAAACCGTGAGACCAACACTGTCCCCCGCGTCCCGGCCGAAAGGAGTGACAAGCCCCCGGCAGGTCGACATCACCGTGGTTTTCTAAGAACACTCTTCGGGGGTGTCCAGCCCGTGGCCCAGGATGGCTGTGAATGCGGCCCAATGCGAAGTCGCAAATTGGCTTAAAACTGGACGCGATGTTTTTGTGATTGTGTGTCGCAGTGTATTTGATGTGCGGCCCAAGGCACGCTTCTTCTTCCAGCGTGGCCCGGAGACGCCAAAGGTTGGACCCCGCCCCGTGACCTTTCTGAACTTCTTCGTGGTAAACTGCAGTACAGCAGTGTTTTCAAAGGTTCTAAGGGAAGTAGGAGAAATAGACGTTTTTGAAATGATTACGGAGTCATAATGGGAAGGCATTTTGGAAAAATGACCTGAGAAGTCTTCTCGTGTGAGCACAGACACACAGACACACACAGACACAGACAGACAGACAGACACACACACACACACACACGTCCTCTTTGACTCAGGAATCCCGTTTCTGGAAATATATCTTCAAGAAATGATCCGAAATGAGAAATTAAGATGTTCAGTGAATAGTTTTGTATAATAGCAAAATATATAAAGTAGTCTAAAATGCCCTACCCCCACCCTGATAGAGGATATATTAAAAATTAAAATTGAAATGGTCAAAACCACGAATTCACATGAAAATGCTGCTTCTCTAAAGGACATGCGAGCCACCTTGCGGTGACACTGCACCATTTGAGTTGCGTCTTCGTGTTCGTTTCGAGGGTCCTCTTCCCTGGCTGCCTTGGGTCGCAGGGACACTTTTCCTGTGGACACTCGTTGTCTTGAGGGGTGGTGGTCTGTGGGGCTCCACCCCTCCTGGCCTGGGGTGGGGTGGGGGCTGGGCTCTCTTCGCCTCTGCAGACCGTGGGCAGTTCCGAGGGCCCAGGCAGCCGGAGCACTCTCCCACCGCTGTCCTGGGCTGGCTGGCTGGGTGTGAGTCCAGTGTCCATCCCGAGTGTGTGCGGGGGGCCCAGTCCCCTCCAAGGTGCCCGGGGAGCCTTTGGGCTCCGCGCTCACCCACCACCAGCGTCTGCTTTGTTCCCAGCTCGGGAACTTCCTGTCTTGCCCTCAGACCCCGCTGTGCTTTGAAAAATGACTTATTCAAAAAAAGAAAAGAAAAGAAAGACGTATTCTTTACCCCTCTTTCCCATGAGTTTGTAGAGGGATACTCGTCCTCCAAACCGGCCCCGAGTAGGTGCTTACCCTTTCGCGTGCTGCGGCTCTCTGCAGATGTCTGTGCATAATGTCAGACTTTTAGATGAAATGACCTGTGGATTCACAGTGACCATTTTTCTTCTGCAAATATTCCGTACCGACGTTCCGTGGTCTTGAAAACAGTAACTGCAAGGACCACCCTGTCACCGTTGCCTCTTGTTTCAGCACGCGTACGCCGCCACCGCCATCAACGGGACAGATTTCTGTACGTCAGCCAAAGACGCGTGCGGGCTCTTATCCCAGAGGTCACGTCATTTCACATCCGCTAACTGCTTTGGAGCCTTCGTCGTTTTTCTGGGAAAGGTGAGGTGTCTTCACTGAAACAATAAATGCAGGCGGTTGGGATCCAGAAGTTAAGTCACACCACAAGGCTTGGAACGGGGAGGGTGTTCCTCGCCTGCTTGCTCTCGGCTGGATGCTCTGCTTCCCTGCCGCGTGCGTCCTCAGCCCCGGCGGGGGGGGTGTCCCGGGGAGGGGGGTCCCGGTGGGTAACTTGTCCGGGACCCCACGGGCGCTGGAGCCTCGCTCTGAGGCCTGCTCTCCGACCCACTCCCGCCATCCTTCCGAGCCCCACGTGTTCGTGTGTCCGACGCCAAAGGCCACCAGCCTCAGGAAACCGCACTTGTTGGGGGGAGGGTCATGAAGTAGAGAAACAGCTGGGAAACTGGCAGCTGTCTGCTGGTGGAGGCGTTCAGTCCCCGCGCAGACAGAGTCGCTGCTGCTCCGGTCGGGGCCGGGGTCTCCTTTCTGCTGTCCCTCGGGTGTTCTCTTCAAGGGACCGTCTGTGACCCTGCGCGGTGGAGGAGCTTGTGGGTGAGGGGCCAGCCCCCAGGCCGGGCTCTCGGACGTGGCGCCCGGTCTTCCTGTCTGTAAACTCTCCCGACAGGTGCCCGTTGCGGGCAGCAGGGAAGAGGGGCAGCAGTGCCAGGGACACGGGTGCTGCGGCCCCACCTCGAGGCTCCCTGTGGAAGGGTCTTCATGCTGGGCCCCCTCTGGGCCCCTTTCCACGGGACCGCCACCCGCTGGGCCTCGTTCTGCGCCCCTCCGCCCTCCCGGTCCCACTTCCACTTGGCTACCCTTCCGATTCGTGGCCACAGACGGGCCGCCCTTGCCGCCCATCCTCGCGTCCTCCGGCCTTCCTGCTCCCGGACCTGCCCGCGGGGCCCCGCGTGGGCAAGGTCCTGGTCTCCAGTTGTGGCCCGGTCGGCCGCACGCTTGGCTCCCGACTTAGCGTGCCGTGCTTCTGTGGCATTTGGCTGTCCCCGCGCATTGCTGTCATAGTGAGCTGCCATCAGCAGCCGTTCCCCGCGCGCTTGGGGCTGACAGGTGTGCGTTCACTGCGCACGTGGTGGCAGGCTCAGCCGGGCCCTGGAGAGCGCCCCCCGGTGGCCGGGCCCCGGGAGCACGGGCTGCTGGAGCCATTCAGAGCAGCCGTAAGTCGTAGCTCACCAGGTACCACTGCCTGCCTTATCGTGGCAGGGTTGCGGGTGACATACTTCCTGACCACTACTTCCCAGCATTTTTGGGGAGGAGGTTTCATCTTTATGGCAGACTTCTGTTTTATTTTATTTTGGGGAAGCAATCCGTTTTTCCCATATTCCCCACAACGAACACAGAGTTGCTGAGACTAAGGAGTATGTGAAAACCAGGGAGTCTCCGGGTTTTTGGAATCGAGCAGCGTTCAGGTGGTCACATCATTTGGGGGTCTCTGAGGGCACAGCAGACTGCAGGCGGGCTGCGTCCTGGCTGTCGAAGGACTGGGCCCCCCGGCCTGCCCGCCTCCCGTGCCCGGAAACGGTGCGATTGCCTGTCGCCAAAGCCCGGAGCAACCCCGTAGTCGCCCCCACCGCCCTGGAAAGCGTTCCGCTCTGTCCTCGGGGCGCAGACAGTCAGTGACACAGCAGACCACAGGACAGCCACCCCGGGTCATTGCACTGCCGTTTAAAAATGGCGCTTACACAAGTCGCTGCGTGGAGATGCCTCCTGCAGAGTCAGAGGAAAGAACGGCAGTTCTGGGAGATGCGCCCGACCCTCGGCAGCGGGGCGGGGGCGGGGGGGCGAAAGCTGGCAGACCCTCCCGCCCCGCGAGGCAGCCAGGCTCCTGCTGTCCCCGCTGCCCACGTTTTCTTCTTCCTCCTCCGTCGTCCCCGGCTTTCTGGCGAGGGTCCCCGGCAGCGGGCGCTCACACACCCCCACATGCGCGCGGCGGGTGACACGGCGGCCCCCCGACGACAGCCTGTTCCACGCGAGTCCGGCCACGTGGTGACACGCGCTGCGCCCTCTCGTTGTCACAGGTGCTGGTGGCGTGCCTCACCGTCTTCGCAGGACTGATGGCCTTTAACTACCGCCGCGCACTGCAGCTGTGGGCGGCGCCCCTGCTCCTGGTGGCCGTCCTCGCCTCCCTCGTGGCGCACTGCGTGCTGTCTGTGTTTGGGGCCGCGCTGGACGCACTTTTCCTGTGCTTTGCCGCCGACCTGGAGACAAACGACGGCTCCTCCGAAAAGCCCTACTTCATGGACCGAGAGCTTTTGGTGAGCGCACGGCCCCTTCCCGGGCGGTCTGCACGCTCACGGGTGTCCAAGACTTGGGGCCTTGGCCAGGGAGCCAGTCTTAGGTGGGCCTGGGGGGCCTCTCTCTGAAGCCCTCCTCCCCGCACGGGGCCCGCGTGTCCCGAGAGCGAGACGCGGGCCCTGTTCTCTGAGGCCGAGCTGCCCCCCTTGTTGGCACCTCCCTGGAGAGAGGTGGGGCGGAAGCATTAGCACCGCCGAGTGAGCTGGCCCCCAGAGCAGCCCGAGTCCCTCAGGGCTCGGGGCCCTCAGGTGCCCTCAGGGGCCTCCGTGGTCTGGCCCCTCAGGTGCCCTGGGGGTGGACCGGTGGCCCTGTTCCCAGAGCCGCTCCACGGCCCACGCGTGTGGCTTTCCTGCCTGTCGGGGCGCACAGCGCAGCGGGGCTCTCCCCGTCTGTGCCCGGGCGGGCAGGCCTGCCCTCCGGGGCCCTTTGCCAGATGGGCGCACCCCCTCGAGAAGGCCGCCCCCGAGCGCAGCCCATGCGGCCTCTCTCTGGAAATAGCAGGCAGCTGTCCCCGGCGGCTCCTGCAGCACAGCTGTCACCTGCCTGATCCCGTGCAGACAGGGGCGTTTGAACAGCTGATGAAGCCTCTCGTGTCTTCCCGTCGCCCAGGGCAAGGGGCGTTCTGACACTTCTCTCCATCCTCTTGCCATAAAACTTAGCTGTCGCAGCCCCTTGGCCTTTAAAAGGAGCGTGCCGGGTGCTGAGGTCCAACGGGCGCTGCTGCGGTTTTGTAATAACGCGCCCTCCCCTCTCCACGTAAAACTCAAAGCTGCGACGGCCCTCGAGCTTATTCGTACGCGGTGGTGGGAAGCTGGCCAGGCCTTTTCTCTGATTTGCACTTTCCTGATTGAAAATCCACTTGGGAATCTACCCTCACCTCACACACACACACACACACACACACCCCAATATTTTAATTCAACAGGGGCACTTTTTTAAGGGTTGAATTCCCCAAAGTGATACGGTCAGGTAAATGGTTGCCAACGGCTAGGCCATAGCCCCGGGCTGATTCATTCTCTTGTTTCTCAGAGTTTCGTGAAAAGGATCAACAAACTAAACCGCACGAGGTCGCAGAGCGACGGGAGCTCCTCCGGGAACGAAGAAGGGACAGAACTGCGGCCCGTGGGGAGATGGG